>SJYA01000127.1:110761-300081 GCA_006410615.1 Neotragus moschatus
ATGGTGTGGGACACTGCTTATCTTCTGATAGCTGGTACTGATATAGCACCAATAGTTTCTTGAGTAAACCAATTGACACCAATTTGATGCAGTGTAATCCATAGTCCTAAAACCGACATGTGTAAGAGAGTAGTTGTGATTTAACAAAAGGCACATTTAAAATTTAATGTCTTTTTAAATAGAAAACGTCCCCTTTTTTTTTCTAGGTAGTACCTGGTATAGGAAAAAGCCCCCCACCAACCCCATATAACAACTATAATTTCAACTACTCAATCAGGCAGAAGAGAGTCTTTCTGTGCTTCTGTGGGGAGGGGAGGCATTACTGATTATTGTTTGACAATGACTGTCTTAGTCCATTTAGGCTAAGTTTTGTTGTAACAAAACTCAGTCCATTTTGTTGTAACAAAATACCAAACTGGGTAGCTTATACATTGTTGTTCAGTCGCCCAGTTGTGTCCGACTCTGCAATCCCATGGACTGCAGCACGCCAAACCCCCCTGTCCCTCAGCATCTCCCAGAGTTTGCCCAAGTTCCCCCAAGTTCATGTTACAAAAATTTATTTTCACCATTCTGGAGTCTGTTAACCTGAGATCAGGGTGTCAACACAGTTGTATGAGGGTCCTTTTCTGGGTTAAAGATCCACTGTATCTTCAAATGGCAGAAGGGACAAGCTGGCTCTCCAAGGGCATCTTTCATAAGGGCACTCTTCCCATTCACCAGGGCTCCAACCTCATGACCTAAACACTTCCCAAAGACTTAACCTAATACTATCACCTTGGGCATTAGGCTTTCAACATATGAATGGGTTGGGGGAGGATACACAAATATTTATTAGACCATAGCAATGATCCAGGAAAAAAAAAAAAATCTAAATTCCCTGCTCTGCCCATCCCAGTAAGAACACTCCCTCCTATGTAAGCATATGCACACAATAAAATCACAGAAAAAGAAATAGCCCTTTGATGGATAAACACTAAATACCAAAGAAATGTGTTACATAAAGAGTAAATTCCTGCTATCAACAAGGGGTTAATGTCCAAAATATACAAACAGTTTATATAGCTTAATATCAAAAAACCAAACAACCCAATCCAAAAAATGGGCAGAAGATCTAAACAGACATTTCTCCAAAGAAGATATACAGACAGCCAACAGGCACACGAAAAGATGCTCGATATCACTAATTATTAGAGAAATGTAAAACAATTCTATAATGAGACATCACCTCATACCGGTCAGAATGGCCATCATCAAAAAAATCCACAAATAATAAATGCTGCAGAGGGTGTGGATAAAAAGGAGCTATCCTACATTTTTTATGGGACTGTAAATTGATACAGGTGCTGTGAAGAAGAGTATGGAGGTTCCTTGAAAAATTGAAAATAGAGCTACCACATTACCCTATAATTCCACACCTGGGCATAAATCCATAGAAAACCATGATCCAGAAAGTTACATGCACCCCGGTGTTCACTGTAGCACTGTTTACAATAGCCAAGACATGGAAGCAACCTCAATGTCCATTGACAGAGGAATGGATAAAGAAGATGTGGCACATATACATACATAAACACACACACACACACACACACACACACACACACACACACACACACACGGGAATATTACTCAGCCATAAAAAAGAAATAATCTCATTTAAAGCAACATGGATGGACCTCGAGATAATCATATTCAGTTAGAGAAAGACAAACATCATGATATCACTTAAGTGTGGAATATAAAAAAATGATACAAATGAACTTAAAAAACAGAAACAGACCCACAGACACAGAAAACAAATTTATGGATACCAAAGGGGAAGTGAGGGGGCAGGAGATAAATTAGGAGTTTGGGATTAACATATACACAATACTGTATACAAAATATGTAAACAAGGACCTATTATATAGCAGAGGCCCTATACTATACTTAATATAAAAACCTATAATGGAAAAGAATCTGAAAAAAAATGTATATATATATATATATATATGAATCATTTTGCTACCCACCTAAAATTAACACATTGTAAATTAAATATATTTCCATTTTAAAAGTTGAGATTAGAAAAAAGGAAAATTCCTGCTTTATGGNTAAGTAGCCAGACAAGAAGAAAGTCAGCTTTGTAAACTTTTATTTCATTTGATTCAGAGAAACTCAGCATGAGCTTTGAAAGTAACAAGAAAATAAAGTTTGATATCTTTTACTGTGAGAAAACAATAAAATCTTTCTCAAGGAAAATGATTGTTTTTAAAAGTGACACAGTAGAAAAATCTGGAAAAATCAAGAAGACTGAATTCTGGACTACTTGGAATGACATTCTTTTGAACACACAAACTGTTTTGTGTTCCTGGGATGAAAAAGACTGTCGTGGCTCCAACAACAGTAAACTGATGTTTCTTGGTATAAAAGTCAGCCTCTACCTTTGAAAAATATAT
This sequence comes from Neotragus moschatus, assembly GCA_006410615.1. Taxonomy (NCBI): domain Eukaryota; kingdom Metazoa; phylum Chordata; class Mammalia; order Artiodactyla; family Bovidae; genus Neotragus; species Neotragus moschatus. Next base: position 113,200 of record SJYA01000127.1, read on the forward strand.
GCTTTCTTTGAGAGAATTCCAATGTCTTGTAGCTTGTTTACATTCTGGACAATTAAATGGACTCAGGTCATAAATTATGAAATTAGTAATAACACTGAGATAAGCAGACTGAAAGCATTTGCAGTGTATGTACATATTCAATATAAAAATCCTTTATATATATATATTTTATATGGCATTCAGCTTTTCAAGATTCAGTGTCACGTGCCATTGCGGTACATTTCCAATGATACTTTCAAGTCACTGATTTCTTTCGACTGCAGTAAAGAAGATACGGCAAGAAAAACGCTGCAGTGCCATCTTCTGGGAGGACGTTTAAGAAATCCTTTAGTTCTAGTTCCACAGCAACAACTGACAGTGTTTCTGTTTGTAAGAAAGAATATCTGAGTTAGAACTGAGATTCTGCCTTTCACCCAATTCTCTTATCATTCAACCAGTGAGAAGCTAATTCAGGTGACAAAATGTTATAACTATGGTAAGAGAGAGGAAAAAAAAATAGTCTTTTAAATCTAAAAATGCTTTACGGTTCTAACAATTTATTTACTCTCTCTAGAATCATTTGTCGGAAAATACAATCAACTGAACACTGTTTTTAATGTTAAGACTATATTGCAGCTCATTTATACACTGTCTGCGTGGCGCTAGTGGTAAAGAACCTGTCTGCCAATGCAGGAGACTCAAGAGACACGGGTTTTACCCCTGGGTTGGGAAGATCCGCTGGAGTAGGAAATGGCAACCCACCACAGTATTCTTGCCTGGGAAATTCCATGGACAGAGAAGCCTGCTAGGCTACAGTCCATGGGGTCACAAAGAGTCAGACACGACTAAGCACGCATGCAAGCACACACGCATACGTGCACGCGGGAACACACACACAAACACACACACAGAGGGCATTAACTGTTAGATGAAAGTGAAAGTCAAGTTGCTCAGTTGTGTCCAACTCTTTGTGACCCCATGGACTGTAGCCTACCAGGCTCCTCTGTCCATGGGATTTTCCAGGCAAGAGTACTGGAGTGGGTTGCCATTTCCTTCTCCAGGGGATTGTTCCCACCCAGGGATCAAACCCAGGTCTCCTGAATTGTGGGTAGGCACTTTACCATCTGAGCTAGTGGGAAGCCCTAAGTGTTAGATGCCATTTTCCTAAATCTGTTCTTCTCTATTGTGATTTTCAAGTTAATAAGCATAAATCTGTTTTCAAGACCATTTACTTTTTTTCTCAAACTGCAAAATGTGTTCTAATGAATATTAAATATTAAGGAAATTAGTAAACATTTTTATAAAGGTAACTAATTTATGACTCTGTTGTTCTTGATACACACAGCCCCCTGCTGGGAAGAAAAGGGAATGACATTTAAGAACAATGTTTCTAAACCTTCTACAGTGCCATTCTCTGATTCTTACATGCCTACCAATTATCCTATTTGCAGAGTTAACTGAAATATAAAAATTCCTGCTCAGGTATGTGTGCGTCCATCCAAAGCCAGCTGTCCAATATACACAATCTAAATCACCCCTTACACAAAGGAATGACATGCTCTTGTTGCTAAAACGCTAGTGAATGGTATCACAGAAACATATGAGAAAGATCCCTGGCTCTGGAATCAAGACAGACTTGGGCAGGGATCTTCGAATTACACTCTGGGTGACTTTGAGAAGGTCAAACTCCTGAGTCTCACATTCCTCATCTATCACGCAGTGGTACCACCTACTAGATTCCAGAGTCCATGGAGAATTATTTAAAAGACAATGATGCATTCTGACATACTGACATAAAACAGAATCTTAATAAACAATAACTGCTAACTGACTTGCAAAACTCATAAATTATCAACACTTTCCTATTAAACTAGTTTATTTGGTCTAAATGTGGAACCTGTAAGAATAACCTACCCTACATACAAAAAAACTGATTTGGGAACCACTGTAATTATAGAGCCAACAAAAATCTTGCCACTGCCCTATTCTCCTCTTCTGCCAATTAGTGAGGGGCTTATACAGGTTAGGACTTCCCTGGTGGCTCAGATGGTAAAGAATCTGCCTGCAGTACAGGAGACCTGGGTTTGATCCCTGGGTTGGGAAGATTCCCCTGGAGGATGGCATGGCAACCCACTCCAGTATTTTTGGGGGCGCTTCCCTGGTGGCTCAGAGGGTAAAGTGTCTGCCTACAATGCGAGAGACCCAGGTTTGATCCCTAGGTCGGGAAGATCCCCTGGAGAAGGAAATGGCAACCCACTCCAGTACTCTTGCCTGGAAAATCCCATGGACTGATAAGCCTGTTAGGCTACAGCCCATACGGTCACAAAGAGTCAGACACGACTTCACTTTTCACTTCACTTATACAGGTTACAAGAACAAGGTCAATATCATAAATCCTTAGAGTACTTTAAATCCTCCAGTGTGTCTAGAAAACATGTGTTGAATGTTAAAAATGGTTATCTCTGGATAGAATTTAAAATGACTACTTCATAGTTTACTACAGTGCTAGAACTTTTACTAAGAAGCACAGTTCACTGATTCAAAAATAGTAATAAGTATTTCCTTGAAACAAATTAAGCCAATCATTAACCCCAGTTTTAGTGGCTCTGTTTTAGTACAATGGTTCTCAACAATTACAGTTTTGCCCCACCCCTACCCCCAGGAACATCTGGTAAGGGCTGGAGACATTTCTATTTTACCTGGGCAAGTGTTACTGGTATTTAGTGAGTAGAGGCCAGGGATGCTGGTAACATCCTAAAACGCACAGGAGACACCTACACACAAATTATCTGGTCCAAGATGTGAGTACTGACAAGGCTGAGAAATGCTGCATTAGCAAGTAAGAAATCCAAGCTCCTAAGTGTATTGGTGGTGGTTTATTATATTAAACTTATATCTCTATATTATTATACTTATATTAAATATTTATTATATTATATATTATTAATATATAAACCTATGATCTCCGTCTCAACCATACCATCTTGCAATTTTTGCCTAGCATTTTACTCCATAGTCAGTCTTGAACTTCGCATTAGTCCCAGGCACTTAAACTGGCTTGCTTCAGGCTTACTCAGTAACTAGAAGGCCTGGAACTCACCTCCAATTCTAACTCCAATCCTGGTCTCTTCTGGATATACCACAGGTGCCAAAATAAAGACAACTCCCTCTCCCCCAATGAAAATGGACTTGAGGTTATTCGGGTGTCTTCCCTTCAAATCAGTAACTAGTTATAGACTCTTCCTATGGAGAAGCACATTGCTGGCAAAGAAAGTGTAACATGAAAAATGTTAAAACACGATTCCAGCCCTGAAGGTATTACAATCTGATAAAGGTAAATCACACATAGCACTTAGTTCTGTGAGCCACACACACACTATATGCACATGTGTGTGAACACACACATATTAAAGATACAGAAAAATGAACATGTGGAGGAATGATTATGGGTAAGTTACGGGTAAACAGTTTGTGAATGAGGATCAGAAAACGAAGAAGGAAGAGTCTTGCCTAAAAGATAATGACACTACTGGGGTATGAAGATGTGAGGTATCTGCTGCCCCAGAAAGAGATCCACCAACAAGAATAATCAGCTCAACATTACATGATAAATTCAGTGCAGATGGGACTGGGCAATCAGACACCCGACACTGCTGCTGCTGCTGAGTTGCGTCAGTCGTGTCCAACCCTGTGCGACCCCATAGACAGCAGCCCACCAGGCTCCTCTGTCCCTGGGACTCTCCAGGCAAGAACACTGGAGTGGGGTGCCATTTCCTTCTCCAATCATGAAAGTGAAAAGTGAAAGGGAAGTTGCTCAGTTGTGACCGACTATTAGTGACCCCATGGACTGCAGCCCACCAGGCTCCTCCATCCATGGGATTTTCCAGGCAAGAGTACTGGAGTGGGGTGCCATTGCCTTCTCCACACCTGACAATGCTACCTTCTAAAAATGAAAAAAATCACACAGAGAGATGGGAAGGACAAGTAGTATGAACGTTCCTCCTTGTCTTCCCAGTCAGAAACATACACCTTTACTTAAATGAGGATCTCCAGAAAAGCACCATCCAATGGCCACTAGCTTCGCCTAACACTGAAAGTCAGTGACCTCAGCTGGAAAATACAATTCCCACACTGTCAACTTCTAATATTTTAGGCACATTGGTATCAACAGAACCATACCTTTGTCATCAAGCCAACCATTAACAAGTGATATTAACACACAAGAGAAGAGAAACAAAACCATATAGCTATCAATATTTATAAATGACTATAAATTATAAAAATTCAAACTACCTTTGCTATAAAATACTGTGTAATTTAGAGATACTAAGCTTCTAAATCTTTGAGAAACTTGTCATTCCTCAGTACTTGCTTATAATTACGACTAATAATAATAATCTTAATTTCCTGCATGAAGTAAATTAAGCACCTAGATCATTAAAACGAAATGGACGTGTCTTAATGGCTATTCCAGTTTTTAAAATACTGAGGCTCTGAGTTACTCTGTGATAAACTGTTAAGTGTTTGAAAAAATTAACTTAGAGGAATCAGCTCTAGAGCTAAAAGTGAAGTGAAGTCTCTCAGTCATGTCCAACTCTTTGCAAACTGCATGGATTGTAGCCTACCAGGATCCTCGGTCCATGGAAATTTTCCAGGCAAGGGTACTGGAGTGGGTTGCCATTTCCTTCTCCAGGGGATCTTCCTGACCCAGGGATCACACCCGGGTCTCGCGCGCATTGCAGGCAGACGCTTTACTCTCTAAGCCACTAGGGAAGCCCAGGGAAGAACTAAAAGAGATAAATGAATATCTAATGTGGTGAGAGGGAGCGTATGAATGTTAAAGGTAAGCTCTCCAGATAATTCTCAGACCCTCAAGCTCAGATCCTCTTCACCATATTTGAGAATCACATAAAATACACGAGAAAGCAAGGTTTCAGCAAATTATGGAAATGAAGACTCTCAAATTTATAATCAAGCAAAAAAGATTATTTTACCTTTTAGTGACGATAAATAAAGTTGATATTTTTCTCCACCACATTTTATTCTCTGACAAAGTTCAGGCAGCAATTTTTTCCACCACAAAGTCTATCTTGGAAAAAAATGAGTACTTTTAAAGTTTGATGCATTTTATAGTCAGATTTCCAACAAGAAGAAAAAGATTGTGAAAGGAAGCACAGGGCAAAAATACATCAACTTGGTTAAGGCAAAGACTTTGTTCGAAGGCTTTTGCTTAAACTATAACATAAGTTAGATTTTTACCTTGAAAATCTTAACAGTATGTACACTGTACATATATATGTACACTACTATTTTCAAGAAGAAACATAGACATGTCTTGTTTTCATCTCTCAGGTAGCAAGAAAGAAGGAAGGAAAAAAGAAAAATTTCTAAAATCAAAAATTCTTCTAATCTCTAAAGACCAGATAACTCACAAAGGATTTTCTCATTATTCATTATGTTTTCAAAATCTTCAGATAATAGCGGACTTCATCTCCAAACAAGAGATTTTTAGTGAAGATAACATAGCAGCACAATACATGTTAACAGCCTCTGCTGCTGCTGCTGCTAAGTTGCTCCAGTCGTGACTGACTCTGTGCGACCCCATGTGGCCTCCCACCTGGCTCCTCCGTCCCTGGGATTCTTCAGGCAAGAACACTGGAGTGGGTTGCCATTTCCTTCTCCAATATATGAAAGTGAAAGTGAAGTCGCTCAGTTGTGTCCGACTCTTAGCAACCCCATGGACTGCAGCCTACCAGGCTCCTCTGTCCATGGGATTTTCCAGGCAAGAGTACTGGAGTGGGGTGCCATGGTACTCAAAACATATAACATATTAGACATACATGCTCTTTGGACCCACATAGTCCTGTGAGGTTGGACTGGCATAATCTGTCCCCATTTTGCAGATAAGGCAACAAAATTATCATTTGATTATCACAGATAAAGACTAAAAAACACAATCTGAAAAGCATACCCGATTCTCTTCTTTCAGCTCATGATTAGCATACGGGATGACTGCCTCCGGGCATCTCTCTAACAGCCTGTCTATGCACTGTTCATACTCTTTCAAACGCGTATGACACAGAACATGGACGCTGAGGCCAGCAACAGTATCTTCTGAGAGTGGCTCCAAGAATGGAACGATGGAAGCTATGTCAAATGAAGGACCACATATAAGAGACTATGAACAGAAAAGTGAAATGTTATGGAATGAGGCACCCAAAAAACTAAAGCACAACAGAACAGAACACAACTTTTTTAAAAAAAGACTAAATCTCACTTGCCAAAAAAAGAAAAAAACACGCAATTTTAGAGCACATGCCTGCTTGCTTTGAGTGGACTGTGTACTTAAATGAACGGGAAAGCTTTAAGACTTTATCCCAAAGACATAATCAACATGGTGGTCAAGATTTATGTCCAATGATGTTCAACTCAAGAATATTCATAATACTGAAAAACTAGAAGAAATCTAAACATTCATCAAGAAGTGATGAGTAAATAAATCATGGTACATTCAAATGATGGAATATTTTGTAGCTATCAAAATTGTTTTCAAAGGCAGTTAAGGACAAAATGCTGCTCATGATCAAATCAGTAAAAAAAACAGTTATATTCAAAGCATGATCAATTTTGTAAAATCTACATAGATACATGCCTTTGGAAGAGCACTGAAATCTGAAATAGAAACCAGTTCACTGCACAGAAGGACAAAGCCCACTTTTGCTTTCTTTTTCACACTTTCCAAGGTTTCTATAATATGCATGCACCATATATAAACCAAAAATAAAATTTAAGAAAACTAAGCACACTAAGAACTAATAATTTGTATCAATACCATTTGCTACCAGCTAAATGACTTAGAGCAGCTGTTACTTCAGTATTGAGAACGTGATCAACATTTTACTTTTAAGCATTTAATATTAATACTACTTTTGATTATATCACCAAAATAATCTCTGCTTCCCCTTTATTCTGGATAAAAATGAAATGATCATATCCTGATTTTCTTCTTTTATCCTTTTTACTACAGCATCTTCTCAGATTCACAGGAGAATGTGGAACGTGAACTATCCATTTACAGTCAGCATTATGATTTTAGTCCAACTATTGAAGAATGGCTAGGAGAATAAGGTTGGTCTGTTTCCTTCCTGCAATATTCACTTTCATCTGAATAATTTTCTGACAGTAACATAGCAAATATGAAATAAGATGATTCAAGTGAAATGAGTCAAAGCTTGGTACAAAATGGGTTACCCAGGAACTTTTAGACAGTTGAATCCATATCATCAAGAAGTTTAAAAGTAAGAAACACTAGACACAGAATTCCCTGGAGGTCTAGTGGTGCGTCCACTGCAGGGGGCGCAGGTTTGATTCCTGGTTGGGGAATTAAGATCCTGCAACTGTAAGATGTGGCCACAAAACAAAAAACTACCAGACAACCAGACATGCATCACTGGATAAAAAATGGCCCACAGGTTACTACTACTCTTTAAAATACTCAATGTTGTCTGCTTCTCATTAGTGTGTTCCTTTTCCCCCCAGTATCGGAAATGGACACTCCACCCTCAACACAGGCACTATTTATTCCCTTTTCTGATCTTCTTGGGACTGGAATTCATAGAATTCTCTACACAATCACACCTGGGGCTCCAAGAAGGGGGAAATAGCAAAAAGGTGAGGGGAGGGGACCAGGACAGTTCTGATAAAAGGTAGGCATTTACTAGCTACTGTGTTCTAAATACAGTAGTGCTTTTTTTTTTTTTTTTTGACACATAGATTGATAGATTGTTTTTATATTAATTTTTCCACAAATATACTATTACAATGTTTTTTGAGGACAAGTGACAGAGACATATTAAATCTGTGTGGTGGTGATAAGCAGGTGAGTAGAGGGAAGTCATACAGTTTTGAAAAAGCTCTCCAGGGGATTCTGAATCTCATTCTGAGGTAAGAAGAGATGAGATCTTTTTGTTCTTGATAGTTCTTTTTTTCTAAATGACAAGATTGATTGATTGACCCCAGATAATTTAGAAAAGAGTTAGAGTTAGGAAAAGGATTTAGAAAAATGATTTAGAAAAATTTAGGCTAACTGAACCTTCTATCCTGAATCAGTAGACTCCCTTTTAAATACTTTAAAATGGATTCTAAAGGTCAATGAATTATACTTTTTCAAGTCAAGATTTTAAGTATGTTTTGAAACTTTATAGGGGATACTTAACAGCACATATTATGACTTTAAATATATAATTAACACATATATTCTAGGAGGGCAAGGTCTTGCCTGCCTCATTCAATGCTATACATCAATCACATTTATAGTTTATGATCAAGGAATATTTGTGGAATGAACACATCTTAAGTTTAGCCTTCAGCAGCCTCTGAATCATAAGAGTACTAGAGATAAGAACCTGCAAGAATCTTCCTTGGCAATTAAAAAAAAAAAATAATAAGTAATTCTCTCTCTGGAGACATCACAGGCTGTCTAGAGGCTAAGACTAAGCAATACGGTCTCCTGAGTTTCCCTTCCTGACCTCCACTCCCAATTTGACATTTTGGTTTCTAAAAGCAGTAACTACATTTACACCAAGTTCCCAGCATAAATCAGGGGTTGCAAAAAGCCTCACAAGGCCAAATCAGATGACGAAAATATACAGAGGCAGCTGGATATAAGGAAAATGTACACCAGACACTCCACCTCTGGACCAGGGAGACTGAAGACGAGCGTGGCAGCCAGCACTGCGTGAGCCCTGTGTAAAGAGGGAAACCACTAGGGGCTCCAGCCCACACGTCTCAGGCAGTGAGGGCCCAGGATTACGGCTAAATGAAAGGTTTTCAAAGAGAAACTTGAAACTCAACACTTCTTCATTTGAAATCTCAACTTTCACATGTTAGCAGTTACACGGGGCAGACCAAACACAACAGATGTGAGCATTATATTCAGTCCTCAGGCTGCTGACTCCATCAAACAAAATCACATACACATGCAGCCCAGCCCCACCCACCAAGTCAAATGTGGATTTCATTTCTCGCTTTCAGTCAAAACACTGCCGAGGTCAGAATTCTTACAAGATGGGCTACGTTCTGTTGATCATATTTCTTACTTTAAAAAAAATCTGGGGCACATGTGTGCCTGTGGCTGATCTGTGTCAATGTGTAGCAGGGGCCACCACAGGGTTGTGAAGTGACTGTCCTCCCATTAAAATAAATTAATTAATTAAAAAAAAAATCTGGGACTTCCCTGGTGGTGCAGTGGCTAAGCTCCAAGCTCCCAGTGCAGGAGCCTGAGTTCGACCCCTGGTTAGGGAATTAGATCCCACATGCCACAAGGAAGACTGAAGATACCACGTGCTGCAACTAAGATCCATGTAGCCCAATATATAAATTAATAAATATCTGGGAAAAAACCCTTTAAGGAACCAGATAAGCTGGCCACTTTAATCTGTTTCCTATGGGATAAGACAGGAGTGCTTGGCTTGGGCTAGAGGCCTAAACTGTATGAGTGAACGCTAAAATTTAAAAAATAAAAAAAAAAAGTGAATCACAATGAAAACACTACGAAACATTTGCTGTACTTTCATTTCATGAGGCATTTTCAAGCACATCCTGAAAATGAGCCAAGACTGTCACAGGACTCGGTGAAGCTCACTCGCCCACCCACCAGCAACAAAACCAGCCTTCCCATCAGCAGTTTCAGGCAGAAGCAGCAGGAATTCCCTGCAGAGCTGCTGAGGATGCCTCACTATAGATCTGTCGCCCAAACTATACACTCTCAGTTAACAGGACAACCGGGAGCTTACCAAATTTAAGTCCTATACTATAATATACAAATTCATAAGAAAAAGAGGCATCTTTATTTACCTGTAATTTTGAAAGGTCTTCCATATAATTTTTGTCAACTAAGGATTCGGATGAGATTAAGACATTAACCCATGGATTTATTAGGCCATAATGACTACAGGTGTTTATCTAAAATGTAAAAGAAATTTATTGTAAACAAAGTACAATAAAACAAGGTTTTCTTCATCCATCCCACAAAAAGTAAGCAGTCTCCAACTTTCTGCTGTGTCCCAAAATTAATTATACATTTTCTTGGGAATGGGAAGAAAGTCTTAGAATGTATTCCCCTGGGAAATGTTTCAGTCTTGCTGCTTTTTACTGAACAAATCTTTACTAAATATTTCCTAATATTTTAACTTTCAAAAGGGTGCAAAGAGACAGTTTCTAACAAAAAGGGTAATACTTCTTTTAAGCTAATTACATTTAAAAAAAGTTAATAAGGGACTACCATGGTGGGCCAGTGGTTAAGACTCCACGCTGCCACTGCAGGGAGCACGGGTTCAATCCATCATCGGGCAAGTTCTGCATGCCATGCAGTGTGGCCAAAAAAATGTTGTTAACAGTAACACTGAAAATGATTTTTATTTCTACTACTTTCCCTGGGAGTCAAAACTTCTTCCATAAGTTCTGAAGAGAATTCCCATAAAGATTCCCTTATTCAAGAAAATCCACATTAGCCTTGCATCCATAGGGGTAAAGGGGCTCCCTGGGGTGAGGAGAACAGGAAGTGTAAAAGCAGTGTTGTCAGAGTGGCTCAGACTGCAAAAGAGCTCTAGACTGTGCAGCAGACAGGAAGTGGAAGTCTANCTTCCATAAGTTCTGAAGAGAATTCCCATAAAGATTCCCTTATTCAAGAAAATCCACATTAGCCTTGCATCCATAGGGGTAAAGGGGCTCCCTGGGGTGAGGAGAACAGGAAGTGTAAAAGCAGTGTTGTCAGAGTGGCTCAGACTGCAAAAGAGCTCTAGACTGTGCAGCAGACAGGAAGTGGAAGTCTAAGGAGGAAGTCTCTCTCCCACAGGCCTTCTGCAGTTCCTCTCCCAGCAGGGAGGTCTGCAGGTGTCTCCTCTCTCATGTTCTACTTCATGACCATCACCTAGGGGAGTGCAGATGGGTTTGGGGGAAAGCCCTATTCCCCACACTTTGGCTACTGAGGTACCACTACAAGGGAATAATAAAGGAGTGGTAGGGGGCGCTCCTTAGAATATAAAATTTCAAATGCGGATGTCACTCGCAGGCAAGTTATAGCTGTGTTTTTAACTGCTGCTTAAGGAAAGAATTTGGTAGGACTTCCCTGGTGGTATAGTGGATAAGGATCAGCCTGCCAATGCAGCGGACATGGGTTAGATCTCTGGTCCAGGAAGATTCCACATATCATGCAGCAACTAAGTCCATGCACCACAACTATTGAGCCTGTGCTCCACAACAAGAGATGCCACTGCAGTGAGAATCCCCTATACTGCAACAAGAAAGTAGCCCCTGCTTTCCGCAATTAGAGCAAATATGCACACAGCAATGAAGATCTAGTGCAACCAAAAATAAAATTAAATAAACAATAAAAATTAAAAGTCTGGTAATATTACGTTTGATGTTAAAAATAAGTGTCATTATCATAATGTATAATGTACATAAAGTTTGATTCACTGTACTATTCCATTATCTTACCAGGTCCTCTGATGTTCTCAATGGTGTGGTGTCAGGAGGCTGCCTCTTCGATAATCTCCAGATGTACTGTGATGTGAGCTTGAAAAAAAGTTCCTGAAGCACCACATCTGGGAGACAGGCTACCAGCTGAGCTTCCCAAAAGTCCACTAAGAGCTGAGGGATCGTGTCTCCGTCTTTACCACAAAGCACCTTGAGAACAGTGAAACAAGCCCCTACGGCTCAGATAAATATAGCACTGATCAAGTCACAGCTGGTCTGAAAAGCACTCTCCATCATGAGGGCCACGTGTTCAACGATTTATCCACTAGCATTAGTGCCATGGGAAAAGCCAATTTAAACATTTTAACATACTCCAGTTGCATGAACAGAATTTTTCAAGAAACATTTTTTAACCTGTATTTTTTAAAGTGGTTATGTGTAAGTCTGGTATCTCAATAAACAAATGAAAACTTGCTTCTCTTATTCTACTCCTCACTTCCCGTCAATTTCATCAGGCCATCCAAAATAACATGTTCAAAGTGACAAACCTTAAAGAAGGAATCTGCTTCTTCAATTCCAATTTTGTTGTTCTTCTGTAAGGCCAGGACTGAAGCCACAAGCAATCCAGGCTGAGTCTCCTTCAAGTGAACTGCAAACTCAGTTGGAACAATCTGTCCTTTCCTCTGCTGAATCAATAGCCGAGGTTCCAGAATGAAGCCACATACCAACTTCATCTTCAGATTAACAAAAACAAAATTTAGGAACAGAATATACATTGTATTCATCTTGGAAATACATGCTACTGCATTCAAGAATCACTGATAAGCCACTAACAATTTATTATAATCTCAATTTTTAACTACAAAGACATGAGTACTTAAGGAAATCATTAATAACTGTGTTCCTAGAAGTTATTATTACACAGTTAAGCATCAAAGTGTCATATATTATAGACAGCTTTAAATTTATATCTAGGATTCGTCAAAATTATGAAAGTTCATCTTCCTAGAATTCTACTCTTCCAAGTAGAGGACATGTCAATGTTGACTTGCTCTCCTCACTGTAACAAAATGTGCCATTTGTGCGGCAATAAAGAACTCCTGTTCTTCTTGGTTACACCTGAGAGATAAGTACTCAACTAATGTCACTTCTTCATTTCTTCCTTGACTGATTAACTTCTTTGGCTCATGTCCCCTCATGGCCACTCTTCCAGGGGGAAGCCACCTTTCCCTTGATACACCATTCAAATGCCCAGTCTTTCACAGTCATTTGTGATCTTCTCAAGGGCAGGCTATTTCTGCAGCTGCTGGATGCCTAAGGCTCAAGGCTAACATTCCCCTTGCTGTACTTGAATATACACCACTGTTCTGTTTTTAGGGACACACCCCACACCTCCTCAAGCCATGTCACACTGTCAGCTTAGGGCAGAGACTGTATGCTCTTCAGTACCAAGCACTGTGCTCTGAATAAATCTGACACTAAGCTGAAAAGTCTTTGGATACCCCTAGCTACCATTTATCATTTATTATTCTTTTTCATTTCTAAATCCAAAGCCCAGGCACTCCCACTTTGGGTCACTTCCTTTTAATATAATATTAAGTCTATTTTCCTTTACCACTAAGGAAAAATGAGCCACACAGAAGCCAGAAAAAAGCTAAACACCTCAGGCCCACCAGGTCCTACATTAGCTGGCTATTAATACTAGGTACAGCACCATACCTCTGAATGGCTTTTCATTTCATTCCTGTGCATGTCAAGATCTCCCATTTTCAAAGCCATTGCTGCCTTGGCCAATGTCACTAAAACTGATGAAAATCCAGAAGTATCCAGCTTCTTTAAATATTTTATGGCAGTTAAAGGATCAATATTCTTCATAGAAGGACTACAGAGAATATGTGGCAGTTGCTTTGGCTCAGCCACATAAAACATCTGAACTACTTTTGCTGACAATTCCTTTGGTGAGCAAAACAAGAAATAAAAGGTCAATCAGCCAATAGAAAACAACAAAATCAGCAAAAAAAAAAAAAAAGGATAAAAAAGCAAGATACAACATTCCAATTAATATAAAATTTGTACTATGTTTTGATTTAAAAAGAGAGTTGATGATGACAGCATGGGAGATCTGAGATGACCTAAAGTGATCTCTTTGTACCAAGTTGTGGTCAGTATTTCTAATACTAACAGGTGTTCAGAAGAAGAAAACAAAAACTGAATTCCACTGAAAAGTCCATTATAAAAAATTACTACTTAGTACAAAGTATACTTATATTTAATATACAAAATATACTTAATATTTATAGAAGAAAATTTCATTTCTCTTAAAACCTTAAAATATTTGGAATCACAATACCCAACTCTGCATATCTGCATTCGGCTATTTAAAAATACACGAAAGGGAGGACGTCCCTGATGGTGCAGCAGATAAGAATCCACCTGGCAACTCAGGGGACACAGATTCAATCCCCGGTCTGGGAAGACCCCACATGCTGTAGAGCAACTAAAAGCTCATGCACCACAACTACTAAAGCCCATGCTCCGGAGCCCAAGAGCTGCACCTAGTGAAGCCCAGGCACCCGTGGAGCCTGTGCTCCACGAGAGAAACCACTACAATGAGAAGGCCATGTACCACAACAAAGGGCAGCCTCTGCACAGTGCAACAAGGGAAAGCCTGAACAGGAACGAAGACCCAGAACCACCAAAACATAAAAGAATACATGAGGGGCTAAAAACAATCCTTAAAAATGTCTGAGGGTCACTGGGCCAGGATTTTATAAAAAGGTTTNGAGCCTGTGCTCCACGAGAGAAACCACTACAATGAGAAGGCCATGTACCACAACAAAGGGCAGCCTCTGCACAGTGCAACAAGGGAAAGCCTGAACAGGAACGAAGACCCAGAACCACCAAAACATAAAAGAATACATGAGGGGCTAAAAACAATCCTTAAAAATGTCTGAGGGTCACTGGGCCAGGATTTTATAAAAAGGTTTTAGACACTTGGAGAGAGGGGCAACTAGGGTTTCGAAAAGGGCTGTGGATGAGAAGAAGGCAGGCAAGGCCCAGGTTCTCTGTCCTTCTTCTAAAGACACGCCACTGTCACATTGGGCAGGTCACTCAACCACAGTGGACCACATCTCCCTGTCTATGTAATGAGAAAGTATGAGAAGATGGTTCTACGTTCTTTTTCAAGCTGTAATTCTATGAGTATTATTAATGAAGAAAAAGTGCACCCTAGTTACCTTTTTTAAAAAAAGAAGACTTTACTACCAATGAAAATACTGGGAACTTAATTTTTTAAATAGAATTGCATAAACAGCTAAAGTGAAAAGTTAAAAATATTAGATCTAACTAGGCAGGAAGTTGTACTCACTTCACTTAATTCTTCATCCAAGTTCTCATAAAGTGAATGATTAATGTAGAAGACTAATCCCCGCTCATATTTCTGTGATCCATCCTCTACTGCCCAGTCCACTCGATCCAAAACTTCTGCCATAGACAAACCAGACATCTTATAGTATGGCAAGGCGAGGTGGGAATGCTGGGTTTCAAGCCTAAAGGGAAGGAAGTGGGGGAAAAAAAAACAAACCTCCGATTTGTCAATTTTAGGTTTGGATGTCTAACACATTTGATAATAAAACAGATCATGCTTTCCAGAAGACATAAATAGTTTTCTGTGGCCAATAGGAGCTGGAACAAATTCCTAAGGTTTGTTCTGCAAAGTCATTCTAATTAATGTAGCTTCTTTTTGCTTGCTCATAATAAAATCAGAGAAACAAGTGAATTTTAATATTCATAATGCGGCTCTATAATAATGGTGTTTATAAGCAGGAAAGTGGTAGTTGCTCAGTCATGTCCGACTCTGTGCGACCTCATGGACTATAGCCCGCCAGGATCCTCTGTCCATGAAATTCTCCAGGCAAGAATACTGGAATGGGTAGCCATTCCCTTCTCCAGGGCACCTTCCTGACCCAGGGATCGAACCTGGGTCTCCTACACTGCAGGCAGATTATTTACCATCTGAGCCACCAGGGGAAGACCATAAGTAGGAAAAGCCTTTCATTAATTTATAATGACTCCCATGGATCAAGTAAGCCTTTAAAACAATTATATTAAAAAAAAATTGTAAAGATCATTCTCAAAAATAGAAATCATTATTCCTCCTAGTGTCCTTTTTTGACATTATAAAACTATTGATTACTAAGATTAAAACCACAGACTGTCCAACTAGGATCTCTCCCTCAAAGCTAATAGGTAATAGATGAGTAATAACAGTAACAGTTGTCTCGGGTATTTTCACTGGTCATGCCTCACCACCACCTAAAGGCCTGAAAAGAAACTTCAAATTTCTAAATTAACTGATGGTAGACACAAACACTGCTCATCTAATAAACTCTAAGTCCTTGAGTAGGAACAGGTCATGTTTATCTAAGCTTAGCACAGTACCTGGCACACAGGATGTGCTCAACAAGTGCTGTGGAATAAATGAATAAATAAATCACAGCCCCTCATGTGTCCTCCCATTTGTCAGCTAACTGCCGGAGGTGGAAAAGTTGGTAAGTTACACATGAAGCTCAAGTGGCTTCCTTAACGAGCTTCNCTGAAGCACCACATCTGGGAGACAGGCTACCAGCTGAGCTTCCCAAAAGTCCACTAAGAGCTGAGGGATCGTGTCTCCGTCTTTACCACAAAGCACCTTGAGAACAGTGAAACAAGCCCCTACGGCTCAGATAAATATAGCACTGATCAAGTCACAGCTGGTCTGAAAAGCACTCTCCATCATGAGGGCCACGTGTTCAACGATTTATCCACTAGCATTAGTGCCATGGGAAAAGCCAATTTAAACATTTTAACATACTCCAGTTGCATGAACAGAATTTTTCAAGAAACATTTTTTAACCTGTATTTTTTAAAGTGGTTATGTGTAAGTCTGGTATCTCAATAAACAAATGAAAACTTGCTTCTCTTATTCTACTCCTCACTTCCCGTCAATTTCATCAGGCCATCCAAAATAACATGTTCAAAGTGACAAACCTTAAAGAAGGAATCTGCTTCTTCAATTCCAATTTTGTTGTTCTTCTGTAAGGCCAGGACTGAAGCCACAAGCAATCCAGGCTGAGTCTCCTTCAAGTGAACTGCAAACTCAGTTGGAACAATCTGTCCTTTCCTCTGCTGAATCAATAGCCGAGGTTCCAGAATGAAGCCACATACCAACTTCATCTTCAGATTAACAAAAACAAAATTTAGGAACAGAATATACATTGTATTCATCTTGGAAATACATGCTACTGCATTCAAGAATCACTGATAAGCCACTAACAATTTATTATAATCTCAATTTTTAACTACAAAGACATGAGTACTTAAGGAAATCATTAATAACTGTGTTCCTAGAAGTTATTATTACACAGTTAAGCATCAAAGTGTCATATATTATAGACAGCTTTAAATTTATATCTAGGATTCGTCAAAATTATGAAAGTTCATCTTCCTAGAATTCTACTCTTCCAAGTAGAGGACATGTCAATGTTGACTTGCTCTCCTCACTGTAACAAAATGTGCCATTTGTGTGGCAATAAAGAACTCCTGTTCTTCTTGGTTACACCTGAGAGATAAGTACTCAACTAATGTCACTTCTTCATTTCTTCCTTGACTGATTAACTTCTTTGGCTCATGTCCCCTCATGGCCACTCTTCCAGGGGGAAGCCACCTTTCCCTTGATACACCATTCAAATGCCCAGTCTTTCACAGTCATTTGTGATCTTCTCAAGGGCAGGCTATTTCTGCAACTGCTGGATGCCTAAGGCTCAAGGCTAACATTCCCCTTGCTGTACTTGAATATACACCACTGTTCTGTTTTTAGGGACACACCCCACACCTCCTCAAGCCATGTCACACTGTCAGCTTAGGGCAGAGACTGTATGCTCTTCAGTACCAAGCACTGTGCTCTGAATAAATCTGACACTAAGCTGAAAAGTCTTTGGATACCCCTAGCTACCATTTATCATTTATTATTCTTTTTCATTTCTAAATCCAAAGCCCAGGCACTCCCACTTTGGGTCACTTCCTTTTAATATAATATTAAGTCTATTTTCCTTTACCACTAAGGAAAAATGAGCCACACAGAAGCCAGAAAAAAGCTAAACACCTCAGGCCCACCAGGTCCTACATTAGCTGGCTATTAATACTAGGTACAGCACCATACCTCTGAATGGCTTTTCATTTCATTCCTGTGCATGTCAAGATCTCCCATTTTCAAAGCCATTGCTGCCTTGGCCAATGTCACTAAAACTGATGAAAATCCAGAAGTATCCAGCTTCTTTAAATATTTTATGGCAGTTAAAGGATCAATATTCTTCATAGAAGGACTACAGAGAATATGTGGCAGTTGCTTTGGCTCAGCCACATAAAACATCTGAACTACTTTTGCTGACAATTCCTTTGGTGAGCAAAACAAGAAATAAAAGGTCAATCAGCCAATAGAAAACAACAAAATCAGCAAAAAAAAAAAAAAAGGATAAAAAAGCAAGATACAACATTCCAATTAATATAAAATTTGTACTATGTTTTGATTTAAAAAGAGAGTTGATGATGACAGCATGGGAGATCTGAGATGACCTAAAGTGATCTCTTTGTACCAAGTTGTGGTCAGTATTTCTAATACTAACAGGTGTTCAGAAGAAGAAAACAAAAACTGAATTCCACTGAAAAGTCCATTATAAAAAATTACTACTTAGTACAAAGTATACTTATATTTAATATACAAAATATACTTAATATTTATAGAAGAAAATTTCATTTCTCTTAAAACCTTAAAATATTTGGAATCACAATACCCAACTCTGCATATCTGCATTCGGCTATTTAAAAATACACGAAAGGGAGGACGTCCCTGACGGTGCAGCAGATAAGAGTCCACCTGGCAACTCAGGGGACACAGATTCAATCCCCGGTCTGGGAAGACCCCACATGCTGTAGAACAACTAAAAGCTCATGCACCACAACTACTAAAGTCCATGCTCTGGAGCCCAAGAGCTGCAACTAGTGAAGCCCAGGCACCCATGGAGCCCGTGCTTCACGAGAGAAACCACTACAATGAGAAGGCCATGTACCACAACAAAGGGCAGCCTCTGCACAGTGCAACGAGGGAAAGCCTGAACAGGAACGAAGACCCAGAACCACCAAAACAGAAAAGAATACACGAGGGGCTAAAAACAATCCTNCACGAGAGAAACCACTACAATGAGAAGGCCATGTACCACAACAAAGGGCAGCCTCTGCACAGTGCAACAAGGGAAAGCCTGAACAGGAACGAAGACCCAGAACCACCAAAACATAAAAGAATACATGAGGGGCTAAAAACAATCCTTAAAAATGTCTGAGGGTCACTGGGCCAGGATTTTATAAAAAGGTTTTAGACACTTGGAGAGAGGGGCAACTAGGGTTTCGAAAAGGGCTGTGGATGAGAAGAAGGCAGGCAAGGCCCAGGTTCTCTGTCCTTCTTCTAAAGACACGCCACTGTCACATTGGGCAGGTCACTCAACCACAGTGGACCACATCTCCCTGTCTATGTAATGAGAAAGTATGAGAAGATGGTTCTACGTTCTTTTTCAAGCTGTAATTCTATGAGTATTATTAATGAAGAAAAAGTGCACCCTAGTTACCTTTTTTAAAAAAAGAAGACTATACTACCAATGAAAATACTGGGAACTTAATTTTTTAAACAGAATTGCATAAACAGCTAAAGTGAAAAGTTAAAAATATTAGATCTAACTAGGCAGAAGTTGTACTCACTTCACTTAATTCTTCATCCAAGTTTTCATAAAGTGAATGATTAATGTAGAAGACTAATCCCCGCTCATATTTCTGTGATCCATCCTCTACTGCCCAGTCCACTCGATCCAAAACTTCTGCCATAGACAAACCAGACATCTTATAGTATGGCAAGGCGAGGTGGGAATGCTGGGTTTCAAGCCTAAAGGGAAGGAAGTGGGGGAAAAAAAAACAAACCTCCGATTTGTCAATTTTAGGTTTGGATGTCTAACACATTTGATAATAAAACAGATCATGCTTTCCAGAAGACATAAATAGTTTTCTGTGGCCAATAGGAGCTGGAACAAATTCCTAAGGTTTGTTCTGCAAAGTCATTCTAATTAATGTAGCTTCTTTTTGCTTGCTCATAATAAAATCAGAGAAACAAGTGAATTTTAATATTCATAATGTGGCTCTATAATAATGGTGTTTATAAGCAGGAAAGTGGTAGTTGCTCAGTCATGTCCGACTCTGTGCGACCTCATGGACTATAGCCCGCCAGGCTCCTCTGTCCATGAAATTCTCCAGGCAAGAATACTGGAATGGGTAGCCATTCCCTTTTCCAGGGCACCTTCCTGACCCAGGGATTGAACCTGGGTCTCCTACACTGCAGGCAGATTATTTACTATCTGAGCCACCAGGGGAAGAACATAAGTAGGAAAAGCCTTTCATTAATTTATAATGACTCCCATGGTTCAAGTAAGCCTTTAAAATAATTATATTAAAAAATATTTGTAAAGATCATTCTCAAAAATAGAAATCATTATTCCTCCTAGTGTCCTTTTTTGACATTATAAAACTATTGATTACTAAGATTAAAACCACAGACTGTCCAACTAGGATCTCTCCCTCAAAGCTAATAGGTAATAGATGAGTAATAACAGTAACAGTTGTCTCAGGTATTTTCACTGGTCATGCCTCACCACCACCTAAAGGCCTGAAAAGAAACTTCAAATTTCTAAATTAACTGATGGTAGACACAAACACTGCTCATCTAATAAACTCTAAGTCCTTGAGTAGGAACAGGTCATGTTTATCTAAGCTTAGCACAGTACCTGGCACACAGGATGTGCTCAACAAGTGCTGTGGAATAAATGAATAAATAAATCACAGCCCCTCATGTGTCCTCCCATTTGTCAGCTAACTGCCGGAGGTGGAAAAGTTGGTAAGTTACACCTGAAGCTCAAGTGGCTTCCTTAACGAGCTTCCAAGCAGCATCACCAACCTGCTGTAGCAGTCGCCAAGATGCCCACAGCTTTCTTTAAATGCTTCTAAAAGCTCTGCCCTTTCTCCAGGTTCCAGCTGACTGGCATCCATCAGGGCCGCTCTCACTAACAAGTGAGCCTCACTGAGAAGGTGGATGCAGCTCTGGGTCTTTGCAGTCTTGTAGGCGTTACTGTAGTCTACCTAACACACAAAGAAGGCAAGCAGTTCATGATACTGAAGACATCGCCCCAAAGTTTCCCAGGTCTATAAGTTGTTTATAAAGTTACTATCTGAACACATTACATCCTAAGAAATAAAAAGTGGTTATTTATCATTCTGATAAGGCTTAGCTAAAGTGGCTTTCTTTTCCCCCACAATGTATGAGCGAATTTATCACATACATGATTGTAAATACTGTTAAACAACGCTAATCATCAGAGAAAGCACAATTAGTACTATAATACTAATGATACTGTTAACTGAGCAATAATTTGATCACAATTTAATATAGCTAATGAACATATCTGAAAGACTTAACTATTTTTAAAGTTCTATGATTTAAATATTTCTCAAATTCAGATTGAGTACCCTTCCTTTATCTTAGTTTCAATTGGTGAATTTAGATTCTGCTACATCTAATTCTATAACTCATAGTGGGATTATAAAAATTTTCACTAGCTAATCTGAGTCAATCAGTATTTTTAGACCCCAATAGGCAAATCATCTGGATGATGTCTAAGACTTTCAATTAAATAAGACTGAAAACACAGCACAAAGCTGATAAAATTATCAGCATTAAAATGCCAGGGACNCTACATCTAATTCTATAACTCATAGTGGGATTATAAAAATTTTCACTAGCTAATCTGAGTCAATCAGTATTTTTAGACCCCAATAGGCAAATCATCTGGATGATGTCTAAGACTTTCAATTAAATAAGACTGAAAACACAGCACAAAGCTGATAAAATTATCAGCATTAAAATGCCAGGGACAAATCAGGCAAAACCTTCACCTGATGACCAGAATGAACACTGCCGGTGAAGGACAAATGAATATTCTGCACCTCCCCACGTGAAACTCTGAGAAAGACACAACGGCATCTACGTAGAGTTCTGGCCCAACTCTTTGTGACCCATGGACTGCAGCCCGCCTGGCTCCTCTATCCGCAGAATTCTCCAGGCAAAAATATTGGAGGAGGTAACCATTCCCTTCTCCAGGGGATGCCCCCAACCCAAGAATCAAACCTGGGTCTCCTGCATGGCAGGCAGATTCTTTACTGTCTCAGTCACCAGGGAACCCAGCCAAGAACACATAATCTCAATCTAATCATGAGAAAAGAAACAAAACGAAATGAAATGAGAAAGTAAATGTTTAAAAGGTGGAGGAGGAGAAATATTTTTCAAAACTATCTGCTATAAACAAAGAGTGAAATCTAAAAATGCCAACAAGATAGTGAAAAAAACAAAAAAGAAATAGTCCTACAGATACAGAGAACAAACTGGTGGTTACCAGTGGGGGAAGGAAAAGATAAAGGAGAAAGAATAAGAGGCACAAACTACTACATATAAAATAAATAAGCTACAAGAATATACTGGACTACAAGGGAATACAGCCAACATTTTATAATAATTATAAATAGGCTATAACCTTTAAAATTGTGAATCACTATGTTTATACGTAACTTACAATACTGGACATTAACTATACTTCAACAACAACAAAAAAACAACAAGAAAAGTTTTTTTTTAATAAAACAAAGGCTGTGAACACATTTTGGATGAAAGGAGGCTAAAGAGACATGACAATTAAATACATTACTTGATTCCTAGTCTGGATCCTGGGCCAGAGGATGGGGGAAACGCTACTAGGCCATTACTGAATCAATTGAGAAAAATGGAGTATGAACCATAGACTAGATCAAGTATTATGTCATTGTTAAATTTACTGAAACACGTGTGTGCTATAATTGTATAAGCAAGTATCTAAATTCTTAGGAAACATGCATTGAAATATTTAGGGGCATCGGGCTAGGATGTATGCAATATACGTTCCAATGGATCAGAAGAAAATATGCAGGCATGATTGTGCATTTAGAAAGTACAAGAGTGCAAAAAGGGAGAGAGAGGCTTCAGAATGAAGTTGAACATCTCTTTCTGGTCACCGGTTTCCAGAAGTTCATTGAAGTGGATGATGAACAAAAATTTCGTACCTTCTATGAGAAGCTTATGCCACAGAAGTTGCTGCTGAGGCTCTGAGTGAAGAATGGAAGGGCTATGTGGTCCCAGTCAGTGCTGGGAACGATAAACAGGGTTTCCCCATGAAGCAAGGTGTCTTGACCCACGGCTGAGTCTGCTTGCTGCTGAGTAAGGGGCATATCTGTTACAGATCAAGAAGGACTGGAGAAAGAAAGTGCAAGTCTGATGGGGTTGCATGGTGGAGGNATTCTCCAGCCAAGAAAACTGGAGTGGGTTGCCATGCCCTCCTCCAAGGGATCTTCCCAACCCAGGTCTTCCTCTCTGTAAGTGGATTCCTTTCCGTCTGAGCCACCAAGGACACCCACAGGGGCTGAATCTAGACACATATATTTCTACAAAGCTCCTGGTATGACACACACTCCTAGTTAAGAACCATGGATCTGGGTCAATATCCTTATCTTATTTACAAAATGATGGCTAGGGAACCTGCCCAAAGTTCCCAAAGTTCAGACAGGTGACTATCAAAGCCAAGGTTAGCACCCAAGTTTCCCGATTTATTATTATCTCAGGATGAAATGGAGCCTGGGTTGTGCTGAGCAACACACTTAGATCAGGCAAACTGTCTGAAGGAATCTTCAGAATCATTAGTCCAGAAGCTTGTCTTTAAAGACTAGAGCCTGCAAAGTACATGGTTGGTCCAAGTCCTCTTTGGAGAATGGAAATCAAATCAGACCCAGGTCTCCTCATTCTTCACACTCCTCTTTTAACAACTCCAGGCTACATTCTGTACAGCAAAGGAACCTGGAGACTTCACAGTAAGTGCCTGAGTACAAAAACCTTGATAGGTTTCCTTCTGATATTCCCTAAGCCCCTCCAACTCCAATATCTAAACCAAACTTTTCTTTTGCCCCATACCAAACCAGCCTCCATTCTTTCAGAAAAGCAGGCTCGGGACCTCCCTGGGCAGCCAGTGATTAAGACTTCCACTTTTCAATGCAGGGGGTGCAGGTTCGATCCCTGGTCAGGGAACTAAGATCTCACAAGCCTTATAGCCCCAAAAAACCAAAATATAAACAGAAGCAATACTATAAAAAATTCAATAAAGATTTAAAAAAATGATACACATCCCCCCTCCCCCCCCAAAAAAGTCTAAAAAAACAAACAACAACAACAAAAAAAACAGAAAGCAGGCCCAAAACTGATGGGTTTTCTCATGTCTCCTCCATCCCCAGTATCCCACTAGATATCCAGTCCTGTAATTCTCTCCTCTCCATGCTTCCTTCTCTTTTCACTGCTACTGCTCTGCCCAAATACAATCCCTCACTATCCTCACTGAACTATCTCAATAGCTCATTAGTATGTTCAAGCCATCCTCCTCTGTGGCCACCGTCCATTTTCCTAAAGTAATGCTCTATTCACATCCTTTTCTTTGATCAAAGTCTAAAAAAAAATTCCTTAATTTCCAAAGCCCCGTGTTCCCTCTCAGGCACTATTTTCCCCACTTTTCTTTGTTTCAGCAACTTTACTTTTAAAGGACATTACTACACAACCCTTTGGAAACCGAAAAGACCAGAGACCTCTACACTGTTCCCCATGCCAGAGAGTAGGAAGAGAGGGGAGCACTCCCACTGGGAGTGGGTGCCAGAATCTTCAGGTGGGTCCTGTGCTGTGTGAAATTCACCACAGCACCTGCTGGAGATTCTGATTTTACCACTCAACTGGGAAAAACAAACCAAAAAAAAGCACTGTCCTATGCAATTACTTATCAGAAACTCCAACAAACCTGGACATAGCTTTACTTATAGTTTCCCCTCTATCTGGAACGCCCTTCACTTTCAGTCTCTATCTGTCAAATCTACTAGCTTTCAGGCCTCACTTTCAACACAGAAACCTTGCCCATGTAACTTGGCCGGAAGTAATTTCCCACTTCCCATAGCCTACGACACTTCCATGTAGTCTTAGGACATTTTTCACAAATCTCCTAGTGTTTGTGTCCCTTGTACGTGTCTTTCATCCTCTCTTACATGGCTGTTTGCATAAAGCAGAGGCTGTGCCTTATTCATGGTTGGTTGGCCAGAGGGCTCAATGCAGTGCCTTGCCTAGAACCTGAACTCAAAAAAACAGGAAATAAAACCACAAGCATTACTAGCCACTGAGATAAAAGGAAATGAGATTAAATTCAGGAACCCAGTTTACATGCCAACTTACTAGGAGGATAAGGCAACTCAGAAGACACTCACCACCCATTAGCCACATGACCCTGACCAACCCCAACCTCTGGACTCTCTCCCCATCTGCACTACTCAGAGGGTAGAATCAGGCAGGCTTTCTGGACCCTTTACAAAAGTCCTAAACCATATCAATGAATTCAACTCACATAGAAAAGATATGACAGCAGTGAAAAAAAAAAATTTAGGAAATCTAAAACTGAAGAGATGCCCTGACTACTGTCAAGAGCCCCCACTGACTTTTCATTAGAATTCCCTATGAACATCTACTCTCATGAAGAACCTTACCCATTCTTAGAAAGATTCCCCATCCAGTTTAAGAAAACAAAACAAAGGCAAAACCAGAATTTAAATCTCTGATGTTGAAAAGGCAGTTATGAGCCATTATTTAAAAAATAAATAAAATAAACCTCAGGTGTATATCATTAATTTATAGTGCTATCCACTGGTTCACATAATTTTCGTTTAAAGATTTAGAAAGCACCTCAGGAATTTACGGAGAAATAAGTGACTCAAAAGCCAGCAAGGGACTGGAACATACCTTGTGATGACATGCAGAAACTGTGGGGTAAGCACCGCCTGCTGAGATTTCTCGGGATACTGGTAAACCGACATTAACTCAACAGATTTGACAATCATGTACAGGTAGCCCACATGAGGTAATGAGAAAAAACAAAACAGACTCAGCAATACTTTTTCCTGAGATGAATTTTTTCTATCAGAAGTAAGAGACCCTGCATGCAAAAAAAAAAAAACCAAACAACAACAACAAACAAACCATGAAATCAGTAAATAACAGGAACAAATATTTTGACTTTTCTGTGCAAAAACATCTATAAACAGATAACCAAAGGGTTGCTTGCTTAGGTGCTAATATAAGAATGCCAGTAAAAAAATGAAAAAAAGAGTGATATAATTAGAATATCAACATTTTGAAAACTGTAATAAATTAACAGATCTACGTAATCATTATCAATATAGTTGTTAACATCACAAAAAAGAGCCAATCTGACACAATGTACTTCCAAGAGAACTCAAGACTATTTGCATTACCAAAAAAAAAAAAATCACCACCATCATCTGATCAAGACTTAGACTAGCACTGTCAATAGAAATAAAATGTGAGCCATGTATGTGATGCAAAGTTTTCTAGTAATTGCTATAAAAACAGGCAAGATTTTTTAAATGTATTAACCCAACATATCCAAAATATTATCATTTTGAAACATAATAAAAAATTAATGAGAGTTTATATTCTTTCTTGTTGTACTAAGTCTTTAAGACCTACTGTGAATTTTACACTTAAAGCATATCTTAATTTAGACTAGTCACACTTCAAGGTGCTCAACAGCAATATTGACAAATGGATACCATACTGAACAGGACAGCTTTAGATCACAGGGAAGTATAGGGGATACAGGTACATGTTAAATGACACTGTGGGGAGTCAGTCAGCAAAATTCAGACTGTGGAAAATTCTGTTCTAATAGTCCAGTTTCCTGCTAACTAACCCTCAAAGAGAAATGAGAGAGGAAGGCAGAGCCTATATAGCAGAGACATAAAAGACATAGGAGCCAATTGCAGGTATAGAACCTTACTTGGAATCTGATAAATTGCAGAAAAAAAATATTTAGACAATCAGGGAAATTTGAGTAACTGACGGGTATTGGATGATATCAAGTCATTTCTTAAAAATGTGAAATGACATTTGGGGTTTTTGTTTAAATAAAAGAATCTCTTTCCTTTAGAAACATATGCTGAAATATTTATAAATGAAAAGGTATAAACTCTGGGGTTTGCATCAGAACAATCTGGCACAGATCAGGGAGTGATTACAAGGCAACACTGTTGAAGCTATGTGATAGGGACCTTGGGGGTCACTGTACTATTTTTGTGTATCTGTGTGCCTGAAACTTTTCATAATCAAAGTTTTATTTAAAAAATACAGCTCTGATTGATGCCCTTCAAGGACACATTAATAACAGAAGAACGTATAAAAGAGATAACTAATGAGAACCTACAGGAAAAAAAAAAAAAAGAAAATCCAGTTACTACACTCTCCACAATTGGCCTAAAACAACTGATCCAGTTTCTACTTCCTCTTCTTTCATACACACATCTGTGCTCTAATCATACAGAGAGCTGCTCGCTTATCTCCAAACATACATGATCTTTCACCCTGCACGTGCTGGTTTCCCTGAGGTAGTATCTTACCAGAATCTCCATCTTCTTAAAAAAAAAGAAAAAAAAAATTTTTTTTTAATCTTCTAAAAATTTTACTCATCCATCAGGGCCCAGCTCACATGGGCACTGCCCAACCCCTCATCTGTCCACTAAGTAAACATCCATCAGGCACCTACAACATGCCGCTGTTCTGGGTTCCGGGGATACTGCAGCGCACGAGACAGAGTAACTGCATTCACTGGGGACTGGGGTGGAGAAGAAACTCTGCAGTGTGCAGGGAGGGAACAGTTTACACTGAGAAGTCTGGGAAGTCCTCTGCGGCGAGGTGATACTTGAGCTGTGAGCTGAAGACACTAGTCTCGCAAGCTCTGAGTGAAGTACTATGTTCTGAGCACTGGAAGAGTAAGCCACAGATCTTAGACACAGGTGAGCTTGGTGTAACCTAGCAGCAGACAAAAGCCACATGGATGGAGAAATGTAAGAGGGTGAGCAGGACAAAAAGAGCTCAGGCCATGGAGAGGATTTGGGGTTTTGTTCCAGGTGCTGCAGGAAACCCCTGGATAAGAGCTAACTCTCTAAGGTGGCTGAGGGCCCTCTGCTTTCCTGCCTTGTGTTACACCTCCCTCTCCCTGGCTTTTCAGTTCCTCAAGCAAAGACTCTCCAATGGCCACAACCAAACCTGCCCACCAATCAGCCCCATTCATTCTACAGATCCTCTTTCTCAGGAAGCCTTCCCTGACCCCCAGTGAGGTCAGGATCCTTCGTTATACATGCTCAAGGCAGGATTCTTCTCACAGAGCACTCCCATCAGTGTGTAACTGTATATTCCTTCTAATGCTCATTCCATTCATGCTTGCCTCCCCCCGCAAGACAATAAGCTCCATTGAGTGCAAGTACTTTGCCTACTTTTGCTCATTACAGGAGCCCTAGTATTCAGCACAAGACTCAACATAGTAGGTACTCAATACATGTTCACTACAAGAAAGAAAAAAAAAAATGTATAAGTTTAATCAGAGTGATATTTATACCTTTCCCTAGCCATCACCTAAACATGTGAAGCAGGCCAGCACTAAGTACAGAATTCAATAATGATTCTTAATCTGGGTTGCCCATTATATTTCTGGGGAGGTTTTAAAAAACACTGATGCCCTGGGACTTTCCCGATGGTCCAATGGTTAAGACTCTGTGCTTCCACTGCAGGGGGCACAGGTTTGATCCCTAGTCAGGGAACTAAGATCCCACATGCCATGCAGTGGGATTTAAAATTTAATTTTAAATTAAACTGTCTCTTAAAAAGTAAAAGAAAAAAAAAAATACTGATGCTCAGGCATCAGTTGACCAATTAAGTCAGAATCTCCAGCATGGGGAGTTCCCTGGCCATCCAGTGGTTAAGACTCTATGCTCCCAGGGAAGGGGGCATGGGTTTGATCTCTGATTGGGGAACTAAGATTCCCATATGCTGCAAAGCATAGTCTAAAAAAAAAAAAAATACTCTCCAATCTATTGAGACTGGGCATCAGTGTTTTAAAAAGCATCCAAGTAAGGCCCATGTGCAGCGACGCTGAAAACCATTGCTCTTAAGTGAATTTCCATCCAGCCCACATTTTCCCATCTGGCTCACAAAGCCATCATTAGCAGCTCTGCCAAATGACCCAGCTGGAACCCAGATGAATCTCAGCTATAACAGGGCCCTGATTTTCTTTTAGGGGCCTACTGACCATTTCAAAAAGAGAAAGGGGTTTTAGGTCAGTCATTTCCTCTCCATGGCTTCTCCTGGCAGACATGATTTCCGTTTTGTGGACTCACTCTTATTTGCTAAGGAATCTGTATAAGGCCACAGGGAAACTCAGAAAAACCTAACCTATTACTCACATTAGACTCCCCACTCTGCCCAGTGCCTTTCCAGCTCACTGCACTGCAGCACTCTCATACTTACCTGTTTGGTAAATGGGTAGAAGCTGAAGTGAATGCAACCTGACGTCATCAGACAAGAGACACAAAGAAATATCAGGAGCGAAACGTCTGTGAATTTAAAGAGAGACAGAGGAGAGGAGATCTAATTGCCATTGCATTAAGCTGGTAAATATATATTAACTGCTGGTGAATAAAAAGCTATCTAGTACCTATAGAGCAGATGCCGAACATGGAAATACTTTATTTTTTCATCAGCTAATCCCGTTGACTCCAGTGTAACAGATATTCCTGACTGTTTGCTTTTTTCACCAAGAAGTTCCATGGGTTTTTGGCAGATAACAAAATCATCTGACTCAAGCCGTGAAGTTTCATTATTGATGCCTTAAAAAATAAAATCGAAGAAAATTATGTAGTAACTCCAAGTAATTTTCGAATGCCAATTAGATTTCACCACATCCCCCCACCAATTACATACAGTATTTATACACACATATCCCATGTATTTATAAGGCGCTATGGTTTTAAAATGTCTTAGCACTTGCTCATTCCTTCCTCACAACTGACAAAGTAAAACAGGACATGATCATCATACCCACTTTATACATAAGGAAACAGAAACTCAGAGATGGTATTCCTAACCCAAGGTCATTCGACTAGTAAATACGAGGACTGGAATTTTAGAAACTGCTCCTCTAGCAGTAGATGTTTCATTATTTTTAATGACAAGTATATGTTGAAATACATTTATATGCTACAGAATACATCACATGCTACAGGAGACGATACAGACAGCCAGATCATAAACCCAAGTCCCATGTATTAGGAACATCATTTGTGTGAAAGTCGCTCAGTCATGTCCAACTCTTTGTGACCCCATGGGCTGTAGCCTGCCACACTCCTCTGTCCACGGAATTGTCCAGGCCAGAATACTGGATCGGGTTTCCATTTCCTTCTCCAGGGATCGAACCCAGGTCACCCGCATTGCAGGTGGATTCTTAACCGTCTGAGCCATCAGGGAAGCAACCACACCATAAATAATGTGGCCCGGCAATATACATACTAGAGCCTTTCCAAGACTGCCAGAAATAAGGGTTTTTCTTATACCCCAAACAAGAAAGTAAGCTAAATTCATCATTTACCTTCTGCCTGTTTCATGGGATTGGTGGTCTTACGTTGATGGTGGTTAACACTCTCTCTGTTTTTGGGCTCTGACTNCGACTGAAGCGACTTAGCAGCAGCAAACATAACATAAAATTTACCACTTTCACTATTTTTAAGTGTACAATTCATGGAATTAGATACATTCACATTGTTATGCAGCCAATACCACCATCTTGAAAACTTTTTCATCTTCTCCCAAACTCTGAATCCACCAATAATAACTCTCCATTCCCACCCTCTGGACATGTATGTCTTTTACTACTTACATAATACAATAAAACATCAATGCTGAAGAGCATGGGTTATGTGTAAATACATAAATATGAACTATTTCTACACATCTGCAGATATAACTCAGAACTAAGGTACATAAAATTGAAAGAAAAACTAAATGTGTGTAGAGTAAAAGTGAAAACCAGGACTGAACATCAGAATATCAGAAGTAGTGCCTTATGAACACAGACTCGGGCAACCACCATTCCACTTCTGTCTCTATGAATTTGACTANATTTCTACACATCTGCAGATATAACTCAGAACTAAGGTACATAAAATTGAAAGAAAAACTAAATGTGTGTAGAGTAAAAGTGAAAACCAGGACTGAACATCAGAACATCAGAAGTAGTGCCTTATGAACACAGACTCGGGCAACCACCATTCCACTTCTGTCTCTATGAATTTGACTATTCTAAGGCATCTCATAAGTAGAATCATACAATATTTGTCCTTTTGTGTCAGGTTTATTTCATTTAGTGTAATGTCTTCAAAGTTCATTTGTGCTGTACACATACCAGAATTTCATCCCCTTTTAAGGCTGTATGGATACACTGCATTTTGTTTATCTGTCAATGAATACTTGTGCTGCTTCCGCCTCTTGGCTCTGAAAAATGCTATGTATACTGGTGTACAAATGTGTGCACAAGCCCCTGCTTTCAGTTAATCTGTGTGTATACCCAGAAGTGAAACTCCTGGAGAAGGGAATGGCTACCCACTTCAGTATTCTGGCCTTGAGAATTCCACGGACCGAGGAGCCTGGCAGGCTATAGTCCATGGGGTTGCCAAGAGTCCAACACAACTGAGCAACTTTCACATGCAGAAATTCTACAAATTTTTTCAGGAAACACCATACTGTTTTCTATAGCAGCTCTATCATTTTACTCTCCCACGAGGAATGTACAAAGGTTCCAATTTCTCCACATCCTCATCAACACTTATTATTTCTATTTGTTTTTATAATGACCATCCTAACGGGTATGAAACGGTATCTCTTTGTGGTTTTGATTTCCATTTCTATGATGATTAGTGATGTTGAGCATCTTGTCCCGTGCTTGTTCGCAACTTAGATAAATATCTATTTAAACTCTTTGCCAATTTTCAAATTGGGTTGTTTTGCTGTTTGCTGAGTTGTAAGAGTTCTTCTGAATACTAATCCCTTATTGGGTATATGCTTTGCAAATATTTTCTCCCTTTTCTGTAGACTGCTTGTTGATAGTGTCCTTTGATGCACAAAATTTAATTTTGATGACAGCCAATTTTTCCATTTCTTCTTTGTTGTCAGTGCTTTGGTGTCATATTCAAGTTACTAGTTACTTAATGAACTTTAAAACTAAGAATATTTGTTTAGTTATAATAAAAGGTTTTATACATTTTATTTTAGAAAAATACAACCATTTTTTCATACATCTACAAATATATGCCTATTACTGGTAAAGTCTATATATCAACTGTTTATATGTAATTTGCAAACTACAGATAGTACCTATGCTGTCTTATGTTTTCAAATTAAAAACTTGTTTTATAAACAATGAACTAGAACTTGCTAAGTGTGTCTTCCTGATAAGCCTTATAAACAGACCTTTAGAGTTCTCTCAGTTAATCCTCACAACCCTTCAAGGCAGGATCCCCTTCTCCATTTTATAGACCAGGAACCTGAGACTCAAATAAGCTAAGTGAAATAAAGTCGCTCAGTGTGTCTGACTCTGCGACCCCATGGACTATATAGTCCATGGAATTCTCCAGGCCAGGATACTGGAATGAGTAGCCTTCCCTTTCTCTAGGGGATCTTCCCAACCCAGGGATCGAACTAAGGTGCCCCACATTGCAGGCAGATTCTTTACCAGCTGAGCCACAGGGGAAACCCTCAAATAAGCTAAGTATCTTGCTTAGGCAACACAACCAACAAATGATGTCACTCGGGCTGAAATCTGGATCTGGTTAGTTCCAAAGTCAATGGTCATTCCATGCATCTCTCAAAATATTAGAAAGGTGATACAAGTCTGGAGGATTCTAGCCCTTCATAAGAGAAAGGAATTAAACTTTTCAAAGCATTATGTGCTCAGGGCTTTATTTTACTTATTTTATGACAGCTTCTGTCTTTATTAAGTAAATTTAAAAATCATTATTCTATTTATTCTCAAGCTGAGAGTCACTGATTTAAAAAAAAAAAAAAAAAGTAAACTTTTCCTTTTATGCGACAAGACCATAACCCTGGTTAACACTAATTCATAAATTAAAAGGCTGCACTCCTATGACAAAACAATTATCAGAAGGCAGAAATAATATACGATGAATCAAAATATGTTTTATGACTTAAAACGTTGAGAGACGGTAGGGCTTTGTTGTTCAGTCAGTAAGTCCTGTCTGGTCCAACTCTTTGTGATCCCATGGACTGTAGCATGCCAAGCTTCCCTGTCCTTCAGTATCTTCTGGAGTTTGCTCAAACTCATGTCCATGCAATCAGTGATGCTATCTAACATCTCCATTCACAGTAGGGCCTACGGGGAAGATAATAGACATTCTTGGGGCTCTTTCATGCACTTGTGCTATGTGGTCTTGTCCTCTCTGCCCCATACCTCCAGACAACCCATAAACAAGTGTCCAGCACCAGAAGTCCCTACACAGCACTCAACTCTGGCCACAGAGATCTTTCTTCCTTGAGAGCAATGAGTTCCCAAATCTCTTCTTTCTCCCTTCACACACAAAACCTAAAACAATTTCAATTACTGATGATGATATTAGGGGCCCATCCTTCAAAATTTCAACCTACATTCTACCACCTCCAATCTTTATGAACGGAGGCTGGCATCCTACTAATTAGAGACAAAAAGAAATTGAAAATGTTTTCTTCTTGTGTAAGAATCTGCAAAGCACTTATAGTGAATCAAAATTGCTGATCTAAGATTCACTTTCTTTTTGATGGGGTGAGAGCAGGGGAGACACTGGGCTTAGAGCAGGAATCCCCAAGTCCAAGCCAGTGTTAGTGGGAGGAAAGAGCCCAAAAGGAAAAAGCTGAGATGTGTAAGAGGAGTTATCAGCATATCAGCATATCTAGCAGTCCTCTACCTACGTTTTGGAAGAAGCTGCACCCAAGCATTAAGTTCAAGCTAAAGGAAAAAGCTGAGATGTGTAAGAGGAGTTATCTGGATATCAGCATATCTAGCAATCCTCTACCTACAATTTGGAAGAAGTTGCACCCAAGCATTAAGTTCAAGCTGAAAGTTACCCTTGAGCTATCTGACTTATGCTAACACCATACCACATGACTCCTGAACTTTTTTTAAGACAGTCAACGGAATTACAAAAAACATCTTTGTTAACTTCAAGGCATCAGTACCACCATGCTACTCACTGCCTACAGCAGTCAATATGGCTCTAGGTCAGTGACTCTCAATCCTGACTAAACAGGAGACTCACCCAATGCTGGGCCACACCCCAGGAAACTATTACTGTTTCTCTGAGGTCCAGGAATCTTTTTAAGCTACCCTAAGTGATTCTTAAACACCAGTAGAGGCATCAAAGGTTTCCCCAGAATCACCACTACTGACAGGCAAGAAAGCTAGAGGTTCACACAGTGCCGGTCACTTACAATTCTACATTAAATGCCCATTTGGAAGAATGGGGCCAATCATGTAAACAGTGGTTATCTGCCCCCCATCAGCACACACATATATACTAATGTTGAAACTGGTGAGCTTGCCACTCAATAAAGCTCTTGAAGGTAAATAATTCACA
Organism: Neotragus moschatus; assembly: GCA_006410615.1. NCBI lineage: Eukaryota > Metazoa > Chordata > Mammalia > Artiodactyla > Bovidae > Neotragus > Neotragus moschatus. The sequence continues at coordinate 147,364 of SJYA01000127.1, forward strand.
GGTCTAAAAAGGAGGTGGGGGAAACTACTAATATTGTGAAATGATTAGGAGAGCAATATCATTAAAAATACCAAAATCAGAGCCTTCTGCTGACAGAGAATTTACAGATCTAATAAGTGTTTTTCAAACTGCTCTGTAGACCTATTGATGTCTAAACTATTCAAAAATATAAAGTAGTAACAATATAATAAGTTGCTCATAAAGCAAAGGCATCCAAAGTTTGGAGCTAGGTGTTTTTATGTAAATAATGACAGTAAATAAAAGGGCTTTTCTTTTTTTTTAACATGTAGCTTTACTTAACAAAATGAACAGTCAGACACCACATATGGTAGCCCCGCAGTTTTTTTTACTGACCCACAAAATTCCAAGGTCTGGAAATCACTGATCTAGTTTTCCACTTTCTTTTTTTTTTTTTTTAAACACAAAGGGAGACTAAACTCACACATAGTTTTGGACAGAGTTTAGACAGAGCTCTACAATCCTCCAGGTTCATGCTCTTCACTTTATTAGTAAATACCTCAGTCACAGGCTTTTCCATCTTAAATACTGCAGTTTACACCCCTATTGAAAAGCAGAATTCAAATTTTAAGTGTATTATTACACAGTTAAAAGAATCCTATGGTGAATTCTTCTGTAAACTGAAGTACCTATTTCTACCTATTTGCATCTTTTTCTGGGGGTGGGGCGGAGGTTGCACTTGGCATGCAGGATCTTAGTTCCCCACCAGGAATCAATCCATGCCTCCTGTAGTGGAAGTGAAGAGTCTTAACCACTGGACTACCAGGAAAGTCCCAAAGTACCTATTTTGAAATGTTGGATATTTCTAAAATAGAGATATGCCCACTCAGTATCCCCTTGGTACTGCTTCACATTTCTAGTGGAAAAGGAGTAGTGGATGCTACTTTTCTGGGGGGAAAGGGGCCTAAGACCTGAGCTCTACTTACACAGATTTAAAAGTCAGCAGGTCATGTGAGCTTTCAAAAATCGACAAGAAATAGATAAAGGACTGGCCATGAGTTGGCATAATTGCTGAAGATGGGATTAACCGGGGGTTCAGGATACCATTCTCCCTAACTTTTGTTTGTACTTGCTTTCAAGTGTCTGAGTTGAGTAGAATCCAGTCACCCAACCAAGGGCCTTACCAGCGAGGACACCAGAAGAGCAAAAACAACCAGCATTCCCCCGGCCCACCAGAGGCCTGCTCTCACCTGTGGTTTCCAGGACAACTACACATCTCTCACCTTCCTTTAGCCGCCGGACTGGGCGAGACCATCCTACAGGCAGGAAGTCCTTCCCTACCCAGAGCTGCTGGCGTCACTCGGTCCTCTAAGCAGGAGGCCCCAAAGAGGGGCCGAGGCGCCCCTTCCCCCGCCACTACTTACCGGCCTCACTGTAGGCCAGGCGCAGCACCCTGCCCAGCGTGGAGAAGACGCACCTCGGCTGGCACAGCTCCTGGCCGACCACGGTGAACGCCTCGACCTTGCAGCCAGCCGCCACGAATAGCGTATCTCGTCCCCCGCCGCAGAAGCGCTCGGGCTCTAGCTTGCAGGGCACCACCTGCTGCGAGCCAAACGGATGCAGGTTGTATAACTGCACCATTCTGGCGACTGGCTGCGGGCCTCCCGGCGGTGCCCGCTCCGGCCAGTCAGCCCCGCCGGGCACCGGGAGACCCCGCGCGGTACGGGGAGGCTGGACCACTTCCGCGAGCGATTGCAGGGAGCCGAGTCACGTGAGCACCAGGCGGCCCAGCCTGCGGCGCCGATTCTTAAAGAGGCAGCTACACCGTGAGGGTGGAGCCGGAGGTGAGGATGGGCCCGCCCGCGACCGCAGCTCGCTGGACCTTGAACCGCGCCTCCGCGCCCAAGAATTAGCGGGCACGCGAACCAGTATGTCTTTCGCTTCATGTTTTTATGATACTGCTTTGGCCCAGGCGAGATATTTAGGCCCTTGAGGCCATTAATACTTGATCATCTGTTGTACCCTTTCCTACTTACTGCAGCCTGTGACCTTCTGGAGAACAGGGCTGCAAAAACTGAAGTGGAGTGCACACAGCTCAACTTCGGGCTAAACGGAAGAGTTGCTCAAAAGCACTGGACATTTCAGAGTGGTTTGGTTGGAAAGAGGAACTCCTAGAACGTACTCGGCAAAATAAATAAATATTTGCTGAAGAAGCGTGGATAATCTAATGAACTCCAAATATCTGAAAAAGATTAGTTTGAGCCCAAAGGATAGAACTAAGAATGGAACCCACTGGTTCTCACTCCAGTGGGTCCAAGACTCAGTTCAGTTCAGTTCAGTCGCTCAGTCGTGTCTGACTCTTTGCGGCCCCGTGGACTGCACCACGCCAGGCCTCCCTGCCTCGGAGTTTACTCAAACTCAAGTCCATTGAGTTGGTGATGCCATCCAACCATCTCATTCTCTTGTCCCGTTCTCCTCCCTCCTCCAATCTTTCCCAGTACCAGAACCAAGGTCATTTCTCTTCCCAGAACCAAGGTCATTTCCAATGAGTCAGTTCTTCATATAGGTGGCCAAAGTATTGGAGTTTCAGCTTCAGCATCAGTCCTCCCAATGAATATTCAGTACTGATTTCCTTTAGGATGGACTGGTTGGATCTCTTTGCAGTCCAAGGAGTCGTCTGCAACACCACAGTTCAAAAGCATCAATTCTTCGGTACTCTGCTTTCTTTATGGTCCAACTCTCACATCCATACATGACTACTGGAAAAAACCATAGCTTTGACTAGATGGACCTTTGTTGGCAAAGTAATCTCTCTACTTTTTAATATGCTGTCTAGGTTAGTCATAGCTTTTCTTCCAAGGAGCAAGTGTCTTTTCATTTCATGGCTGCAGTCACCATCTGCAGTAATCCTGAAGCCCCCCAAAAATAAAGAGTGTCACTGTTTCCATTGTTTCCCCATCTATTTGCCATGAAGTGATCGGACCAGATGCCAAATCTTAGTTTTGTAAATGTTGAGTTTTAAGCCAGCCTTTTCACTCTCCTCTTTAACTCATCAAGAGGCTCTTTAGTTCTTCACTTTCTGCCAGAAGGGTGGTATCATCTGCATATCTGAGGTTCTTGATATTTCTCCTGGAAATCTTGATTCCAGCTTGTGCTCATCCAGCCCAGAGTTTCTCATGATGTACTCTGCATATAAATTAAATAAGCAGGGTGACAATATGCAGTCTTGATGTTCTCCTTTCCCTATTTGGAACCAGTCTGTTGTTCCATGTCCTGTTCTAACTGTTGTTTCCTGACCTGCATACAGATTTCTCAAGAGGCAGGTCAGGTGGTCTGGTATTCCCATCTCTTGAAGAATTTTCCACAGTTTTTTGTGATCCACACAGTCAAAGGCTTTGGCATANTCCAGCTTGTGCTTCTTCCAGCCCAGCATTTCTCATGATGTACTCTGCATAGAAGTTCAATAAGCAGGAGCTTATAACATGGTAAATCTTGGCTTCTTGGCTTGGAGGAGAGGGTGGTAGACTCTGGGGACTGTATGAGGTTTTTAAGTTCCTGAGGGATTTCCCCTCGTAGAGGAATCTTCCCCAGTAGAAAAGGCCTTCCTTACTGCTAGTGTCTCAGACCTATCCATGGGTTCAAGTTGTGTCAGGTGTGTTAGGGAAAAGAGGGATTGAAGCTGCATTGGGCAGTGGAGGGAGGGGGGTGTCATTCAGCAGAACCTCCCATATAGCTAACACTTGAGAAGCCCTTATAGCCCTATAACATTTATTTTTCTAAAGTGTCCTTCTTCCCAATGACCAATCAATAGGGCAGCCCAATCTGTTTTCTTCTGACAAATGAGAATTGATTCAATCTGACAGTACTGTGGCCTCCACACATAAACTAGGTTGCCAGCTATTTGACACCTTCTATCTAGTAGAAGGCTCTGTCACATAGGAGGTGACCAGTAACTGTTTTTCAAATATCTAAATGAATAAGTGAATACAAATGTTATTCATTGCTATCTTAGCTAATGCAATAAAATAGAGGCCTGAGGGGGGGAAACAAAAAGTTTCAAGAAAACTAGAGATACCAAGGGAACATTTCATGCAAAGATGGGCACAATAAAGAACAGAAACAGTACGGACCTAACAGAAGCAGAAGATATTAGGAAGAAGTGTCAAGAATACACAGAAGAACTATACAAAAAAGATCTTCACAACTCAGATAACCACGATGGTGTGATCACTCACCTAGAGCCAGACATCCTGGAATGTGAAGTCAAGTGGGCCTGAGGAAGCATCACTACAAACAAGCCTAATGGAGGTGATGAAATTTCAGTTATTTCAAATCCTGAAAGATGATGCTGTGAAAGTGCTGCACTCAATATGCCAGCAAATTTGGAAAACTCAGCAGTAGCCACAGGACTGGAAAAGGTCAGTTTTCATTCCAATCCCAAAGAAAGGTAATGCTAAGGAATGTTCAAACTACCACACAATTGCACTCATCTCACATGCTAGTAAAGTAATGCTCAAAATTCTCCAAGCCAGGCTTCAACAGTTTGTGAACTGTGTACTTCCAGATTTTCAAGCTGAATTTAGAAAAGGCAGAGGAACCAGAGATCAAACTGCCAATATCCATTGGATCATAAGAAAAAGCAAGAGAGTTCCAGAAAAACATCTCTTTCTGCTTCGTTGACTATGCCAAAGCCTTTGACTATGTGGATCACAACAGACTGTGGAAAATTCTTCAAGAGAATTCTTAAAGGGAATACCAGACCACCTGACCTGCCTCCTGAGACATCTGTATGCAGGTCAAGAAGCCATAATGAGAACTGGACATGGAACAACAGACTGGTTCCAAACTGGGAAAGGAGTGCATCAAGGCTGTATATTGTCACCCTACCTATTTACCTTATATGCAGAGTACATCATGAGAAATGCCAGGCTGGATGAGCACATGCTGGAATCTAGATTGCTGGGAGAAATATCAATATCCTCAGATATGCAGATGACACTACCCTTCTGGCAGAAAGCAAAGAAGAACTAAAGAGCCTCTTGATGAAAGTAAAAGAGGACAGTGAAAAAACTGGCTTAAAACTCAACATTCAAAAAACTAAGATCATGGCATCTGGTCCCATCACTTCATGGCAAATAGATGGGGAAACAATGGAAACAGTGCTTGACTTTATTTTCTTGGGCTCCAAAATCACTGCAGATGGTGACTGCAGCCATGAAATTAAAAGATTCTTTTGCTCCTTGGGACAAAAGCTATGACCCACCTAGACAGCATATTAAAAAGCACAGACATTACTTTGCAGACAAAGTTATGATTTTTCCAGTAGTCGTGTATGGATGTGAGAGTTGGGACCATAAAGAAGGCTGAGCATTGAAGAATTGATGCTTTTGAACTGTGCTGTTGGAGAAGACTCTGGAGATTCCCTTGGACTGCAAGGAGATCTAACCAGTACATCCTAAAGGAAATCAGTCCTGAATATTCATTGGAAGGACTGATGCTGAAGCTGAAACTCCAATACTTTGGCCACCCGATGCGAAGAATTGACTCATCAGAAAAGACCCTGATGCTGGGAAAGATTGAAGGCAGGAGGAGAAAGGGAAGATAGAGGATGAGGTGGTTGGATGGCATCACTTACTCAATGGACATGAGTTTGACCAAACTTTGGAAGTTGGTGATGGACAGGGAAGCCTGGAGTTTTGCAGTCTGTGGGGTCGCAAAGAGTCCGACACAACTGAGAAACTGAACTGAGCTGAACTGAACTGGGGGGAAATAAAAGTATGTTCTTGCCTGGGGAGAAGAGACTTTTCTTAACTTTGACAAATCCTGTATGAGTCACACTATCACCATCCATTATGCCCACTGACTTAATATTTTTTGAATAGGCTCAGTGTAGCCTTTATTTATTACTTCCTCCTTTAGCATGTATTCTCAGGTTTTCCTACCTCCAGCTTCAGAAGATAAAAATGTAGTAGCAGTCAATGGCTATTTTAAGAGTCTTATAAATTTTCATTTGAAAGGCAAGTGGAATGAGTTTTAGATCCAGAGTCCAAAAACCACCTCACAACTTCCTCTCCCCAAAAAGATAATGTGAAACTTTAAAGTCAGAACATTTATTGCTAGTTACACAGGGATCTTCTATTCAAAACTTCCATGTTATGTAAACAGTTTAATTCCCGGAACACTTTGAAGAGGACTAAAAATGCCCCCAAGAAACTTAAAAGCATCAGTAGCACCTACCATAAAAAGTACAGAATGAGCCGAAAGCTTATTGTAGTTGGTCTATGCAGAAATATATACATTCTAAGTGCCAGAGCTTAAGGAATGGCAGAAGGAGGACAAGGAAAGAAGGATATGAATAGTGAGACTATTTGCTTTATGGGGTGAGAAGGGAATGATTTATCTCAAAGATTCTCTGGTAAAGGAGACCTCCCTTGCTCTGTTCTAGACATATAATTTTTGTTAAGGTTGTCAGGTTTATATGACTTTATTTTCTTTAAAATGAAAATATAGGTGTGTTTTATATAAAAGAATAGCAAAATATCTGATTGAAATCAGAAGTGATTTGGATAAATTATCTGAAATATCTTTTAAAAAAGTTTCAGATAAGTTTCTGAGTAGTTTTGGGGGCATTACCCATTACCTTCTTTCAATTATATTAATGTAAGCATCTACAAGAGAAAGCAACCCTTAAAAATTTTTTTTATTTATTTATTTTTGGCTGCTCTGGGTCTTCAGTGCTGCACTGGCTTTTCTCTAGTTGCCAAGAGTGGGGGCTACTCTTTAGTTGAGGTGGGTGGGCTTCTCATTGCTGTGGCTTCTCTTGTTGCAGAGCACAGGCTCTAGGGCATCCAGACCTCAGTAATTTCAGCTCCTTGGCTCTATAGCACAAGTTCAGAAGTTGTGGTGTACAGGCTTAGTTGCTCCTTGTCAAGTAGGATCTTCCCAGACTAGTGATCAAACCTGTGTCTCCTGAATTGGCATCAGGGAAGCCCAGAGAATGTGCCTTTTATGTAGAATAGAATTTGATTTTTAAATGATTTCCCTGTTGTTCAGTCACTTAGTCGTGTCTGACTCTTTGCGACCCCATGGACTGCAGCACGCCAGGCATTGCTGTCCATCACCATCTCCCGGAGTTTGCCCAAACTCATGTCTATTGAGCCAGTGATGCCATTCAATCATCATCCTCTGTCATCCCCTTCTCCTCCTGCCTTAAAGTGATTTCATAAATTATATCAAATGCAAGGAAAATTTATTTACTATATAGATTCAGTCAGCAAAATTACTGAGCACCTAGACTGTCTTTTAGTTATTGCAGAATGTGAACTGTGAACAAGATAAGGTCCCTTTTTTGGTGGAGCTTATCTAGGGAAAGGAGACAGGAAGTAATCAAGAAAACAAAGCAATTCCAGTTAGTTGTAAGTTCTGAAGATGACACAGCGGGATAATGTGGCTGAGTTCAGTTCAGTTCAGTCACTCAGCTGTGTCCGACTCTTTGCAATCCCATGAATCGCAGCACGCCAGGCCTCCCTGTCCATCACCAACTCCCGAGTTCACTCAAACTCACATCCATCGAGTTGGTGATGCCATCTAGCCATCTCATCCTCTGTCGTCCCCTTCTCCTGCTCCTAATCCCTCCCAGCATCACAGTCTTTTCCAATGAGTCAGTTCTTCAAATGAGGTAGCCAGAGTACTGGAGTTTCAGCTTTAGCATCATTCCTTCCTAAGAACACCCAGGACTGATCTCCGTTAGAATGGACTGGTTGGATCTCCTTGCAGTCCAAGGGACTCTCAAAGAGTCTTCTTCCAATACCACAGTTCAAAAGCATCAATTCTTTGGCGCTCAGCTTTCTTCACAGTCCAACTCTCACATCCATACATGTCTACTGGAAAAACCATAGCCTTGACTAGATGGACCTTTGTTGGCAAAGTAATGTCTCTGCTTTTTAATATGCTATCGAGGTTGGTCGTAAATTTTCTTCCAAGGAGTAACTGTCTTTTAATTTCATGGTTGCAGTCACCATGTGCAGTGATTTTAGAGCCCCCCAAAATAAAGTCTGCCACTTTCCACTGTTTCCCCATCTATTTCCCATGAAGTGATGGGACCAGAGGCCATGATCTTCGTTTTCTGAATGTTGAACTTTAAGCCAACTTTTTCACTCTCCTCTTTCACTTTCATCAAGAGGCTTTTTAGTTCCTCTTCACTTTCTGCCATAAGGGTGGTGTCATCTACATATCTGAAGTTATTGATACTTCTCCTGGCAATCTTGATTCCAGCTTGTGCTTCTTCCAGCCCAGCGTTTCTCATGATGCAATCTGCATAGAAGTTCAATAAGCAGGGTGACAATATACAGCCTTGACGTACTCCTTTTCTTATTTGGAACTAGTCTGTTGTTCCATGTCCAGTTCTAACTGTTGCTTCCTGATCTGCATATAGGTTTCTCAAGAGGCAGGTCAGGTGGTCTGATATTCCTATCTCTTTCAGAATTTTCCACAGTTTATTGTGATCCACACAGTCAAAGGCTTTGGCATAGTCAATAAAGCAGAAATAGATGTTTTTCTGGAATTCTCTTGCTTTTTCAATGATCCAGCAGATGTTGGCAATTTGATCTCTGGTTCCTCTGCCTTTTCTAAAACCAGCTTGAACATCAGGAAGTTCACGGTTCACATATTGCTGAAGCCTGGCTTGAACAATTTTGAGCATTACTTTACTAGCTTGTGACTGAGTAAGGACAAGCAAATCAAGTCCCCCTCTTTTGTAAATAACATTTTATTGAGAGATAGCCATTCCCACTCATTTAAGTATTGTCTATGGTTGCGTTTCTCTTACTGTGGCAGAGTGATGTAGACAAAGGTGAGCATATTTTCTCTATAGCCCTTTACAGAAAAAGTTTGCTGACTCTTGGGAGAGAGAGTAACTGAGCAATGAGTACTTTAGGTCAGAAAGTCAAGGAAGGCCTTTCTGAGGAGGTGGTTTTGAGCTGAGACCTGAAACATAAGAACCCAGCAGGGAAAGGTCTGGGGGTCCACACAAAGGAAAGAGGAATTTCAGAAGCCTGGAAGCCTGAACAATCTTGACAGTGTGTATGCCATAAATGAAAATAGGATTGGTATTCCCAGAACAGCAGGAGCCCAGGAAAACGTGGAATGAAATAAGATAAAAAAGAGAGAGGCAGGGCTAGATAATGTACTGTGGGAGAATTTGGATTTCATTTTAAGGCAAAGATAATCTATTGGAACATTTTTAGCAGGTGGATGATGGGATATAATTGATAGTATAAAAAGATCTCTCTGGCTCCTGAATGGAGAATGCAACTAGGAGTAGGGTTAAATGAGGAAAACAGAAAATAGGAAGGAGTTCAGACAGACCATTGCAATATTACAGTTCAGCTGAGAGAACAGTGACTTAGACACAGTGATAATAAAGATGGAGAAAATTAGGTAAATTTGTGTTATATTTTGGAAGTAGATCTAATAGGAGGGATAAAATGCGTGGTGTAAGAGCAAGAGAAGAATTGACAAGTTTTTTTCGGCATGCTCTTTACTGAAATGGGGGAAACCAGAAAAATAAGCATGTTGAGGAAGAGGAGAGGTAGAATTAAGAGTCCTGTTTCAGGGAATTTGCTGGCTGACCACTGGTTAGGACTCTGTGCTTTCACTGCTGAGGGCCTGGATTCAATCCCTGATTGGGGAGTTAAAATCCCACAAGCTGTGAGGCGTAGCCAAAAAAAAAAAGAAGAGTCCTATTTCAGGTTTGTAAATTTAAGATATCCATTACGTATGATTCTGGAGCTCAGATAAGAAGTTGGGTTAGAGATACCCGTTTGGGAGTGATCAGTATACAGATAGTTCTCAGGTAGCTCAGCAGTAAAGAACTCACCTGCCAATGCAGGAGACATAGGTTTGATCCCTGGGTCAGGAAGATCCCCTGGAGAAGGAAATGGCAACCCACTCCAGTGTTCTTGCCTGGAAAACCTGGCAGGCTTCAGTCTATGGGTCACAAAGGATAGGACATGACTTAGCAACTGAGCACACATGCATATTTGTGACAATAATTCTTAACTGAGAATAATTTTGTCCCCCAGGTGAAACAGATTTACCCGATTTACCACAGATTAGGACTTGAACTCATGTGCTTGTGCCCTGCCTTTTCTTTCCTTCCTGTTACACAGGGACAACTTTGAAGCCAATATGAGGGGAAAAGCAAAGTGAAATGGCTTGAAAACTATCTCATGTATGATTCAGCCTCAGAACAATCTCATAAAACATCATTTTAAGGACGTGACATTTTTAAAGACTTTGCCAAAGTATGACATGTTTTAGTTTTCTGCTCCCACCTGAAATTTTTTACGTCATTTTTATAAACTGTTCATTTTTCAAGTACTTTCTAAAATACCTATAGTTAAGAAAAACCGTTATGTGTCTTTAACTAAGTTTAGTTCTGTAGTGTGATGCCATACATCCACTCCCCCCTCCCACCCTGCCCCTTTTTGGGGCATTTTTAAAAACTTTGGACTCTTGTGTGACTTTTTATATCTCTGTATATATTTTCAATTATTAGATTAAATTGTATGATCTAGGGGAAAACATTACACGTCTGGAAATCAGGAAATGAGGATTTAGACTATTGGTCTTTTGGGATAATAAATCCTCAGTGATGATGAAGAAAAATGTGTAATTTTTTTGTGTTTGTTTTGGGACTTCCAGCCACCTCAAGGATAGAAATCTGAAACAACAATATGTGTAATGCTTTCCTTTCTCTTTAAAGGGGGATATTTTGTGAATAGGTAGCTATTTGTATATGATATAATCCTACTGGGATAAGAGTATCCTAGCTATACAGTTGTATAATGGTAGGATTTTTAATCTGATGTGGACTTTTATTTTTTGGTTTGCATGGTGTTTAATGTGAGGGGTGAAAGAAGGGTGAGGTAGCAAGGAAGTTATTAGCAAAAGAAAAGAAAGGATTATTTTTAGGCCCATCTTTCTCGGGTGTGGGGTTGGGTGGAGTGGGTAGGGAACCACAAGGGTTTTATCATGCAGATTGCCTGTTTCTCTAGAGGATTGAGAGGGCCAGGGTGACAGATTACTGGTGCTTGAGCAGAAACTTCCAGATTGGTTGATTAAGATTACATTCTGGGAGAGGTTAAAACTGCAGTTAAATCAGGTATTAAAACTAGGTTCGGTATTCTAGGTTTTTTTTAGCGTGAGTGACACCATTTGGGGACTATGGTTTTCTTTTTCACAGACCAAAGCAATGATTTCCTGAACCTGAGATGAGGATCCTGGGCAGGAAGCAAAGGCAGAGACTGATCACAGGCCTGGCCTAATGCTTTAGCCACTCTGGTCTTCCGGCACTTAAGAGCACAAACTGAGCCAAGGCCTAAAGGAGGAGGAAATAATTATCTCCTGGGAAAGGCCTCTGTAATCTGGAACACAACAGATTTTTCAGAGTGGGAGTTGAGAAAAGAGTGTCTCTGGGTTCTTGATGAAACTTTTCAGTCTGTTTCAAGGACTTGCATCTGGGAAAAATCACTGGCTTCTGGAAACAGTGTTATTCTGTTATTTAGGAACAACTTGCTGACGAGCATCAGGAAATCACCCTCAATCAACTATATTCCTTGTTAAGTGCTGCTGCTAAGTCACGTCAGTCGTGTCCGACTCTGTGTGACCCCATAGACGGCAGCCAACGAGGCTATCCCGTCCCTGGGATTCTCCAGGCAAGAACACTGGAGTGGGTTGCCATTTCCTTCTCCAGTGCAGGAAAGTGAAAAGTGAAAGTGAAGTTGCTCAGTCGTGTCCGACTCTTTGCGACCCCATGGACTGTAGCCTACCAGGCTCCTCCATCCATGGGATTTCCCAGGCAAGAGTACTGGAGTGGGTTGCCATTGCCTTCTCTGTGTTAAGTGCTAGAAGATTCATTAGATAATAACTCTATTACAACAATAACAGTAATAAGAATGGGCTTTTAAGAGCAACTATTGAGTGCTTACTTCAAGGCAGGCACTTGATATTCATTGTAGTATTTAATTAAAAAGAATTTATTTGGCATTTATTTCACCTTACTTCCTCTACCCTATTGGTTCTTGCTGTACTCACATATCTGCCCCAAAATCTATAGGGGTCCCAAATAAGTGTAAGAAAATTTGGTGGTAAATAAGTAAGTTACAAAAGACTATTTTCCATCATTTCCTCAGCCTTATTTGAAAAAATGGTTCAGAAATACTACTGTGCAAATGCTGATTTCCTGATTTTGATAACTGTATTATGATTATGTATGTCGTAAAAGTAAATGGGTAAGAGATATGAGGTAACTTTTTGTGCTAATTTCAGAACTTTTCTATAAGTCTAAAATTATTAAAATAGCAAGTTAAAAATTTTGATTTCTTCACTAGAATTTAGTTTGTAGCTTTTATTATTTTCTTATTAAAAAAGCAATACATATTCAATATAGAGAATATTTTATATGTATATAGGCAAAAAGAAGAAAATGTAAATCCGCTAATTCAACCAAGTAGAAGTATCTGCCAGAAATACCTAGATGTAAATTCATTGAGATGTGTGTGTATATGGATGTATAGCATGTAGTAATTTCAATTACTGACTGTTCACGAAGACAAAATTTTATAATTTTTTATTGAGCTTAATTTGTCTTACCCATCAGTTTGTCTAATGGAAGGTAATGATTTAGTCACTTCCAGGTACTTCAGTCATTTTAAGACTTTGTTGTTGTTTAGCCACTAAGTCATGTCTAACTCTTTTGTGACCCCGTGGACTGTACCCTGCCAGGCTTCTTTGTCCATGGGATTTTCCAGGCAAGAATACCGGAGTGGGTTGCCATTTCCTTCTCCAGGGCATCTTCTGAACCCAGGGATCGAACACACATCTCCTGTGTTGCAGGCGGACTCTCTACCGCTGAGCCACCAGGGAATCCTTAATACCAATTAAATTCAGATTTCAAAATTCAGTTTTATTTCTTTTACCCTTTAGGGGACTTAATTTTGGGGCTTCATTCATTTGTCTTCTGCAGCCACCCACTGCTGGTCTAACTTATCTCACCTCATTTTTAGGCACCAGTCTGCTGTTCTGCTTGCTAGAACCATGATCCTGGAGACTCATGAGAGACCCCTGTAGGATTTCCAGGACTGCCTTTGGGCCCCTTAACTGAGCCACCTCATTAGCATTAGCGATTACTCCTTTACTGCCGTGGCACACTTCGGACCTCAGGCTCTAAGACTGCAAAATCTTGAGGCTACTCATTGGAAAACAAGGCAGAGTTTCCTTTTCTTATATTTTCAGGAACTTCGCTAAGCTGTTTTTCATCCCTCCTTCTGTGGTGCTTTGTGACCACACGGACTGTAGCTTGCCAGGCTCTTCTGTCCATGAAATTTTCCAAGCAAGAATACTGGCGGGACTTGCCTTTTCCTCCTCCAGGGGATCTTCCCAACTCAGGAATTGAATCTGCTCTCTGGCATCTCCTGCATTGGCAGGCAGATTCTTTATCACTACACCACCTGGAAAGCCCTCTGTGGTGCTGGACTCTAAGAGATACTCAGAGATTTGCTCTGTGAACTCTTCTACATCATTCCTGAAAATTCTGTTATACTGAATTTTTGTCTTGATCTTCTTTTGGATGAATGAATTGAAAAAACAAGTTTTTACACCATCATATATTCTTCTTTTGGTCACACTGTGTGGCAGGATCTTAGTTTCTGTGCCTCCTGCATTAGAAGCACAAAGTCTTAACCACTGGACCACCAGGGAAGTCCCAGCATTGTATATTCTTCTGGAATCCAATAGTTAATTATATAAACTTCAAGTTTTTGTATTGAAGCCAGGCTTTTGAAAAGTCAGATTCTTCTTTGCCAGGGGCTTCAAAATTCTGTTTTGTTAAGAACCTGTGAAAGAACATTTTTAACTTACTTTCTTGTTTGGGGTGTAGAGAAAAACCCTTATTTCTGGCAATCTCTGAAAGGCTCTAATATGTACATTGCCAAGCCACATTATTTATGATATAGATGTTTCCCTGGTGGCTCGGACAATAAAGAATCCACCTGCAATGCGGGAGACCTGGGTTTGATCCTTAAGTTGGGAAGATCCCCTGGAGAAGGAATTGGCATTAAATGTTTTACGCAGAAGAATGGCACTTGTGAAAATTGGATTGTGAACTAGTTATTAGAAGACACCAAGGATTGATTTATTAATTTTGTTGGGTGTGAGAATGGTCTTGTGGTTATGTATGCGGTCATTATAGGCAGAGTGGGTTGGGAAGTGATAGGAGTGGGAAGTAGGGGACAGATTATAAAAAGCCACACATGCCGTCCTTTGATTTCATGCCCATAGCATCAAACAGGGAAGTGACGTTTAGTTTGCATAGAGGGGGAAAGGATGAGCAGGCATGTTTGTAACTGGGAGGCAGATGGTTAGAGGAATTTTTTATTCCTTCTCCTCCCTCAGTACCCATATCCAAATCTATTAGCAAACTTTCCTGGTCAGCGTAGCTTCATCACTTTCCCATTCTAAGGTATTATCATCTCTTACCTGGACACAATCATTTCCTGATTAACTAACCAGTCTCTCCATTTCTGTTCTTTTCCCCTATAATCCATTCTCCACAGAGCTGCCAGAGTGNTCCAAATCTATTAGCAAACTTTCCTGGTCAGCGTAGCTTCATCACTTTCCCATTCTAAGGTATTATCATCTCTTACCTGGACACAATCATTTCCTGATTAACTAACCAGTCTCTCCATTTCTGTTCTTTTCCCCTATAATCCATTCTCCACAGAGCTGCCAGAGTGAATTTTTTTAAGCCTAATTTAGGTTGTCATTCTCCTGCATGAAACATTTAATGGCTTTCTATTACATTTAAAATAAAATATAAACTCTACCATAGACCTTAAATTTCTAAATCATCTGGCTCTTATCTTGTTATCCTCTTTGTGACACTCTCTTCCTTACACGTCAGTCCAACACACAAGGCACTGTACAGTTGCCATTCTATTTTTTAGCTACGAGTTCATTTTTCAGAAAACATTATCTTATGTGATAGTTATGAATTTATAAGTGTAGTAACATTTTAATCACACTAGTATACATTGCACTTTTTAAACACTAAAATAATAATGATTAAGTGAAAGAGTGCTCAAGTTGAAGTTCAACTGCTAGATCTGAGATGTACAATAGGGACAATATGGACAAAAATGTTAACTTTAGCAAATTTTTACTTCATTCAATCCACATTCTTTAACCATGGTATGGTCACTGCTCACAGCTTTCAAGTCTTGAGGGGATCAGGTTTACCTCTATTGTGACATTTGAAATTTTATCTTTCAATCTGATGAGCATCATTAACTTTATACACAAAACAGCTTCAATTTGGGCATTTTGGGGCATATTTTCCAAGAACTCAGATCTGGCACACCCCCAAATTGAACTATACTGCCATTTGCCTCCTAAGACTTCTAGAAGAAAAGTAAATAACTGAAATAATTTGAGGGACTTCCTTGGCCATCCAGTGTTAAAGACTGTGCTTCCACTGCAGGAACACGGGTTGGATCCCTGGTGGGGGAACTAAGATCCCACATGCCTTGTGTGCATGTGTGTGTGTGCATGCAGGTGTGCTCAGTCATGTCCAGCTCTCTGAAACCCCATGGACTGTAGTCCTCCAGGATCCTTTGTCCTTGGTATTTTCCAGGCAAGAATACTGGAGTGGGTTGCCACGTCCTCATCCAGGGGATCTTCCTGACACAGGGATTGAACCCATGTCCCTGAACTGGCAGGTGGATTCTTTACCACTGAGCTACCAGGGAAGCTCACATGCCCTGTATGTTCAATAAAATGAAGTATTGAGTTGCTGCAAATTCTACTTCTTATTCTACACTGGGTTCATATTTACAGATTGTGATAGTTTAAGATAATGAACAAATGTCTCCTAAAAACCTGTTTCACTGACCACCTCTAATACTCTGCTGTGTGTGCAAAGTCATTTCAGTCATGTCAGACTCTGCGACCCCATGGACTGAAGACCACCCCCCCCCCCCAGGCTCCTCTGTCCATGGGATTCTCCAGGCAAGAACACTGGAGTGGGTTGCCATATCCTTCTCCAAATCCTCTGCTGATGGAAGTGTAAAATGGACCACTCTTTGAAGGGTGAGAGTCAGTAGTAATCATTCTCAAATACCTTTCCTCTTTGATCCTGCACTTATCTTGACATTTACACCTAATCGGAAGGGCAGATCAGGCCAGCTTCCTACCCTGGTGCTGCTGCTGCTGCACCAGTTAAAAGGCTGACAAGGCGTAGAGACCAGTCCGGCCAGTACCTGGGCTGCACCCGCCCACTCGCCCACCTACTCAAAACTGAATTCTACCGAGTCTCCTCAGACTCTCAAAAGCTGGCTATTGGGCACGCGGGAGGTCTTCCTACAGTTCCCTGAGGAAAATCAGCTTCTTCCCTTACAGCAGGGATAGTCACGTGCCTTCAAGGGAAGCCGGGACACTTCCAGCAGTCACCCACGAGCTTCTTTTGCTCTCATCGCGTTCTACGATTTTCCTCTAGTAGAAGTGAAAATTTTCCCTAAAAGAAAAAAAAAAAAAAAAGTGATAGCGAGAGAGAAATGGAAACTCCATAAATCTAAATTGAAATTAAACTCTCTGAACCCGGTGTGTCTCATTGATTCGCTCGTGGGACTTAAAAGNAGGGGTTGAGGTTACCCTTTAACCAACGGGAGTGGGAGGCTTGGGGTAAGCTTCCCATGATGGCACGGTTTAGATACCTGAATAAAAGAAGCGTTCTCTTCGAAGGGAATTCAAGTAATGGAAGCTGAATGTATTATTTGTAAAGCTGTAAGTGGCTTCATGTAAAAAATAGTTCTATATTTTCGAGTTTCTTCTAGCTCAATATTGAAATTTTGGTGTAAAATTAATTACAGACATCACATTATTTTTCAGTTTAAGTAAGTGATTGTGACTAAGAAAGATTTGTGAACCCTTATTGGTGTTTTCACTTTGAATACCTGTGGGTAGAAGACGCATTATTGAACAGGTAGGGTTTCTAAAAACCTCCCCCACTCATTCCAATCCTTGCTTTAGTCAGAGGAAGGAGATTAATCTCTTTACAGCACTTACCATATTAGATTTATTTTGTTGAAATAAAGTGTGAGAAAGCAATTGGCCTTTAAATATGGTATGGTCTTTGAGGACTGTTTGGTTAAATATTGTATTTTTGTGCCTTTTTTTTTTTTTTTTTTTTAAATAGAGATCCTGTTTGGAAGTACTTGCAGACTGTCCAGTATGGAGTCCATGGAAATTTTCCACGCCTCTCATATCCAACTTTCTTTCCTCGTTTTGAATTTCAAGATATTATTCCTCCAGATGACTTCCTAACAAGTGATGAAGAGTTAGATTCAGTTTTATTTGGAACTTTGAGAGGCCATGTCGTTGGACTACGCTATTATGCAGGAGCAGTGAGTATAGCATTAGATATTAAGTTGATGTGATGTGATGTTATTAACCTAGAAAATAAGAATTAGGTGATATGTGCAGTAAATATTTAAATAATTGAAATATATCTGGGCAAGAGATAACAAATACTTAATTATTAATGTTTTCTTACTTTTATATCGTGGTTACAGTATACAAAGCACTGTTTCCTGTGTGGTCTCATTTGATCACTACACTGTATCTGTGGTAGATGGAACACCTATTATCCCATTTCAGGAACTGAAGAACTAAAGCTCAGGGAAGTTAAATGATTTGCCCCAAAAACACAGATACTGTTTGCAAAGTGACTTCTAAGTCAGTTAATTGCTTTCTCTTCTCCTGTCCCTGAGCCCATTTCTGCACTTTTTTTTAAGTTAGGAAGATCAGTTCATGCTAGATAAGGGACTTGTCTTTTTTAGGTCCTTTTCTTTCTTCCTGTGTTTCTCTTTTTGTGTTTCTATTCTCTGCTTTGTGTGTGTGTGTGTGTGTGTGTGTGAGAGAGAGAGAGAGAGAGAGAGAGAGAGAGAGAGAACAGAGACAAAGAGAAAGCAGTTGTCTTTGTTATGGTTGCCTAGTATGCCTCTGTGTTATCTGGATGGTATATGTCTAGTTTTTTTAATTTTAAAAATTTTCAGACATGCAGAAAAGTTAGAATAATACAGTAAACATCCATATACCCATGATCCAGATTCAGTAGTTAAATTTTTTGCACATTTGCTTCATCACTTTTTTCCTTTGGTACTAAAAACTCCAACTGTGTCACTTTACACATTTAAGTGTGTATCTCTAAAAAATGTCAGACATTTTCTTACATCATTGTTATACTTAGCACAGTTAATAATACTTCCATTTTATATCCAATAGCTAGTATATGACCAGTTTTCTTAATTGGTTAAAATGTCTTTATATAATTAATTTTTTTGAATTAGGATCAAAACAAGTTAATAGTATCTTTGGTTGTTATGTAAATCACCTCCCTACTCTTTGTTTTATGTCATTGATTTATTGCATAAGCTGCTTATATTGTTCTATGGCAATTTGATTTACCAGTTCTTTCATTCTCCCATATTTTTCTTATGTTGAAGCTTCTCAAATCATTTTTTGGTTGTGTAAATACAGTATGTTTTGCAGGAGATTCCTTGGGGAAGAATTCCATTTGTCTAGTGTTTTGTCCTCTCATATTTTCTTTATAATATTAGAGCTGCTCAAATCATTTTGCAGTTGTCTGAAATGTGTTGAAGTGTGTTGTCTAGGAGATTCCTTAAGAAGCAACAATATTTCCTGAGATTTTGTATATTTGTAATTGTGATACACTTCAAGGACAGTTTGGTTGAATATAAAATCCTTAACTCATATTTTCTCTCCATGATATTTAAAAAAATTTTTTTAAATTTATTTTTGCCTGTGAAGGGTCTTTGTTGCTGCATGGACTTTTCTCTAGTTGCAGAGAGTGGGGGCAACGCTTTAGTTGCATGCGCAAGTTTCTCATTGTGGTGGGTTCTCTTGTTGCAGAGCATGTGCCTTAGGATGCATGGGCTTCAATTGCTGGGGCAAGTAGGCTCAGTAGTTATGGTTCCTTGGCTCTAGCACACAGGCTTAGCAGTTGTGGCGAATGGGCTTAGCTGCTGCATGGCATGTGGGATTCTCCTGGTGATATCAAGGATTGAACTTGTGTCTCCTGCATTGGAGGTGGACTCTTCACTACTGAGCCACCAGGGAAGCCCATGATATCTTGATGTTGTATAAGATATTGTTGGTGAAATGCCAATATAATCTCTCTCCTATAGAGAATTAGAAGTCCCGTAATTTTCATTAGGGAATGTCTTAGTGTTGATTGTTCTGTAACTTTGTTTTCTTCTATTTCAGAAAACTTTAATTATAGTTTTTTTTTTTGGCTGCCCTGGATCTTTGTTGTTGTGTATGGACTTTATGTAGTTGTGGTACCTGGGCTTCTCACTGCGGTGTCTTTTCTTGTTTCAGAGCACAGTCTCTAGAGTGCAGTCTCAGTAGTTGTGGCATACAGGCTTGCCGCTGTTGCTGCTAAGTCGCTTCAGTCGTGTCCAACTCTGTGCGACTCCATAGTTGGCAGCCCACCAGGCTCCCCCATCCCTGGGATTCTCCAGGCAAGAAGGCATACAGGCTTAGTTGCCCCTCAACAAGTGGGATCTTCCCAGACCAGCAATCAAACTTGTGTTCCCTGTATTGGCAGATTCTTAACCACTGGACTGCTAGGGAAGTCCTAATTATAGTTTTAAATGGTTTTTGTGTCAAAGCTTGTTTTTTTCTTCAGAGTTCTCCGTTCTACTCTTTCTGTATTAGATCTTCTGTGCTTATACATATGCCAGTTACTTCCTCTCAGATCACTTTTATCATGTTTTTTCACTTTTCTCTTTTCATCATTTATTTCCCTTACCATGTTTTTTTTTTTTTTTAACAAGATCTGTTCACTTTTGTGTTCTTTCTACTTTATTCTTTAATTCTGTATACAAGTTTTTTTTTGACTGCACTGTGTGACAGGCAGAATCTTAGTTCTCCAACCAGGCTTTGACCTTGTGCTCCTTCAGTGGAAGCACAGAGTCATAACCATTGGACTACCAGGGAAGTCCCTCTTCTTTAATTCTGAAGTGGTTTTTCTTCTCTGTTTTTTTCCTAAAGTCTATCAGTTCTCAGTTCATGTGTCCCATCTATTCTCCAGCTCTCATACTCATTTCAGGTCTTAGTATTTTAGATTTGTGAAATTTTTCCAAACTAAATATTATTTTTAAATTATTTTAAATTTAAACAACCATTAAATCATGGTTGTTTTTTATTATAGTACAATCACTATTTGTTGATCTTAGAATAACTTCTGTGACACTGGTAAGCTGTTAAAAATGTGATGGGCTGATTTGGGCTGTCTAAAATTTATTATTGCTTAATTTCTTAGTTTTATAAAATGTGTATTATTTTATAAGTACTACACATTTATTATTTTAAAATGGCTAAAAGAAAAAGTAGTAAGTCTCCCTCAGTCCAGAACCACAACTTAATTTGTTATGTTTTCCACACTTTACTTTGAGAGCATATGTATATGAATTGCAATCTTATTATATATTAACAAAAATGAGAATCGTATTCTATATATTATCACCTTTTTTAAAGTAAAATAATAGGAATAATGTCTTTTCAATACAAATATTTATTGTACCTTTTATTTTCTTGATGGACATTTTTGGAGTTGATCACTGATAAAAATATTGAAATAAAAATTGAGGTATTTATCTTTGTATACTTTTTATTTATTATTTTCAACTCTTTTGTGCTTTATTGAGATGTGATTTATATATATATTTTAAATGCAAACATTGTAAATACATGATTCTGAGTTTTAACAAATATATATATACTTAATAATCATTACTGTATCAACATATAGATCATGTCCATTACCTCTGAAAGTTCCCTTGTATTCTGTTGCAGTCATTCATCCCTGCCTTTGCCCTAAGAACCACCAGTCTGATTTCTATCACTGTAAATAGTTTAGCCTGTTCTAGAACTTCATATAAATTGTTTTATTTTTTGTTTTTTTTGGTGTTCCCTGAGTCATGCGGGTCTTAGTTCCATGCCCAGGGATCAAACCTGTGACCCCTGCAGTGGAAGCATGGAGTCCTAACAACTGGACTGCCAGGGAATTCTCAAGAGCTTCATATGCATTGAATCATACAATATGTACTTTTTAAGTCTGGTTTCATTCAAAGTCAGCATAATTAAGATATTCCTTGAGTCAGTTTTGGCAATTTATATTTTTATCAAAAAGCGTCCACTTCTATTTTCAAATTTATTGCCACAAAATTTGCATAATAGTCATTTATACTTAAAAATATTTTGAGTATGGTTGTATTTCTGTTTTCATTGTTTGTGTTATGTATTTGTGTCTATTCTTATGTTTTATTGATTAGCCTCAATAGAGATTTATCTGTTTCATCTTTTCATGTAATCTTTCTTGAATTTTTTTTAATGATTATCATCTTTCTTTGTTCATTGATTTATCTTATATATTCTGTTATCCTATTTTCCTTAGGTTCATTTTATTTTATTTTTGGGTTCTTGATTTGAATGCTTAGTTTTAATCTTAATAATAAAAGCTTTTAATCTTTTAAATATTCTTCAAAGTACTGCATTGGCTGCATCTCCTAGGTTTTGTTAATATCGGCATTATACATTTTTAACTTTTTAAAAATGTTTTCCATTTGTTTATGTTTACATTTTTTATTTCTTGACCCTTCAAAGCCTTTATAATAAAGTAGATTATTTCTTGTCTAAAAATACTGTTATAATTAGTCCTGATTCTTTTTGTTGTCTTAATCTTGTTTTAATATATCCTTTTTTGTCTTGTGCTTGGATCATATTTTATTTGTTTTTATAGTCTTCACATTTTGCCCTGCTTTTTGGTTATATATTTCCTGTAATTTGCATTAATATGATTTAAAGAAGATCATGCTTTAAGAGTGGCATGGGGAAGGTGGGCTGATAGAAAACAGAATTATGCCTCACAGAATATCTTGAAGGAGTAATAGTTGTTTGATAATCTGGTTAGTCAGACTGTAGTCTCTTAAGTCAGTAGACAGGTACTGGGAGATTTAAGGAGCTTTCCTGCATATTTTTCAGGCAATTTAAAAAATTGAGGTAATTCACATACCATAAAATTTATCATTTTAAGTGTACAATTCAGTGGTTTTTAGATATTCACAAAGTTGTACAACCATCCCCACTGTCTGATTCCAGAATATTTTCATCATTCCAAAAATCCTTATATTATTACTTTTATAGTATACTATTACTGTTATAAGTAATCACTCCTTATTTCTCTCTTCTCTTAGCCTGTGGCATCCATTAATTTATGTTCTGTTTCTGTGGATTTACTTACTTAAGACATTTCATATAAAAAGAATCATACAATACATAACCCTTGGGTCTGGCCTCCATTACTGTCTTCTTTTGTGTTAAATATATAATAGTTCCCTTCTTGTTTCTTGTCTATATTTTGAGTTGTTTTCTACTACTAAGAAACTGCTACTAACTACTAATGCCCATGGGAATTGCAGTTATCTTAATTCGTAAGTTTGGATTTGTGCCAAGTTACTTTTAATTGTTTATAAAAACTTTGCTTTAAAATAGTTCCATTGTCTTCTTCCCCACTCTTCTGTGCTATTATCATACAAATTAAATCTTTATATACATTGTATATTCATCAATACAGGTTTAAAATGATTGTTATATGTCCTTTTAAATCAGTGAGGAGAAAAAAGTTACAACCAGAAATTTCACACTGTCTTTTACTTTTACCTGTGTTTTCATTTACCTTTGCTTGTGCTTTTTATTTCTTCATATATTCACAAATGTTACTGTCTAGTGGCTTTGATTTCAGCCTGAAGGTCTTAATATTTCTTGTGAAGCAGTCGGCAAGTGATAGATTCTCTCAGTTTTTCTTTGTCTGGGAAGTCTTAATTTTTTCTTTATTTTTGAAGGATAATTTTGCCAGATAAGGAATTCTTGGTTGAATTTTTTCCTTTTAGCACTTTGAGAAGTTATCCTACTGTATTCTGGCCTCCATGGTTTCTGGTGAGAAATCAGTTGTTAATCATCTTGAGGAGCCCTTGTATGTGACTATGTGCTTCTTTCTGTTGTTTTCAGTGTTCTTTCCACAGTTTGATTATGATGTGTCTGGGTTTGAAGTCTTAAGTGTTTTTTACTTAGAATTTGTTCAGTTTCTTAAATGTGTAGATTAATGTTTTTCTCATCAAATTTGGGAAGTTTTTGGCTTTGACTTTTTCACATGTATTCTCTACCTTTTTTCTCTCCTTCTGAGACTCTGTGTGTGTTGGTATGCTGCTATTGTCCCATAGGATCTGGTCATGTTTCTTCATTCTTTTTTCTTTCTGTTCCTCTGACTTTTCCTCAGACATCATAGTCTCAGTTGACCTATCATCAGCTTCATTGATTCTTTCTTCTGCCTGCTCATATCTGCTGTTTGGTCCTCTCTAGTGAATTTTAAACTTTAGTTAACTATGTACTTTTTTGACTCCAGATTTCTATATGTCAAGACATAGTTCTCATGCTTTTCTTTAGTTCTTTAGAAATGGTTTGCTTTAGGTCTTTGAACATATTTAAAATTAAAACTTTAAGTTTTTTCTAGTTGTTATCTGTGCTTCTTGAGGGATAGGTAATTGATAGCATTTTTCCTGTGTGTGGATATACTTTCTCATTTCTTTGCATGTCTCATGTTTTTTTTGTTGTTGAAAATTAGACACTTTGCATAATGTGACAACTCTAAATCATATCCTGCAGTCCCACTCCTGGGCATATATCTGAGGAAAACTATAATTTGAAAAGATTTGTGCAGCCTGATGTTCATCACAGCAGTATTTTCAATAGTCAGGACATGGAAGCAACCTAAATGTCAATCAGCAGATGGATGGATAAAGAAAATGTAGTATATCTATACAATGAAATATTATGCAGCCATAAGAAAGAATGAAATAATGCCACTTGCAGCAACATGGATGGACCTAAAGATTGTCATACTAAGTGAAGTAAACTTAACAGAGATAGACAAGTATCATATGACATCACTTATACATGGAATCTAAAAAAAAGATAAAAATGAACTTATTTATGAAGAAATAGATTCAAAGACATAGTTACCAAAAGAGAAGTGGGGGAGAGATAAATTAGGAGTTTGGGATTAAAATGTACACACTACTATAGAACCAATAAGCACCTACCATATAGCACAGGGAACTGTACACAATAGTTTATAATGACTTTTAAGTAAAAAGAATATGAAAAATAATAAAGATTTTATACATATAAATGTGTGTATGTATATGTATACATATATATGTATAACTGAATCACTGCTGTACACCTGAACACAGCAGTGTAAATCAACTATACTTCAATAAAAAGAATAATCTACATGAAATAAAGAATGTGAACAACAACAACAAAATAATGTGGCAACTCTCAAAATCATATTCTTCTTCTCCCCATAGTGGCTGGTTGTTATTGATTTTAGTAATTGTTGTTTGTTTAGTAACTTTTCTAAATTAACCTTGTAAAAGTTTTTGCCGTCTATGGCGACTGATAGCTGTATTTGGTTAGCTTCTGTTCAGTTCAGTTCAGTTGCTCAGTCGTGTCCGACTCTTAGTGACCCTATGAATCTCAGCATGCCAGGCCTCCCTGTCCGTCACCAACTCCCGGAGTTCACTCAGACTCATGTCCATCGAGTCAGTGATGCCATCCAGCCATCTCATCCTCTGTCGTCCCCTTCTTCTCCTGCCTCCAATCCCTCCCAGCATCAGAGTCTTTTCCAGTGAGTCAACTCTTCGCATGAGGTGGCCAAACTAGTGGTCAACTAATGATTGAACTAGAACCAGTAAATTTCCCAGTCTTTACTGAGAGTACCTGTGTGCGTTTGGGGCACTCCTTCGACACTCAGACTGATAGTCGACAACTGTGCCTTAGCCTTTATTTTCTGCCTGTTCAGATCTTCAAGTTTAGCCAGAGGTAAGAGTTTAGGGCCTCTCAGGTCTTTCTTGAACATGTGTACAATGCTGGGCATGCAAATAGCCATGTGCTTGCTTTTGCCCTTCTAGATTCCCAGGAATATGCTGGAGCTTTTCAAAGCTCCTATGGATATCTTATTTTCCGCTTTTTCCTTTTAAACTCCTTGGTTATTGTTTTGTTTGCCTCAGCTATTAATCACTGCTTGTAAATTAAAAAGAATTTTTTTTATTTACTTACTTGGCTGTACTAGTTCTTCGTTGTGGCATTGGAAGCAATGAGGGATTGAACTTGGGCCCCTGTGTTGGGAGTGTGGAGTCTTAACCACTGGACCACCAGGGAGGTCCCTGTAAAATTGCTTTTTATAAATACCCACTGAAGGGAGAAGGTTTTATGTACTGGGTAAGTTCAGAGGTCAAACGGAAACAGTTTTGTAAGTGGGAGTCTTCTAGGGAAACACCATACCAGTCAAATGACAATTCTATAGAAATGAATCTTTGAAAGTTTCTGCTTCAGTATGCTTACTTTGGTAACTACCAGGTTGTACTGAGAATTCCGGCAGGTTGTTCTATTTCAAAAGGCTATCATGAACTGAGAGCTGGAGATGAGACTAGGGCATTGATACTCAGCTGTTTTCTTGAATTAAGACTCCCCAGGTTTCTGTGACACTTAGGTTAGTTTCCAGATTTCTGAAAAAGTTGATTCAGTTTTTGCCAGATTTTTTATTGCTTTTATGGAAAAGACAATTTTTGGAAATCTTTACTCTTTCATTTTCAGTTAGAAAATCGGCAGTTTTTAATTAAGTGGAATCCGATAATGGCAGGAATTGAAGGCTGGCTGTGTTTTCTTGATCCACTTCCATTCTGACTTACAATTAATACCTTTTTCCCCTTTCAGATTCTGGAGAACTTAGGCTTAGGAACCAGCCTGCCTGGATTCAAATTCTAAGCTCTTATTAACTTTATGACCTTGGACAAGTTACTTAACTTTCCTGTGCTTTAGTGTCTTCATCTGCAAAGTGGAGATAATGATAAGACCTACCAGTAGGGTTGTGACATTTTGAAAGTCAATCTATATAAGTTACTTAGAACAATGTTTGGTATGTAATAAGCATTCAAGAGATTATCTGTTTTTGAAGTTATGTTGGGAATTTTATATAATGTGTATCTGTTAGTTTTGATTATACCCTTTATATATCAAGGATTTTTTAACTTTCCAATTAATGTAAATTAGGAAAATACTGCAAAAGAATTATTTTAAAATATATTCTGTGATATTTCTATAGAAATATGAGTCTAAGAAAATGTACATTTCTTATGTGTGGTGTTAAGCACTAAAAAATGAATGGAAATCCCAGATAAAGTACAGTGAAGAAATCTATCATATATTTATTATTTATAACATATCTGTTTATTTTTATTAGGTTAATAATAATGAAATGGTTGCATTACAACGAGAGCCAAATAACCCCTATGATAAGAATGCAATTAAAGTAAACAATGTGAATGGAAATCAGGTTGGTCATATAAAGAAAGATCTTGCAGCTGCCTTGGCCTATATCATGGACAACAAATTGGCACAAATTGAAGGGTAATGCACTTTTGGAGTTTAGTTTTAATAATTGTGAATTGTGGTGATCTTGGAATTTAAGGATATGTGTAGTTGCTCTGACAACATCTGTGACTATACCTTTAGTGTATGTTCTGTAAATGTTTTATCATCTGCATGTACTACCGTAACCATCAAATAGCTATTCCCTCACTTTCCTGGTAAATTATTACCATGGAGAAAAAGAGACTTTGGTTCAAATATTAGAAAGTCAACACAATCTTTTAAGAAAAAAAGCCTCTTTGTTGTTGTTCAGTCACTCAGTCGTGTCTGACTCTTTGCGACCCCATGGACTGCAGCACACCAGGCTTCCCTGTTCTTTACCACCTTCCAGAGCTTGCTCAAACTCATGTCCATTGAGTCGGTGATGCCATCCAACCATCTCATTCTCTGTTGTTCCCTTCTCCTCCTGGCTTCTGTCTTTCCCAGCATCAGGGTCTTTTCCAATGAGTGGGCTCTTCACATCAGTTGGCCAAAGTATTGGAGTTTCAGCTTTGGCATGAGTTCATCCAGTGTGAATATTCAGGGTTGATTTTCTTTACAATTGACTGGTTTGATCTTCTTGCTCTCCAAGGGACTCTATAGTGTTTTCTCCAACACCACAGTGCAAAAGCATGAGTTCTACAGCACTCAGCCTTCTTTATGATCCAACTTTCACATCCATATGTGACTATTGGAAAAACCCATAGCTTTAACTAGATGGACCTTTGTCCACCATGATTTTAGTTTTTTGAATGTTGAGTTTTAAGCTACCTTTTTCACTTTCCTCTTTCACTTTCATCAAGAGGCTCTTTTGTTTCTCTTCGCTTTCTGTCATAAGGATGGTATCATCTGCATGTGTAAGGTTATTCATATTTCTCCCAGGAATCTTGATTCCAGCTTGTGCTTCATCCAGCCTGGCATTTTTGCATGATGTACTCTGCATATAAGTTAAATAAGCAGGGTGACAGTATACAGTCTTGATGTATTCCTCTCCCAGTTTGGAACCAGTCAGTTGTTTCATGTCCGATTCTGAGTGTTGGTTCTTGACCTGTGTACATATTTCTTAGGAGGCAGGTAAGGTGGTCTGGTATTCCCATCTCTTGAAGAATTTTCCAGTTTGTTGTGATCCACACAGGCTTTAGCATAGTCATTGAAGCAGATGCTTTTCTGGAATTCTCTTGCTTTTTCTATGATCCAGTGAATGTTGGCAATTTGATCTCTGGTTCCTCTCCCTTTTCTAAATTCAGCTTGTACATCCAGAAGTTTTCAGTTCACGTACTATTGAAGCTTAGCTTGGAGCATTTTGAGCATGACCTTGCTAGTGTGTGAAATGAGTTTAATTGTGCAGTAGTTTGAACATTATTTGGCATTGCTTTTTTTTGGGATTGGAATGAAAACTGACCTTTTCCAGTCCTGTGACTACTGCTGAGTTTTCCAAATTTGTTGGCATATTGAGTACAGCACTTTAACAGCATCATCTTTTAGTCTTTGAAATAGCTCAGCTATAATTCTCTCACTTCTACTAGCTTTGTTCGTAGTGATGCTTCCTAAGGCCCACCTGACTGCCCACAATGTCTTGCTCTAGGTGAGTGATCACACCATCGTGGTTATCTGGGTTTGTCTTCTTTGTTAACTTTGGTGGTTATCTTCTTTGTATAGTTCTTTCGTGTATTCTTGCCATCTCTTCTTAATATCTTCTGCTTCTCTTAGGTCCATACCAATTCTGTTCTTTATTGTGCCCATCTTTGCATGAAATGTTCCCTTGGTATCTCTAATTTTTTTGAGGAGAAAAAAAGGCCTTTTAGTGTATTGATTTTAGAAGTTTGGGAATGTTTGTTTAAGTCTGGTTGTAAGCTGATAGGCTGTGATCAGTTCCAGATGAGTTTGATTTTGCCTGCAGTGTTTAAATTTTTTCAGTTATTTCCAGTATTAAAATATCTAGATGTTCTGCATTTTATGCATATTACTTTTTCCCTAATTATAAAACATTATTTACAAAGTTTTATCTTGATAAATGGAAGACCTGGTAATGCAGGATACTGATTTCCACTTGACATCATTTGACTGGAGCTAGGTAGCAGCTGTTGCATTAATTAGGCATATCCCTTCTTAGTTTTACCACCTGTTCCTTTTTAAAAACTGTCTCCTTGGTTATGTTTTGTATGCATTTGTGTTTGTGATCTAAATTTTAGTGTAGATTCTTTAGAATATTTAAAGGTGAGTTTGGAAGATAAATGCTTAGCAGTGTCTTCTCACTTGTTTACTTGTTTTCTCCTTCTTCACTTCATTTCCTTTCTCAGGTTTTTCAGATGTTGAGAGTAAACTTTCAATGAATCCTAAATCAGAAATAATTCTTTGAAATCATTCCCCATTTTCTCAGATTGGGTTGCTACACTTAGTGGTTCTGTTAGTGAAAGCTCTACCTTCTCAAGTAAACTTACTATTTTACTTATCTTACAACCTTGGTAATAGGTTATCTTATGTATTTAAAGACTTCTATCTCATCTCAGTTTCTTCTGGCATTTTCATCCTAAAAACTGCCCTTTCCTGCTCATTATTGGTCCTCCTCCATGTTCTTTTTCTTGCTAGTCTGCCCAGTTAGTTACTTTTTGTTGTTGTTCAGTTGCTAATTCATGTCCGACTCTTTGCAACCCCGTGGACTGTAGCACTCCAGGCTGCTCTGTCCTCTACAGTCTCTATCTGTTTTACTTCCATGTAAAATTTGCATGTGACAGTTATTTAACGTGATTCTTAATGGGATTTAAGATTAAGTGTAAAAAAATAACTCTACTAACTTCTCATTTTTTTCCCATAATTATAATAGGGTAGTTCCTTTTGGTGCAAACAATACTTTTACCATGCCTCTGCAAATGACGTTTTGGGGAAAAGAAGAAAATAGAAAAGCAGTTTTAGATGAGTTAAAGAAACGTGGATTTAAATTGGGACCTGCACCAAAATGTAAGTTTAGAGTTTAATATACTATTATTTTGATACTGTAAGATGCCAGAATTATAAAATTTATTCTTTTAAGTAATAGTTTTGAGTTTGGTTGACTAAATTAATTAGTACTGAAGCCTCCAAGTTCTTTTTTAGGACTGTTTTTAAGGACATCCCTGAATTTTTTTTCTTTATTTTGAAGTAACAATAGATTCATAAGAGGCTGCACACACACACAGAAAAATGTACAGGGAGGGTCCTCCCCAGATTTCCCCCAGTGATAATACCTGGAAATCTCCGATTTTAAACATTCTTTTTAATAAGTAATAGACACAAAAAGAATTTCCTAATAGAGAATGAAAAAGTATTATTTGCGTTTCAGAAGTTCAAATCATGTGGAATTCTTTTAATGTATTTTTTGAATGACCTGGGAAATTTACTTTTAAAATGTTTAAAACATGTGTTAAGGAAAGTTTTAATTTAGCTTATTAGACAAGCTTTAAAAACAATTTACTAAAAGATAATTTTGTATTCTTTTCATTTTGTAAATTACAGCTTTAGGGTTCAGTTTGGAAAGTGGTTGGGGCACTGGAAGAGCTGGACCAAGCTATAGTATGCCAGTTCATGCTGCAGTACAGATGACAACTGAACAGGTGTGCTTCTTTAAAATTTTGTAACCTGAAAGTGAATTTTAAATGTTGAAGATTGATGTTTAAAAGTGAGATAAGTATGCATGTGCTGGTGTTAGTGATTTTATATTGTTATAAAATGTAGAATCAATAAAATATATTGTAAATATTTATGTATAAAGAAAGCAGTGATAAGGAATATATCTACACACATATATTCAAGCATACATTGAGACATACATTGCTATATATACCTGGAATATTTTATTATGTTTTGATGTTTTTGTATTATTTGAAAATTTTTAAGTGTTTATAATTTTAAAAAAAATTGAAGCTTGAAACTTATTCCTTCAGTAAGATTGCAAATTCAGTGCTAAAGAAAACTAGCTCCAAATCTTTGGCCTTAGTCTTTTTCTTACTTTTATCTACTTTGTGATCCAGGATACTATTACATTAGGTTATGTGAAGTATGTGAAGTCGCTCAGTTGTGTCTGACTCTTTGTGACCCCATGGACTGTAGCCCACCGGGCTCCTCCATCCATGGAATTTTCTAGGCAAGATTACTGGAGTGGGTTGCCATTTCCTTCTCCAGGGGATCTCCCTAACCCAGGGATCGAACCTGGATCTCCCACATTACAGGCAGATACTTTACCATCTGAGCCACCAGGGAATTACATTGGGTTAGTTTTGGGGAAAATGGATATAAAATAGTGAAATCAATCTTCCAATTACACAGTTACATAAAAAAAATTACACAATTTTTTTTGGTCTCTACTCATCAGTGTTGGGAGAAGGCGATGGTACCCCACTCCAGTACTCTTGCCTGGAAAATGCCATGGATGGAGGAGCCTGGTAGGCTGCAGTCCATGGGGTCGCAAAGAGTCATAGACGACTGAGCGACTTCCCTTTCACTCTTCACTTTCATGCATTGGAGAAGGAAATGACAACCTACTCCAGTGTTATTGCCTGGAGATTCCCAGGATCGGGTGAGCCTGGTGGGCTGCCGTCTCTGGGGTCACACAGAGTCGGACACGACTGAAGTGACTTAGCAGCAGCAGCAGCAGCATCAGTGTTAGCCTTTTTATATTCTAAGGTAGTTAGTGTTTTTTCTCTGTTCATTGTTAGAAGAGTGTGAGCCTGTGTCTGGTGGGTAAACCCCAGATTATGTCTCTTCACTTTTAGATTTGGCATGGTTTCTTCTGGACTGATGCTCTGTATTTATTTGCTAATTTACAAAAGTAATTATAACACATATATGTTACTATAAAATTAGACAAGATCAGTTTAAAGAACCAACTAAATTAGCATTAAGATTGAAATTATTGAAATATTTTGTTGTACATAGCAAGTTTCTGATTATAGTATTAATCAATGTAATGTCATTTACTTGAAAAAGTCAAATATACCTGATAGAATCTGCTAAAATGGTTTGAATACAGCGAGTAGAATCATAGAATTTCAATGGCAGAAGAAACCTTAGATACACTGTAAATCTAGTTCATTTTGTTTGTTTTGCAGTATTAAGATACAGGTCCATATAAGTTAAATGTCTTGCCCAAAGTTATATAAAGGTTTGTTTGTGACAGAGCTGTGACTGAAACCCAGGACTTCAAACTACATCTTATATTTTTTCAACTGTAACACAGCAGTGTAGTATCTCAAAGAATTAATATATTTTATGTACCTTTTGCTATGCAACTCTTTGAGTTAAATGACTTAAGTCTCTGAATTAAGTGCAGTTATTAATTGGTTTCACTGTGTTTCTTGTTGCTCTTTATGGTAGCTTAAGACTGAGTTTGACAAATTGTTTGAAGATTTAAAAGAAGATGATAAAACTCAGGAAATGGAACCAGCTGAGGTACTGAGCCAGTATTTTCTATCTAAAACTATTTGAAATTTTTAAATGTAGCGTTACTATATACATTTTTTTTAAATCAGAAGATCAACTGTTTTCCATATATTTGTTGGGTTTATTATAAGAAAGGACTTATTGTATTTCTGTTTATGACATTTCTTATAGGCTGTTGAAACACCATTGCTTCCACATCAAAAACAGGCTCTAGCTTGGATGGTTTCACGGGAAAACAGTGAAGAACTTCCACCATTCTGGGAACAGCGAAGTGACTTATACTATAACACAATAACAAATTTTTCTGAAAAGGACCGACCAGAAAATGTTCATGGAGGAATTTTAGCTGATGATATGGGTTTGGTAATTATATTTTTTAATTAAGTTAATAACATTTTATTTTTTAACTAAGTTTTTTTTTTTTTTAACTTTATTTATTTGACTTCATTGGTTCTTTATTGCTGCACACAGGCATTCTCTTGTGGCAAGCAAGGGCTACTCTCCAGTTGAAGTGAGCAGGCTTCTCATTGTAGTGGCTTCTCTTGTAGTGGAGCACAGGCTCCAGAGCTCACAGGCTTCAGTAATTGCAGCACACAGACTAAGTAGTTGCAGCTTGTAGATTTCAGAGCACAGACTCAATAGTTATGAAGAACAGGCTTAGCTGCCCTGCTGCATGTGCTATCTTTCTGGTCCAGGGATTGAAGCTGTGTCCCCTTCATTTCTAGACAGACTCTTCTCTGGGCACCAGGGAAGTTCAGTAACTTAAGATTTATATGAAATAATCTTAAAGTAGATAGAGATGGGAATATATTGGTGCCAGTATGGGAATAGATATCACTGTTAGTGTAGAATGTAGTTTTTCTTATGGTTTTCACTTAATGCCAAAGTTTTCTTCTTTTTCTTTCTTTTGGCTTGTTTGCCCAAGGTACAGTTAAAATAATTGGCAGTAATGATATAAACATGTTTCTCAGTTTCTTTTGAAATTGAAGATTGCTTATCTTTTATAGGTTTTATTAAAGGAAAGATATGATTTGTTACATCAGCAGTTTTTATACTTTTTGGTTTTGATAGTAAAATAAGATTTTCATTTTAACTCATTACTTGCTAACAGAACTAGCATATTTTTCAGTGAAAAGTGCACTCCAAAACGAAAACAGTTTTGATAAGAAAACTGGCATTTTTTTACATTTTTTCAAGTCTCTTTAATGTGTAGCTTAATAGTTGATAGCTGATTTGTTATACCTGTTTTTTCTTTCATTCTGTTGTTTTCATTGAGATATACAGAGATTAGTCCTCACACAGATACGTATTTGAAAGAGGTGTACTTTAGCAGTTTTTTTTGATAACTAGCTCTTCTTTGCCAGAAGATCAAAATTAACCAAGTGTTAGTTTATTAAAGGGTCTCCCTGATAGCTCAGTTGGTGAAGAATCCGCCTGCCATGCAGGAGACCCTGGTTTGATTCTTGGATCGGGAAGATCCACTGGAGAAGGGATAGGCTACCCACTCCTGTGTTACAGCTTGCGGGCTTCTGTCTAGTAGTGGTAGTTGTGGCATGGGCTCCAGAGCATATGGGCTCTGTAGTTGTGGGGCATGGGCCTAGATCCCCCTGAGCATTTGGGATCTTAGTTCCTCAGCCAGGGCTCGGATCCACATCCACTGCATTGGAAAGTGGATTCTTAACCACCAGACCATCAGTGAAATCCCTATTAAAGGTTAATAGTTATAATGTGAAACTTTTCTTTGGCTGTGCCATGTGGCATGTAGGATCTTAGTTCCCCAACCAGGGATTGAACCTGTGCTCGCTGTACTGGGAGTGCAGAGTCTTAACCCCTAGACTGCTAGGGAAATTCAGATAATGTAAAAATTAAATATCATGTCAGTGAACTTTTTATAGTCTGTTCTGTTAAAATTCATTGGTGTAGCTTGCACATTGCATGGATATTTTATCTATGCATGATTTTGTAACATTAGGTATTGCTCATTTGGAATATATTCGTTCACTGAGTTACACAGATCTGCCAAATGTTGATGCATTTCATTATATAAAAATTTTTACATTCATTGGTATTCTGATCTTACTAAGAAAGGCATTTACATTTGGGAAACTTCTGTGCTTATGTTGTTGATACAAGTTTTCTAATATAAATTTTGCTTAAAAGCTCAAATTTTATCATTAACCGCAAACATTGTCAGTTTTTTCCTTTGGAATTGATGGGCTCCTTTGTTCATAGGCTCACTTTATTCATTTTTCAAGAAAACGTCTGCTGCTCAATCATTAACTAGTTGTCAGTCATTCTTTCAAGTTATAATGGTGGTACTTGAAAATGATCATGTGTGTTAGTTAGTTGAGCTGCAGTTCAGTCTCAAGTGATTTTTCTCTAGATAACGTTCGTGTTTTGGTATGCAAAAGAAGTATTTTGTGTTCTTCCCATCTTATTACAAGAATAGTTAAAAGATCCATACTTAAGAGGTGAGATTTGGTAAGATGAATATGTACTGCTTTATCAAGAGCATTTCTTTAAACATTTTTTTTTTTTTTAGAAATACGATGACTCCTGGTATAGTACAGTGCCAACTGCTTTGTTTCATGCTAAGGCAGCAGCAGCAGCTTTGCCCACCATTGCAATTTTGTGGAATTACTACAAATATCCAACACAAATAAAATTTGAGTAATATCAAAATATTTTTGACTGTACACACTCTTGAAAGGGCCCTAGGGGGAACTTCTAGGAGCTGTGGACCACACTTTTGAAAACGGCTGCTTTGCACTGCTTCGAACTTGAAAAAGATTTATTTCTGTGTTGCTCACTATAAATTCAGCTGGAAAATAATGAAAATTGTTATATTTCTGCTTTCAAAAAATACAGAAGTAGCATCTTGTCCTTTATGCTGTATTGATAAGGAATAGCCTTTAAGTTTTGAAATTAAGTTTAATAAAATAATGACATGTTCATACTGGACTTACTAGTCATTTTAAGTTACCTTTGAATTATATGGCAAGCAAATAGTTGTGGTTTCATGATAAAGTTATTAGTTCAGGGTTAAATGTGAAATTTTAAATGGCAGTTCAATAAAATAACATTTCTCAAAGATGCTTATAGTATTGTAGAGTAATTAATAACTCCCAGTAATACAGAATGATAAGACATTCCCTAATGTAATCAGTGAAATGACTTCATTAATATGTATATTATCTAGCATAATAATAAGCACACTTCTGTGGCCCTGAATGCTGTTTGATATTTTTTTACTTTATTTGAAAAATTGGTTTTGAAATGTTACCTGGTAATTTGGGTTTCAGAATCTGATTGTTTTTCTTTGTAAAACATTTTATAGGGCAAAACTCTGACAGCCATTGCAGTGATTCTTACCAACTTCCATGATGGCAAGTCTCTTCCTGTTGAAAGAATTAAGAAAAATCAACTGAAGAAGGTAAAGTATTAGTGTTTTTTTCCTAAACTCCCTGGTTTATTGTAAAACTTATTTTGTCATTAAAAAATTATTGGCAAAAAGTTGATAATACCCAGTTTTTAGAGGTATGATGAATGGTCTTGTATATTGCTGATGAGAGTGGAAGTTGATACTACATTTTGAAGTCAGTTTGGTAATACGTATCAGAAGCATTAAAAGCATTTATAATCTTTGACTCAATAATGCCATTAAAAAAAACTGTCTGAAGAAGTTATCAGAAATATGTTTATTCCAAAGAGAAAAATACAGCTTTATTGCCCTAGCATTATTTTAAAGGCAGAAAAGCAATACCTTTTAATAAGATGATAATTAACTTATTATCAAACTATAAAATCCTATTTTTGAAGAATACTTTCATGATCTTTTTTAGTTAAAAAAATGAGGCCAGGTACATCTTCTATAGAATTTGAATCTTCATTTGTAAATACATATTTGTATATGTCTTAAGTGTAGTCACACATACTGTATGTGCCAAAATGTTAATAATGATAATTCTGTCCTATTGATGAGTGTATGGGTGACTATTCTTGATATGTAACTTATGTATGTTTTTATATATAGCAAATATAATATATTTATATTCAGAACTACTTCAGTATTCTTGCCTCGAGAACCCCATAAACGGTATGAAAAGCCAAAAAGATAGGACACTGAAAGATGAACTCCCCGGGATGGTAGGTGTCCAGTGTGCTACTGAAGATCAGTGGAGAAATAACTCCAGAAAGAATGAAGAGATGGAGACAAAGCAAAAACAAAACCTGTTTGTGGATGTGATTGGTGATAGAAGCAAGGTCCAATGCTGTAAAGAGCAATTTTGCATAGGAACCTGGAATGTTAGGTCCATGAATCAAGGCAAATTGGAAGTGGTCAAACAGGAGATGGCAAGAGTGAACGTTGACATTCTAGGAATCAGCGAACTAAGATGGACTGGAGTGGGTGAATTTNAGTTTTAAATTAAAATCTAAGAGAAAATATTTAAACTGACTTTAGACAAAACAAAAATCTTTCTACTGCTTATGAAATGACTTCAATAAAACCTGTTTTGTACATGTATAAATTTTAGTTACAGAAGTAGAGTGAGACTGCCTTTTTGTCAGTATAGCTCAGCTATTATATTTAGCATTATACACATTTACAAATGTTGAGTATCTTTACTTTTTCCTTTGTCTTTAAAACATCTTTACTTTGTTTATCTCCTAATCTGATCGTATCATATTCCTGGGTTAAGAAATTGTGTTGCATTTGGAAAATAACTTACCACCATTTGACTGATCTGAAAATTTGGCAGCATCTTCATTAAAAGTTAAACACCTGTTTCATTGAAAATATTCTCCTTCCACCTAGGAGCTGAATCACTTTGCATTTGACTGCTTCTACTTTCACATTTCTTCCTTAGGAGAAGCTTTAATTTATCATGAATGACTGTTTCTTCTCTGAGCTAGAAAGATGCTTAGTGTCAAAAGAGGCAGTTTTGGACACTAGAAATTATTTTATATTTATTTAATAGTACAAACTCTTGAAGTTTGTAAGTGGTGTTATGTTTCCTATCCTTAGAAAGTTATCTGTACTTAAGTACAGGAGAGAATTAGTTTTCAGATTTCTTAGTGATTCTGTGGTTTGTACTTCAGCAGGATCTTCTAAGGTTCAAGACGATGCAGAGTTTGAATGTGCACTTACTTCATCTACCCCTGCAGCAAAAAAGAAAATGTTGAAAAGGGGTAAGTAAATCTGCTTTTGTTTGGTTTATTTTTTCTGTTTCTCAAATAAAAAATTTTTAAATGACAAAAGTATAAAATCATATTACAAGAAAAAAGTAGAGAAAAAAATCTCATTTTAAAAAGTACAATTTTATGTATTTTCCTATTCTATTTGTTTTAGTTAGGTCAAAAATATGATGGTCTCTTACTCACCTGAGTAGCAGAGATATTGTGTCTAGTAAAGGCACAGAGAAATTTATGGCTGTTTTAAAACTTAATTTAATTTGGATTAATTAGAATTGTAAATATTTATTATTGGTATGAGAAGAATTTGTTTTTCAATTAAAAATGTGAGTGATATTTATTATTACTTTGTAATTCCTAAGAAAGTGACACTGCTTAAGAGTCTAAATATTTGAAGTGGAAAGAGATTGGACTGTGGTTAAGGAGATCTAGCAAATTATTTTATCTTTGTACTTTAGTATCTTTTGTTTTACATATTGAAGATGCAGCAGACAAGTCTATTTTCATGGGGCTTATGCCTAATGATGAGGTGGAAACATAAACATGTAAACATAATTTGAAATGTTTTAAATTTATTTTGTATTTAAGTGTAGTTGCTTTACAGTATTATATGTTACTTGTATACAGTTTTTATAGGTACTACTCCACTTATAGTTATTATAAAATATTGGCTATATTCCCCATGTTGTACAGTATATCCTTGTAGCTCATACCTGATATTTTGTACTTACTCCCGTATCTCTCCTTTGCCCCTCCCCTATTCCTTCTCCCCACTGGTGACCATTAGTTCTCTATATCTGTGAGTCTACTTTTTTGTTATATTCACTAGTTTGTTGTATTTGTTAGATTCTCCTTATAAGTGATACCGTACAATATTTGTCTTCTCTGTCTGACTTATTTCATTTAGCGTAATGCTTTTCAAGTCCAGTCATGTTGTTTCAAATAGTAAAATTTTATTTTTCTTTTTGAAAATATTACTTGTTTTATTTATTTTTGTTGTTATTCGGTCATTCAGTGTCCGATTCTTTGAGACTCCATGGACCACAGGATGCCAGGCTTCCCTGTCCTTCACTATCTCCTGGAGTTTGCTCAAACTCATGTCCATTGAGTTGGTGATACAGTCCAACCATCTCATCCTCTGTTGTTCCTTTCTTCTCACGCCCTCAATCTTTCGCAGCATCAGGGTCTTTTCCAATGAGTCGGCTTTTCGCATCAAGTAGCCAAAAAGTATTGGAACTTCAGCATCTGTCCTTCCAATGAATATTCAGAGTTAATTTTCTTTAGGATTAACTAGTTTGATTTCCTTGGTGTCCAAGGAACTCTCAAGAATCTTCTTCAATACCACAGTGTTGGACCTCTTTATGGTCCAACTCTCACAGACATCCATGACTACTGGAAAAACCATAGCTTTGACTAGATAGGCCTTTGTCAGCAAAGTAATGTCTTTGCTTTTTACTACGCTATCTAGGTTTTTCATAGGTTTTCTTCCAAGGAGCAGGAGTCTTTTAATTTTGTGGCTGCGGTCACCATCTGCAATGATTTTGGAGCCCAAGAAAAATAGTCTGTCACTATTTCTGTTGTTTCTCTATCTTTGGGGTGAAGTGATGGGACCGAATACCATGATCTTCGTTTTTTGATTGTTGAGTTTTTAAGTCAACTTTTTCACTCTTCTTTTTCACCTTTATAAAGAGGCTTTTTAGTTCCTCTTCACTTTCTGCCATTATTTGTTTTTAACTTTTTGTTTTGGCTGTACCACATGGTTTGTGAAATCTTAGTTCCCAGACCAGAGATTGAACATGGGCCTTAGCAGTGAAAGTGCTGAGTTCTAACCACTGGACCACCAGTGAATTCCCCAAATTTCATTCTTTTTAATGGCTGAGTAATATTCCACTGTGTGTGTGTGTGTGTGTGTGTGTGTGTGTGTGTGTGTGTGTGTGTGAGTGAGACATCTTTTTTTTCCATTCATCTGCTGATTGACACTTACGTTGCTCTATATCTTGGCAGTTATAAATAACGCTGTTGTGAACATTGGGGTGAGTGTGTTTTTTTAGAATTAGTGTTTTTATCTTTTTGTATATACCCAAGTGTAGAATTGCTGAGTCATATGGTTCTTTGAGAAACTACCTTACTGTTTTTCAGTTGCTATACAATTGCTGCTGCAGTTTTTATTTCCACTAATAGTATATGAGGGTTCCATTTTCTCTACAGCTTCACTAACATTTGTTATTTAATTCTTTTAGATGATAGCCATTCTGACAGGTATGAGGTATTTGATACCTCATTGTGGTTTTGCTTTGCATTTCCCTGATGGTTAGTGATGTTGAGCATATTTTCATGTGCCTGTTGGCCGTCTACATTGCCTCTTTGAAACAATGTCTGTTCAGGTCTTCTGCCCATTTTTTAATTGGGTTGTTTGTGTTTTTGATGTTGAATTATATGAGCTGATTGTATATGTTGGATATTAATCTCTTATTAGTCATATCATTTGCAAATATATCCTCCCGTTTAGTAGGCCTCCCATTTAGCTTATTTGTTTTGTCAGTGGTTTCCTTTGCTGTGCAAAAGCTTTTAAGTTTAATCAGGTCCCATTTGTTTATCTTTGTTTTTATTTTCTTTAGGAGATGGATCCAAAAAATATTGCAGTGATTCATATCAAAGAGTGTTCTGTTTTCCTGTAGGAGTTTTATAGTATCTGGTTTTGTATTTAGGTCTTTAGTCTCTTTTGAGTTTATTTTCATATGTGATGTTAGTGAATGTTCTACTTTCTTTTTTTACATGTAGCTGTCCAGATTTCCCATCCCCGCCTATTGGAGAAACTGTTTTCCATTGTACATTCTTGTCTTTTTTGTTGTAGTTAATTGATGATAAGTATGTAGGTTTATTTCTGAGCTCTCTGTACTGTTCCATTGATCTATGTTCCACAGCCATACTGTTTTGACTACTGTAGCTTAATGGTATAGTTTCAAGTCAGAGAGCATGATTTCTCCAGCTCTGTAAAAATCACTGCTACTAAACAGAAAAAAGAAAAAAAGTGAACCTATTTATAGGACAGCAGTGTAGATGCAGACATAGAAAACAGATTTGTGGACACAGTGCGAGGAGGAGAGGGTGGGGCAAATTGAGAGAATAGC
This sequence comes from Neotragus moschatus, assembly GCA_006410615.1. Classification (NCBI taxonomy): domain Eukaryota; kingdom Metazoa; phylum Chordata; class Mammalia; order Artiodactyla; family Bovidae; genus Neotragus; species Neotragus moschatus. The sequence goes on from SJYA01000127.1 coordinate 187,671, forward strand.
ATTGAAACATACACTACCTTATGTAAAATTACATAGCCAGTAGGAGTTTGCTGTATGACACAGGGAGCTCAATTCTGGTGTGCTGAGACAATCTGCTGGGGGGGATGGGGTGGGAGGGAGGTTCAAAAGGGAGGGGACATATGTATACCTATGGTTGGTTCATGTTGATTCATGGCAGAAACCGGCATACTACTGTAAAGCAGTTATCATCTAATTAAAAATAATTAAAAGAAAAAAAAAATGAATAAAAAGAAATTAGGACACTTTAAGAGACTTCTGGGAAAGCACCAAGCTCACTAATATTTGCATTATAGTACTCCCAGAAGGAGAAGAGGAAAAGAAAAAGCCTGAGGCGTAATAGCTGAAAACTTCACTAACCTGGGAAACAGTCACCCAAATTGAGGAACAGCTGAGTTCCATACAGGGTGAATCCAGGGAGGAACATGCTAAGACACATTGTAATTAAAATGGCAAAAATTAGAGAGTAAATATTTAATGCAGCAAGGAAAAAGCAGCAAGTAACATACAAGGGAACTCCCTTAAAGATATCAGTTGATTTTTCAGCAGAAACTCTGCAGGCCAGAAGGGAGTGGCTTGATAAATTTAAAGTAATGAAAGAGAAAAACCTACAACCAATAATACTCTACCCAGCAAGAGTCTCCTAAAGATTTGATGGAGAAATCAAAAGCTTTACAGACAAGCAAAAGATGAAAGAGTTCAGCACTACAAAACCAGATTTACAACAATTGTTAAAGGAACTTCTCTAGGCAAAAAAGGAAAGGCCACAACTAGGAACAAAATTACGGAAAGAAAAACTCACCAGTAAAGGGCAAGCATACAGTTAAAGTAGAAAATCATCCTCATACAAAGCTAGTTACGGACATTAAAAGACAAAAGTAGTAAAATCATCTATGTCCACAATAAGCAGTTAAGGAATACACAAAAAAATTAGATGTAAAATATCTCAAAAATAGTAATCATAAGGGAATTTTAAAATGCATTTGAAATTAAGAGATCAGCAACTTAAAATTATAGAGATTATTGTACAAAAACCTTATTAGTTCAGTTCAGTCAGTCATTCATGTCTGACTCTTTGTGACCCATAGACTGCAGCATGCCAGGCTTCCCTGTCCATCACCAACTCCCAGAGCTTACTCTAACTCGTGTGCAATGAGTCAGTGATGCCATCTAATGATGGTGATGCCATCTCCTCCCCTGTTGTCCTTTTCTCCTCTGGCCTTCAGTCTTTCCCAGTGTCAGGGTCTTTTCCAGTGCGTCAGTCCTTTGCATCAGGTGGCCAGAGTATTAAGGCTTCAGCTTCAGCATCAGTCCTTCCAGAGAATATTCAGGACTGATTTCCTTTAGGATTTACAAAACCTCATGGTAATTGCAAACCAAAATCTATAAAAAATATACATACAAAAAAGAAAAAGGAGTGCAAGTATAACACTAAAGACAGTCATCAAATAATAAGAGAATAAAAGAAGGGGAAAAAAGACCTACAAAAGGAGATCCAAAATAACTACCAAAATGGCAATAAGAAGATAGATATATATCAATAATTATGGACCAGATGTTACAGTCAAAAGACACAGAACGAGACTTTACTTATGGGCAGTGGTTAAGACTTTGCCTTCCAGTTCAGGGGGTTCAGGCCAATCCCTGGTCAGGGAGCTAAGATCCTACATATTTTGGGGCCAAAAAACCCAAAATGTAAAGCATAATCATTATTTTAACAAATTCAATAAGGACTTTAGAAATGGAACTTCCCTGGTAGCTCAGTTGGTAAAGAATCCGCCTATAATGCAAGAGACACAAGAGACTCTGATTTGATCCCTTGGTCAGGAAGATCCCCTGGAGGGATGCATGGCCATCCACTCCATTTCTCTTACTTAGAGAATCCCATGGACAGAGGAACCTGGTAGGCTACAGTCCATAGGGTGGCAAAGAGTCAGACACAACTGAAGTGACTTGGCGAGCAGCAAACATGGAGAAAATAAAGGAAAATAGTGAAATAAATACTGACCTTAGGTTCCTGGTTAAAAATTGTGAAAGGAGTACATCAAGGCTGTATATTATCACCCTGCTTATTTAACTTATATGCAGATTACATCCTGTGAAATGCCAGGCTGGATGAAGCACAAACTGGAATCAAGATTTTTGGAGAAGTGTCAATAAGCTCAGATATGCAGATGACACCACCCTTATGGCAGAAAGCAAAGAGGAACTAAAGACACTTTTGATGAAGGTGAAAGAAGAGAGCGAAAAAGCTGGCTTAAAACTCAGCGTTCAAAAAACAAAGATCATGACATCTGGTCCCATCACTTCATGGAAAATAGATGAGGAAACAATGGAAACAGTGACAGATTATTTTCTTGGCTCCAAAATTACTGTGCATGGTGACTGCAGCCACGAAATTAAAAGACACTTGCTCCTTGGATGTGGAGCACTGAAGAACTGATGCTTTTGAATTGTGGTATTGGAGAATACTCTTGAGAGTCCCTTGGACTGCAAGGAGATCCAACCAGTTAATCCTAAAGGAAATCAGTCCTGAATATTCATTGGAAGGACTGATGCTGAAGTTGAAACTCCAGGACTTTGGCCACCTGATGGGAATAGCTGACTTATTGGAAAAGACTCTGATGCTGGGAAAGATTGAAGGCAGGAGGGAAAGGGGATGAGTGAGGACAAGATGGTTGGATGGCATCACTGACTCAAAGGACATGAATTTGAGCAAACTCTGGGAGATGGTAAAGGGCAGGGAAGCCTGGTGTACTGTAGTTCATGGGGTCACAAAGAGTTGGACACAATTGAGCAACTAAGCAACAACAACCTGTTTAAGAAGGTGATATTTGAACTAGCAAAAAATGATGAGAAAGAGTTAAGTTTTGTCTAAAATCAGAAAATTAGAAAATTCTTTTTAGATTGCTCTTGACTCAAACTTTAGAAATTTTAAGAAATGTGGGACTTCTCTGGCAGTTCAGTGGTTAAGACTGTGCTTCTAATGCAGGTAGCAAGGATTAGATCCCTGATCAGGAAACCAAGATCTCAGAAGCTGTGGGGCACAGCCTGCCCCCTCCCCCCAAAAAATCTCAGTTTATAGGCAAGGAACAGGAACACACGGTGTATGGAAGTGTAAATTACCTTGGAGAGCAAGTAAGCTGTACAGTGAACCCAAAGATACGAGAGAGAGATCAGAGAGAGAAGTTGACTAGACAGAGGGAGAGGGTATCTGAGTCAGAAGTTTTGTCTTTTACAACAATCTCAGAAGTGATATACTATCATTTCTACCATATCCTGTTGGTCATATTGTTGTTGTTTAGTCACTAAGCTGTGTCTGACTCTTCACAACCCCATGGACCGTAGTGCACCAGGCTCCTCTGTTTGTGGGATTTTCCAGGCAAGATTACTGAAGTGAGTTGGCATTTCCTTCTCCAGGGGATCATATACACCAAGTCTAGTTGAATGTGGAAGAGGGCTATACAAGATTGTGACTTTGAGAAATAGATACCATCTGGGCCCATCTTGGAGTCTGATACCACATTAGTTCAGTTCAGTTCAGTCGCTCAGTCGTGTCCAACTCTTTGTGACCCCATGAATCTCAGCACGCCAGGCCTCCCTGTCCATCACCAACTCCCAGAGTTCACTCAGACTCACACCCATCGAGTCGGTGATGCCATCCAGCCATCTCATCCTCTGTCGTCCCCTTCTCCTNGATCTCCTTGCAGTCCAAGGGACTCTTAAGAGTCTTCTCCAACACCACAGTTCAAAAACATCAATTGTTCTGTGCTCAGCCTTCTTCACAGTCCAACTCTCAATGAGTACTCTAAAGATAGTGTGTTTGACATCTTGGTTGCCTGAATATCATGGTAGATAGACTTGATAGCTGTTAGCTACTCTTCCAACTCTAAAACTGTTACTTAAAAAAAAAATCATTTCATTGAAGTATAGTTGATTTACGTGTTTGTTTATGCAGTATAGCACAGTCATTCAGTTATACATATATGTGACTTCTTTTTCATATTCTTTTCCATTGTGGTTTATCACAGGATTTTGAATATAGTTCCCTGTGCTATACAGTAGGACCTTGATTACTATCCATTCCATATATAATGGTTTGCATCTGCCAGTCCTAAACTCCCAACCCCTCTCTCCCACCTCCTCCTCCATCTTGGCAGCCGCAAATCTGTTTTCTATGTAAGACTATTATTTATAAGATAGATGGAGCTCAAGTGAACAATCTCAAAGGTATGTCAGGACAACCAGTCCATGTCACCATCCTTCCACTGTGAGATATAGATTTTTCTTTTTCTAAAGACCTAAGTTGTGATGTTTTAGTACTATCCAACAGTGACTCATTGAGTGGTGGGAACTATCACCTATCACTGAGTGTTAAACAGCTGAAATGCAAAGAAAAGCTGTTTATCCATTGAGGAGAGACAGTTCCCCAACATTCAAAAAAGTCATTTTTATAAGGAAAAGGACATATAAATAATTTTTTTTTTAGAAAATGAAAGTTTTCTTGTTTTAATATAATTTCTTGCAAAAAGTATTTTAAAAGATTCTATACTATTAACCCATAGCAATGTTGGATTTCCTAGTATCCTAAAGCCTGGATAGTATATAGATCTCCAAATTCCATGTTTCTTATTGCAGTTTCTCCCAATCTGTCCTACACACACTTCAAGATTAGTCTTTAGTAAATCACATTCTTAGAAGTGTTTTCTTCTCAGAAATCCTTAATGGATCCTTACTTCATGCATGATAAAATTCAAACTCTTAGTCAGATGTGGAACACAGTTAAAAGCTTATTTTCATACTGCTCCAATTTTTATGACTTACTTCTATTATTTATAGGCTTCCCTGATGGCTTAGCTGGTAAAGAATCCATCTGCAATGCAGGAGACCCCGGTTCAATTCCTAGATCTGGAAGATCCAATGGAGAAGGGATAAGCTACCCACTCCAATATTCTTGAACTTCCCTGGCGGCTCAGATGTTAAAAAGAATCTGCCTACAATGCAGGAGACCTGGGTTTTATTCCTGGGTTGGGAAAATCCCCTGGAGGAGAGCATAGCCATCCACTCCAGTATTTTTTCCTGGAGAATCCCCATGTAAAGAGGAGCTTGATGGGTTGCAGTCCATGGGGTAACAAAGAGTTGGACTCAGCTGAGCGACTGAGTGCAGCAGAGCACAATGTTATTTACATTCCTGTCTTTATGCTATAATTTGCTTTTTATTTTCTAAGCCCTAATTTTTTCTAGCCTTTATACTTTTATTTTCCTTTCTTTCTGCCTAGCATGAACTTATGCTGTACGTCATCATGTTCATTGACAATTTATTTATTTGTATTTATTTATTTATATATATATATATATATATAGTGCTATGTGGCATGTGAGATCTTAGTTCTGGGACCAGGACTTGTACTTGCACCTCCTGCATTGAAAGTGCAGAGTCTTAATCATTGGACTGCCAGGGAAGTCCCTTTGTGTGTGCATGTGTGTGTGAGTACTCAGTTGTGACTGACTCTTTTGCGTTCCCATGGATTATAGCCTGCCAGACTCCTCTGTCCATGGAATTTTCCAGGCAAGAATACTGGAGTGGGTTGCCATTTCCTGCTCCAGGGGATATTTCCAACCCAGGGACTGAACCCACGTCTCCTTCATCTTCTGCACTGGCAAGTGGATTCTTTACTACTGAGCCATCTGGCCAGTATAGCTTCCTTGTTTCTCCAACCGTACTTTCCTTTATCTTAAATTCCAGAAGAGCTTGCCTGTAGATTCTGAACAAATTTCATCTTGTATTATCTTACCTATTTATACATTTTTTCCCTCCTCTAATTGACTGCAAATGTATTGAGAACAAACAATACATCTCATACACTTCAGTATCCCACCACCCCAAGCACCCCAGCCTGTCCTGGCTGAATGTACTTGACCCTTCTATTCTAGCTTTACATCACGTCTGTGTTACATCTGGCCATCATTCTTCTGACAGTTAGGGCTGCTGATTAAACTGAGGAAAAGTAAGATAAGGAATAACTGCTATGTAGGACAAAAAGTTATGTGTCAAAGCCAATTACAAAGCAGTCAGATACCAGCTAATGCAAATCTCCCTCTAATGATGATGGAATTACGTCCTGAAAAGCCCACTGTAAACTGGAAATATTGTTAAGTGGAACATGCATGTTATGCCCCTAACCTACCAAACAAACATCACAGCTTAGCCTCACCTACCTTTAGCATGCCCAGAACACTTACATTTAGCCTATGATTGGACAAAATCATTTAACACAAAGCCTATTTTATAATAAAATATTGAGTATGTTAGGTCATTTACTGGACACTGTACTGAAAGTGAAAAACACAATGGTTATGAGGGTACAGAATGGCTGTAAGTGTTTTGGTTGTTCACCCTGGCCATCACCTGGCTGACTGGGAGCTGTTTGCTGCCCTGCCTAGCATCCCAGCTGTCCTGTACTGCATACGCCTAGCCCCAAAGAGACCAAAATTCAAAGTAAACTTTCTATTGAATGCCTGTTGCTTTTGCACCACGACAAAGTCAAGTACTTACAGGTGGAACCATCGTATGTTGCAGACTGTCTGTTTTGTACAAAGAGTTCTGGAAAATTGAGGCCATGTTGACTTCATGTGCATTTCTTTTCTGTAGGTGACTTTCTTCCACCCCCACCTCTGCCTCTGGATGATTCCAGTGTTCTTCCTTCAGGCTCCGGAAACTTCCCTCCTCCTCCGCCCCTTGATGATGGTGCTTTCAGGGGACAGGTAAGATCTGCTGTTGAAGTCATGTTTATAAGTAATGCTAGGAATCGTGAATTCTGAGGTTGTTTCTGTGGCAAATAAATACTTATCCAGAGCCTACAAAGAGCTTGATATCTCGCAAAGCACTAAGGCACGTTAATGCCAACTGCCCAGCTCGAGCTTCTCAGAGTTCTGCTGGCTTGTACACTGAAACCCTGGAAACCCTTTTACCTACTAATTTTATTTTGAAACTGAAAGCCATTCTTTAGGAATGCCATCTGAGAATTTCACTTTTTCTTGTTATCCTGGGGACACACAGCCATGCTTTTTTATTGCCTTTGTTCTGTATATCCACTGACAGTTGCTTCTAAATGAGTAAGACTGGTATTTTAAGGTTCTGTTGGTCACTGTGGGTACTAATTGGTCAGCAACATCTTTCTAGCAAAAGCAACAGCAACAATTCTTAGAGTTTTCTCTTTTGAATGAGGTCAGGAATGCATATAGTGTGAATTGTCTGTTTGGACGTATTATGCTCCAGCACTGCATAGTGACCCAGATTTGGAGTCAGAAGCAACAATGAAAGTTCTCAGCTTGTGATCATATAAGGCTACTGGTGACCAACTGCCACTGTTTAAGCAATTAAACTCCAGTTATCTCAGGAAGGAAAACTAAATAATAATGTCATATAGTATTTATGTCATATTTTTAGGGATGGTGATGTTACTACAGATGTATAAAATAAAAAATTCCTTATTTTTTAGAGAAATGTCAGCAAGATTGGTGAGTGATATGGAATAGTGCCTAATATTTGCTTTAAAATCAAAAGACTAAAAATATATGTATTCGTATACTGTATATGTATATGGCTAGCCATATTCACTACAATACTATTGGGATGCTAGATATATTTATATGTATACTGACACACTTGCTCTACAACTGAAACTAGCACAACAGTATAGATCAACTATACTCCACAAAAAAAGACAAATCATAAGAATAGAGAGCTACTGAGTTTGAATACAGGTGAGAAAATATTAGTTATGAATTGATAATTGTTGAGTGCAGAGAGATTTAATTCATTATTTGTCCTGTCTTTGTATATGTTTAAGGTTTCTCATAATAAATTGTAAAGAGGAAAAGCCATAGAAAGTAACTGCTTAACTAGTTCAGTTCATTATATGACTTTCTCCTAAATTTCATTCTGGGGGAGACAAAGGTAGATGTGATTCATTCATTCAACAAAAATTTCTGAGTGCTGTGTGCATACCGTTATAACACTAGGGATTCTATAGCAAAAAAAAGACAGGGTTCTACCCTTATGAAATTTACATGTTACTAAGAGTTATTCTTTGCCTATTGTTTTACTTATACAGTTAGACACTTTAATGCTTTATTTAGTTTTTATTCTCTCTTGAATAATTATGAAACTATTTTGTAAGCATGTGAAGTCTTGAGTTCTGAAGTTTGCTTGACTTTGTGACAGATGACTTGTATTTGATACTATTTGGGCAGCTTATTCTTGTCCCATGATCTTGAGTGGGTCACCCTAAGGCCCTTTTCCTCTTAATTAAAAATAAGATAACTGTATATCTGTGTCAAATAATTGAATGAAATATAGATGGATTAAAAAGTACTAAATTATAATGATTGTACAGATGTTATAATGATCACAATATAAAAATAACAAAGGCAGGAATAATAGTAAGGTTTGTCAAAGGGTTTCGTTAAAAAAAATTTTGAACATGGGGCTTTCATAAATTACAAAACCCTTTTTCTATATGGATCTTGTCCTGCTAACTATATCCAAGCTGTGACTTTGTTTTTGAAAAAGAAAGAAATAAACAAAGAGCCCGTTGCCATGTTGGCTTATATTCTCTGTTAGACAGAAGGAAGAAGGATAAAAAATAAAACAGAGTTTGTCAAGTGGAAAAGGGCAGATCTGGTGAGAGAGGCGTGTTGTTCTTGAATATATGGAAGATTATCGGCAAGCTCAGAAGAAGGCAGGCGTGTCCTTTCCTTGTGTGGTAGTGTGTGATGTGAAAAGAGGCTTGGCCCCACTCTGGCCATATTTGCCCCAACTGCATACTTGAGCTGCAGTGGAGTTTAGAATAATGTAATCACCAGAGAAAATGTTGCACTTTTTTCTCTCAGCCAATGGTGAAAACTCCTGTTGCCAAGTCGAAATTATAGCTGGTAAATGTGTGTTTTTGTGTAGAAGTCTGTTTATGTTTCCAGCCAAATTTTCAGGTCAGAGCCAAAAGTATCTCTACTAAGTGTGACTATAAGCATTATAAGATTTTCAGAGCTGAAAGGGACCTAAGAGGTCATTGGGTCCAACCCTGGCACCAGGCATCTGCTTACAGCCTTTTCAAGTACTTGGTGAATAAATAACTTCTCTCTCTTTGCAAACGGGGAAACTGAGGTCCAAGAAGATGTGGTTCCTGTAGTTTCTGGCAGATCTCTTTTGAGAAATCTTGTCTCCTGATCTGCCCTTCCACTGATTGAGCACATGATTTTGCTTTGGGCCTCTCAAGGATCTGAGGTTAAAAAGAATGGGTAACATGTTTTGTTTGGAAAGATGAGGTGAGATTGGCATTTTTCTTCTCTCCAGATTTCTGATATAAGGCTGTAATTTTTTTTGTTTTCCCTTTGCAAAAGGTGAATATTTAGTATCAAGAATTCTTGTTTTGAGAGTTCTCATTTTATAGGAAAAGATGAATCTTGGAAAGTCAGTGAGAGATTTTCTGTTTTATGTAAGAATCAGCTCAGGGCCTATAAGGCTTGGGTGACCATTTAGCAGTCACTTCCTTCATTTGTTTGTCTTTCATTCATTCATGGTAAGTTGAATACCTTCTATATGCCAGACATACACACACGGGCGTAGGGCTTGGCATCATTGGTCTAATGCCCTGAATCTCAACCTTGGGAATGTTAGTTCTGTTTGGTTTGATGCCACGGTTGATAATTNTTGGGGCTCAGGGCCTATAAGGCTTGGGTGACCATTTAGCAGTCACTTCCTTCATTTGTTTGTCTTTCATTCATTCATGGTAAGTTGAATACCTTCTATATGCCAGACATACACACACGGGCGTAGGGCTTGGCATCATTGGTCTAATGCCCTGAATCTCAACCTTGGGAATGTTAGTTCTGTTTGGTTTGATGCCACGGTTGATAATTACTTTCTATTTTAGCTATCCAATGGGCAGGTGTAGAGTGTTGTTTAGAGTAGTGTGAAAAAGAGAATATGTGATAGAATTTCAGACTTGCAAGGGAATTAGAGATCATAACTTGAGTGCCTTTCTGTTGTTTGTCCCGCACCCCCCTCCCCCAAATAGGTAACTTACAGCTGAGGCAGTTTTGATGGCTAAGGGATAAATGAGTTACAACCTCTGATTCAAACTTGGGAGATGCATTTATACACAACTTCTAAATTAAGATGTTTCATGGTAAATTATTACTTAGTCATCATGCTTTGATCATACAGGGTGGGGGAAATAACTATGACTAGAGACATGCAGGAAGGATTCTTGGAAACAATTTCCATTTAGCTGAACTTTGATGGGTAATTAGCATCTTTTTTTCAGATGGCGGAATGGATTTTTAGGTAATAAAGTAATAAGAACAATAATTCAGAGTATTTTGAAGAATATTCTGAAATCATTGTAGGTGTTTGTTATTATTTTAAATATAAGGTTAACATCACCAGGTCTGTTGCTGGATGCCAAATGGTGCTTTTAGCATACCATCAGACAAAACGTATTGCCCTTGTGGGAGACTTCCTTTAGCTGCTCAGGGACTTACCTGCTGATACCTGATGGCTTTGAGTTCAGGTGCCTGACCTTTCTGGGGCTTGCCAGCTGGTATAGTTGTAAAGAATCCACCTGCCAATGCAGGAGACACAAGAGATGTGGGCTTGACCCTTGGGTCTAGAATATCCCCTAGAGGAAGAAATGGCAACCCACTCCAGTATTCTTGCCTGGAAAATTCCATGGACAGATGAGTGTAGCAGGCTATAGTCCATGGGGTTGCAAAGAGTCGGACGTGACTCAGCACACAAGCATACCTGATATTGAACTTCCTCTTTTTATGACATCTTTACTTGGCTTTTCTTCATGACAGCTGACAACTCCTCACCCTGTCTCTCTCTGTGACCTAGACCGTGGCTTGCTTTTATGGGCCTGTTATGTGGGGTTTTTACCCTTCCAGTTCCCATCGCCTTTTCCATTCATTCAGGCAAGATGGCTACCTTTGCTAGGGTAACTCCAGCCCCTCCAGCTCAGAAAACAGACTGTTTTGTCCATTGCTTGTTACTCCAAGGATTAAAAGTGTCTTCTGTTACTGAACTGAAATTTCTTCCTTTATGATTTCCTCACACCAATTTTCTTCTTACCCTCTTAGAAAATGATGCACAATCAAAGGAACTGTCAGACCAGGAGAGAAATAAGTGGTGTCTGTCTCAAGAGGGTGATCCATAACACTCCTGAAAGAGATCACTTTTCTGAGCAGACAATGAAAACTTTGTCATGTGAGCTGTGCACTGAACTTGTGGGAAATGCCCAGAGTTTGTTGAAAAGAGAAGGAAGAAGGGAAATTTCTTTTTTTTTTTTAATAATTTTAATTTTTTTAGGAAATTATTTTATTGAAGTATTGTTGATCTATAATGTTGTGTTAATTTCTTCTGTACAGCAAAGTGATTCAGTTATTTTTATATATGTGTGTGTATATATAGACATTCTTTTTCATATTATTTTCCATTATGGGTTATCACAGAATATTGAATATAGTTCCCTGTGCTATACAGTAATACTTTATTTATCCGTTCTATATATAATAGTTTGCAGCTGCTAATCACAAACTCTGAATACCTCCTTCCCCACCCTCCTCCCACCTTCCTTGGCAATCCTAGATCTGTACTCTTCGTCTGTAAGTATGTTTCTGAAGAAATTTCTGAAATGCTTTATGGTCTTATCTTAAAGTCAGTGTCCAAAAGTTTGTAAGCCAACTCATTCCGACTCTTGTGAAAATAATTTCAAAGCTCATAATGTATAGGGTAAGCAGTGGATTGTAGTCTTTTATCTGCTTACCAATTTTATATATTTCATTTATCATAAAATAAACTGGCACTGAGGGCTTTCCAGGTGGCATAGTGATAAGGAGTCTATCTGCCAATTCAGGAGACTCGAGTTCGAACCCTGGATTGGAAAGATCTCCTGGAGGAGCAAATGGCAACCCACTCCAGTATTCTTGGCTGAGGAAATTCCATGGACAGGGCAACCTGGTGGGCTACAGTCCATGGGACTGCAAAGAGTGGAGCATGACTGAGTGCACACACACACACACACACACACATTTGGTGTCTTGTGACCCTTAGACTAGTACTATCATGATCATAAGTATGGAATGATGGGATTTTACTTGTTGACATAGAGAACTCAGGCCCCCAACTAGGGGCACGTTCATTCATGAGTTCACCGAAATAGGCAGCAGGCCTTACTTACTTTATATGATTTGGACATACCTTACCACAGAGGGCGTCCCTTCTGCTGCTTGGAAGTTGGGTGAGGAAGGAAAAGTCTGGGTGTAAAAGGAGATCCCACCTATAAAAATTAAGAGTAGAGATGCAGAATTGCCACAGCAAAACCAAAATGGTCAGCAAAAGCTTTAATCCACTCCAAGGTGATTATCCTTCCTGTGTAGTGCGGATATAAGATATCTTGATCCATGGAAAGATACCACAGGAGTGACTAAGATGCTTATTTATTCCTGGCCCTTTGTCTTGTTCCTTTGGCGAGGGGCCCTAGTTGATTTGTGGGATTGTTTGTGACCCTGGAGACAGCAGCAGCAGCAGCTTGATTTGAGAGTGCCTTCTCCTTTTAAGGTCCACACATGTAGGTCAGTGGATGTTTAGCAGGGCTGGTGGGTTCTTGAGGTATGCTACAGGCTCAGATCGGTGTGACTTTCTAGAAGCGAATGTCAGAGGTTTTTCTGTTTTCCTTTCGCTCTGAATCATCCTCTGATTGGGTATTCAGATGAGAAAACAGAGATATTTTTGGTGTCTAGACTTATAAAAACTTCTTTGAAAGTAGCAGATGAGAGTCAATGGGGAATATTCCAGTATTTCACTCGAGTAATTTGACCCTTTTCATGGAATGCCATAGTTTCTCTGTTGTTTTTTTGAAGACTGTTTAAAAAGGTAAACGCTTTCCCTGGGATCAATAGTGGAATATGTATACACACACACTCATTTACCCCTAGCAACCCCATTTCCACTGCTGCTGCTCCCTTGAAATAATCTAGGACACGTGCGTGCATTCAGCAGTGAGAGGGTGGCTGATCAATGGACAAGAAAAATTTTACGGGGAAGTTGGTTGCGATCAGTTCTGTTGTGTATTGAGATAACCAATGAGGTTAGATTTACTTTAGCTCCTCAGCGTCTTTATAGATAGTCATTTACAATGTTTGCATATTTCAGAAAATTTCCTTTGCCCAAATTAAGTGAAACTTCAGTTGGTTCTTTCTGAGTCAGTAGAGATTTTTAACCCATTTTGTCTTTCCCATCAAGAATCTTAGTGATTCCTTCAAAGCTGAAATATATTTGTTTTTTCTACATCTAAAAAGTAGAACATGTTTTTTCTTCTAGTAATGTAAATAAATCGAATAACATTAACATGGATTAAATGTTTCCAAACATGTTTCTCTGTCAAGGAAAACTTATGATATGCATATATGCCCCACCCCCAACATAGGGGCTGTCAGAAGTTTGAGCACTGTCTCATTTAAATTATTATTAGATGTTTGGAGAATGTGTTGCAAATTTTAAACTTTATAACACCTCTTTTAAGAGAATCGTTTCTCACATTAAATTGTACCACTGCATTATTAATAGACTATTGCTTTTGTTATTTGCATTGTTTCTTTTTTCCTTTTTTTTCCCTTGAATTCATCATCCTTTTTCTTTTTTTATTTCGTCTTCTTGTACTTTTTTTTTTTTTTTGAAAAGCTGCATGGGCGACAAATTTTCTGAAGCCTTTTTTCTTTCAGTTTCGTAGTTAAGTAAGTGTTTGGCTTCAAGTAGAATTCTAGGCTTCAAGTTCCTTCAATGTTCAACAAAGATTTCTGTATTATTGCTTTGTGCCATTTAGTCTTTATGTTGCAGATGAGAAATCTGATGTAAGTCTGTTTCTTTTTCCAATTTAGTAACTTTTATTGTTTGATCTGTAAGTTGTATTTACGGGATTCTGCAATTTTACTTCAATATTTCTAGGTACAGCTTCCCTCACCCTCACCCTGGTATTTCTACTTAGTATTCATTGAATCTGATATGAGGAGTCAAATTCTTATTTAGCTATGGGAGATTTTCTTGTGACATTGGGAAAATGAGTTTTAATTTTTTTCATTTGCCTTTTTCTTCCTTATGGAACTCCTGTTTTATAGTTTTGGGTTTTTTTCTGTTCTTCATATCGGTTTTCTTTTTCAATAGTTCTACCATATGGAAGAATCCTTATTGCTTGTATCCTTTCTTTATTTTTAATTTTTGTGGTGATGATGTATTCTCAAATTATAAATGCTACTTGCACCTGAATTTAGGGAGAAAATGTGCTAGGGAGTGGCTCTGAATCTCCTGTTCTGGTAGACCTAGCTAGCTTCCACTCAAACTTTATCTTTTATCTAGACTGGAAGCATATAGTCCTTTAAATGTCAGGGCAGCCATAGGGTTTGTACACCAGTTGTCACTGTGTCTGTGTAATTAAGGGAGGTAGGACACGGAGTGGGTTTCCCTTAGAGACACATGCCAAGAGAGAACAGCAAGCATCAAGGCTGTTTATTAGTTTTAAAGGTCCACTGGCAGGTAGCAAAGCCCCTATTATACATGTTGTACGTATATATCCAATATGGGCAGCAACAGGCTGTGGACAGCCCTTCTGTGGGGTGGTCTCTGCTTGGGTCCTCAGTTTCCTCTCTCACTATTTCCCCATTCCTGCCTTTCAATGACTATGTCACCAGAAGTGTCAGGGGTTGTGGCAAAGTACCTTTTATTAGAATGAACTCATTAAGTGATTTCGCTGCTGTTTTGTCTCGTTTTCATCATGTACCCCAAACTTCCTTTCCCAAGAGGTTCCCCCACACCCTCACCCCTTTTTATCATGGTAGTGTGAAGTCAGATCAGATATTGCTACCTTTTGCTGTTTGTCTCAAACTCTCCCTGCTGCCTTTGAGGATGCCAGGGAAACCCTCCCTGACTGCATCATCTGGACCAAGTAAAGCTTCAAGGAAAACATGGTATGATGGTGAACACTGAGTGCTGATCTGGAGTACCTGACTTAACTCCCCGCTCACTAGCTATGTGACTATGATCATGCTGTTTAACCACTTTTGCCATTGTTTGCTTTTCTGTAAAATAGAAATTATTGTTGTGCTTACTTCTTTGGCTTTTTGTGAAGTTACATAGAGAATATCATAGGAGCCTGACATAGCATAGGGCTTAGTAAGTGTTTCCCATTGATGTTGTTACTATTAGACTGTTCTGGGCTAACTGGCCTCTGTGATGAGTTCTGGCATAGTTATTGCTGTCCTTTGGTTTGTACCACACCTCCCTAAGGTTCACTAATGACGCCATCACTTGCTCTTAAGTGTTTGGGGATTTTAAGGCATTTTACTAAATGCTCCCACACGTTCTTTCTTCAAAACGAATGATTATGTTAAATAACCTTAGATCTCTTATAACTCTAAAATTCATCCCTTTAGTAAAAAAATATTAGTGCTTTATAACTTCATAGTTGTTTACAAACTGCAAAATACTTTATATTATTGAATTTGACCTTCACAAGTAAGAATAGCAAACATATAATTTAACAAATACAAAAACATTAAGGCTCTAAGAATTGAGGCAGCTTGTTTAGATTTCATGACAAGTGTCATGGAAGCAATGACTTATTTTTAAATGGATAAAAACAAAAACAAAATGCATTTGGGAACTCTTAAGCCTCTTGGCTTAGTATCAGTTCCCAGCAAATGAGAGAAGGCAGATTATTTTAAATTCTCAAAAAGCAGCCAAAGTCACCAACAGTATGTGTTCATGGCCATTGGCCAGGGGCCACCAAGATAGCTTTCACTGTAATTCTTTAGTGGAAATAAGTACATCTTCCATCCTAGCATATTGCCTTACAATCCCCTC
Organism: Neotragus moschatus; assembly: GCA_006410615.1. NCBI lineage: Eukaryota > Metazoa > Chordata > Mammalia > Artiodactyla > Bovidae > Neotragus > Neotragus moschatus. Next base: position 203,608 of record SJYA01000127.1, read on the forward strand.
ACCAATTGTACCATGTACTTCTTATCTATGGATTTGGTAAGGAAGCCCTATTGGGCTCACAAATCCTTTAGTTCCTTTGTAATTTACATAATCCATTCAACATGAGCACAAAACAACTTGATCTGAAAGAAGGGGTAAAAGTGGGAATGGAGGATGCCAAAACCAAAAACCAAGGACATTAACTCATATTTTGTTTTTGAAGTGCTGATGTTTTAGGGAGAGTTTCTGTGCATAGCTGATTTGGAGATTCAAAAGTCAGCTATTTAAAAATTTGGTATTGCATGCAATACTTACATGAATCCTTAAGGGGTTAAGTTATAATTATCATTATTTTTTCATTGACTTCTGTGCGTTTGACCTGTCCAAGGCTCCTACTCTGTAAATTTGATAAATTCCAAAATTGACACTGAGTTTTATTTTTAATGAAGGACTTTCATGTAATTTATCTAACTTGAACCTTTAAAATAACTTACAAAGGGGAAGGGTAGGGATGATTGTCTGCCTTGTGCCAGGAAAGGGACTGAGGCTGAGAGAATTAAGTAATATTTCAGGTTTCCAAGGTATTAAGTGTTTTGGGCAGGGATGTGACCCTACACTCTTCTGAATCATGCCGGTCCATTTCTTTCTCTTTTGGCATCACTGCTTTATTGTTACTCTTCCTGTATATTGTTTTTCAGTGAAGGACACAGAACACAAATTGTCATGTTCCTCTTAGAACACTAATTGTTAGCCTGTGTTCTTTAGAGTTCGTTTGTAGAATCTTCTCTTGCAGTATCGTCTTCAACCTTTTTAGAACTGTATCTTTACAGATTGAAGATCATACTTTGACATTAAAATATAGGAAAGCTGCTTGTAGACCTTTAAAATGGAATACTTTCCAATTTTTTTTATTGTTCTTATATTTATTTTACCAATAAACTTCAGGAAAGATGTCAATTTGTATTACTGTAGAAAAAAGTAAAATTGGCAGTACCTGGTATAAACAATGTTTCTGTGGTACTTAAAAAAAAAAAGTCAGTGGTGAGGGAGACACAGGAAAGAGAAGTTTCACTTTGTGAGAAATCTAAGCACTTCCCAGGTGGCCCATTGGTAAAGAATCCGCCTACCAAAGCAGGAGACACGGTTTGATCCCTGGGTCAGGAAGAGCCCCTGGAGAAGGAAATGGTGATCCACTCCAGTATTTTGGCCTGGGAAATCCCCTGCACAGAAGAGCCTGGTGGGCTACAGTCCGTGGGGTCTGAATGAGTTGGACATGACTCAGTGACTTAACAACAACAGCAGCTTTACTGGAGGTAAAGGATTTGGTTGATAAGACTCCACCCCCCAGCGACATCTGCCAAAAATAAAATAAAATATATATTTTAAATATTTTAAAGAGATGGAGCAAGAGCTCAAACACCCCCTCCTTTCTCAATAGTTGTTTCATTCCCTGTAGTGCTTAGGGGACTCTGTGCCTATCCTAAAACTACCTACTGTTTTGACCTGTAGATGGCAGATCCAGATGATGTATAATTTGGGATTTGGGGCAGATCATCTCTAAGAGCCAAATCTCAATTTTTTTCATTCACAGTACTAATAATGATAATTCTCTGTCTCTCATATTCTGTTTTTTTTTTTTTTTGAAAGTCAGATGAAAACAACTCATTTGATAACACTTTCTAAATCAGTAAGGAATTGAAAATATCTGTTTTTCCTAACGTTATTTTAACATCCCAGAGCTTTAACTCTGTTAGAAATTATGTATCTGGAGCAATGGCTAGAAGAATGTCCTTCAATGACATATTTGATGTGTAACATATATTGAAAGGAGAATGGCACACTGTCCCCCTGAACAGAGAGGTAAGGATCTAAGCCACAGTTCACTGCACCGCAATGTGCACCCGAGAAGGCTGTGTCAGAGCAGAATAGGGGACCTGACTGGCTCGGACTCAGATATTCTATTGAGAGATGATCAAGCAATTAAATAAAAGAAACAGCAACTGGAAGAGTATTTCACTCTTCATTCAGGGAACTTCGTAATTTTTATTATCATAACGTACATGGAAATGTGCCTGTTGGGTTGTTTCCATCTCCTTTTAGCTCACTNGTCAGAGCAGAATAGGGGACCTGACTGGCTCGGACTCAGATATTCTATTGAGAGATGATCAAGCAATTAAATAAAAGAAACAGCAACTGGAAGAGTATTTCACTCTTCATTCAGGGAACTTCGTAATTTTTATTATCATAACGTACATGGAAATGTGCCTGTTGGGTTGTTTCCATCTCCTTTTAGCTCACGGAAAGCCATGCAGTGTCACATTAGCATTTCTTTTCTGTTGCCCTGGTGGGAAGAGAAAGTTTAGGGACATGGCAACTACTGCGGAGAAGTATTTCCACACTTACAGGCTTAACGAATGAGGCTCTCTTCCCTCACCTCTGCCGCGTGTCTCTCTGAGATTTAAGTTACAGTCCTACCATGAACGTAAGTCATATCAACTCTATTGAAATGGCTCTCAGATTCGTCTGCCACCCTCTACCCATCCCCCTCCAAATCTCCTAATGATTATTAATTTGCTGAGAAGTTCTTTTTACTTCTACCAGGCAAGGAACACTCTGGAAGATCTCAATCTCCTTGCTTTCTCCTTCAGTTTTCATTAAAAAGAATCTCCTTGGTTCCTTTGCTAGATCTACAACTGTCCCTTTTCTCTCGTAGACCTCCCTTTTTCTTTTTCTCTGTCCCATATTGTCTAGGTGCCCCCTCTTTTGACTTGTCTTCCATCACGTCTCTCACTGAGTCAGCTTTGAGGGACTCGGACTGGTTATGACTCTTGGCGCTATGCCTTTCTTTGGCAACTGTTGCGCCATTTATGCATAGAAAATCTTTCCAAAGAGGACACTTGCACATTCAATGGGTCCCAAAATTCCACCTATGTTTTCTCCCCAAATCTCCATTTTGTTGGAAGTACCACCATATTTTGTTTTCCAAACTCTAAACATTGTGGTCACTGCTGAAATGTCTTGCTTTTTAAATATATTTGTCACCAATAGCTGATATATATATATATATATATATATATATATGGTTCAAAATGACTCTCAGATTTGCTCTAGTCTCTTTATTTTCCTTGTTCTAGCTCATCCTTCTCCATATTACAAGGGACTCATTGCTTTGTGTTTCTTCTCCCTTCTAGCTACATTTCCCTAACCAATTAGTCTTTGAAAAATGTTATTTTCTCTTAAGGCTTTTTTTTTTTTTTTGACTGCCTCATGAAATTTCCTCTCTTGGTTGACTTTTGTAGTACTCCAGTTCAGTTCAGTCCCTCAGTCATGTCCAACTCTTTGCGACCTCATGGACTGCAGCACGCCAGGCCTCCCTGTCCATCACCAACTCCCAGAGTTTACCCAAACTCATGTCCATTGAGTCAGTGATGCCATCCAACCATCTCATCCTCTGTTGTCCCCTTCTCCTCCCATTTTTAGTCTTTCCCAGCATCAGGGTCTTTTCAAATGAGTCAGCTCTTTGCATAAGGTGGCCAAAGTATTGGAGTTTCAGCTTCAACATCAGTCCTTCCAATGAACACTCAGGACTGATATCCTTTAGGATACTCCAAGACCTACTTTATCCTTTAAAGTACACCTTATCTCTGTGCTCTTTCTGTCTTTGCCCTTGTGAGGCTGGTGGTCTTAGTGTCAGTTCCCCATGCTAATTTTCATTGTGTCTTTCTTACGACCTGAAGCAACCTCATCTCTCAGCTGATCAGACAGTCTCCCTATTTTTCAAAAGCCAAATTCATGCCTTCTGATACTGCCAGCTCATCCCAGTCTGTCCCTTCTTTGCATCATGGCTCTAGTGACTGGGTGGTGTAGTGTAGTAATGTTAACCTAGGGTTTAATGCCACGAAGCTCTGGTCTATTGCTTATCAGTTACCTTCACATGCAAAACGGGAATAATCACAGATATTTTGAGGACTACCGTCTCTAGTATTATGTGGTTATGTGGTTCACAGTAAATGCTACAATGAATCAGTTAATGGATAAATCAGTTAATTATGTTTCATTTTCCTGCCAATTGAATACATGGCCTGTTTGTAGACTGCTTATATCATGTATCTCCAAACTCTATATTGTAGAGCCAGAATCAAACTATGACATGGGAGAGAACTGTAGAAATCAGTTAACATCATAATTTGTAGAGCCTCATCTTTGAAAAGATCAAAATCCATAGTTTTCCCTGTGATGAGGAAAAGGGCACCCAGATTTCTTAGACTGATGCCCAAGGTGACACAGTTAAGAGAGGTGGCCTCAACCCCCATCCCAAGTGGGGGTTTCTGGACTCACAGGTTTAAAAGCTATCTATTATCCTCTTGTGTATTTCCTTTTTAGAAACTGTCTGAAGTCTGGATTTCTGCTCATATTTATCTCATTGAGGAGCACTTGGTTGATATTTGTGGATTGATTGAATCATTCTTTGACTTGGCAATAAGGATTTTCTGGAAACCTCTCTGGAGTATGTTTTACACATGGGCTTATCACCATTTTGATTCTGTTACAAACACTCAGAGGGTCCATTAAGTATGCTTCTGTGCACTGGCTCAGTGTGGTAGGGGAAGGAAATGGGAGAGGAAGTTATATACATCTTGAGCAAATCAAGCTTTTCTATTTTTAGTCCTTGCTACTGTTTGGAAAGTACAGCCCTGTTCGTGGTAGTCTGGCTTGTGTTTCTTTAGTGCCATTTCAAAAAAGGGGAAAAAAAAATATGGGAATTTTTCGTAGTGAAAATAGTTCCTCAGTGCAGTCTCATCAGTTCCTTCTTTTTCTCTTGATGAAACCTCAAACCCACTAGGCACAGATTCCTCAACCTCAACTATGCATGTCAAAGGCTCGTGAAGAGGAGGAAGGCAGGCAAAATATGCCTGGGTAGTGAAAGCCAGGGCAGAGAAGGCAGGGGAGGGGAGGGAGACCCCTTCCACCAGTGGAGTCCTGGCCTGCTACCCTGGAGACAGCTGAACTCTGAACTACAAAGATGAAGAGACACCTAGTGCTACAGCCCTTTGCTTAAGCAGTTCCTTCTGCCTGAGTGTCTCTCTGTCTTCTTTCCCTGTGTGCCTTATAGCCACTCACCAAATTATAGTAAGTGAATTACCTCTTTTTTGTTGTTTTTGTGGCAGTTTGGGGATTTTCCTAATCTGAGGCAATACTAGGTACCATTAGGGAATGACAAAGAACTTTATGAAAGAGAATAAAATTACCTTGTCTCTATTAAATGGATTTCTATAATACAGGAAGCCCTGACTGGTCAGAAGTGGCCATAGTAGGATGGCTTGGAGCTGACTGCGAGTCTAGCGAAGCAGACCAGAGCCTGAGTTGGGATGATGGTCATGACCATGGGGAAGAGGGGCTACAGTCCAGAGCTGTTTGAGAAGAGAGGAGATGGAAGGGTCCAAGATGTTTGTGGGATCCTGATTTTCTTCAGAAAAGAGATTTGCTTCCTATCCTAATGTTTGCCAAATAGGAAATTCCTTTAAAAAAATCAGAACTCTGAGGCAAGTGTAATATGAACTTTACTAGAGGAAACGTGGATACCAATGAGCAAATACTACCCCTTGTTAATAAGAGAGACTACAGTCTCCAGACAGAAACAGCTCTGCTTAGATGAAATTCTGACAGTAGGGTAAGAATAATACATCACTATAATGAATGCTAATTTGTGGATATTGCAGTAATGTTGTCATTGTTTTTTAATCGAATATGTATTAAGCTCCAACAGGGTGGTATGAATAATACCAACTTGTAGTTGATTTGAATGCAGAGTTACAAAGAATAGCAAGGAGAGATAAGAATGCCTTCCTCAGTGATCAATGCAAAAACAAAGAGGAAAATAGTAGCATGGGAAAGACTAGAGATCTCGTCAAGAAAATTAGAGATACCAAGGGAACATTTCATGCAAAGACAAGCACAATAAAGGACAGAAATGGTATGGATGGACCTAAGAGAAACAGAAGATATTAAGAAGAGGTGGCAAGTGTACACAGAAGAACTATACAAAAAAGATCTTTACGACCCAGATAATCACGATGGTGTGATCACTCACCGAGAACCAGGCATCCTAGAATGTGAAGTCAAGTGGGCCATAGGAAGCATCACTACAAACAAAGCTAGTGGATGTGATGGAATCCCAGTTGAGCTATTTCAAACCCTAAAAGATGATGCTGTGAAAGTACTGTACTCAATATACCAGCAAGTTTGTAAAACTCAGCAGTGGCCAGAGGACTGGAAAAGGTCANAGAATGTGAAGTCAAGTGGGCCATAGGAAGCATCACTACAAACAAAGCTAGTGGATGTGATGGAATCCCAGTTGAGCTATTTCAAACCCTAAAAGATGATGCTGTGAAAGTACTGTACTCAATATACCAGCAAGTTTGTAAAACTCAGCAGTGGCCAGAGGACTGGAAAAGGTCAGTTTTCATTCCAGTCCCTAAGAAAGGCAATGCCAAAGAATGCTCAAACTACCACAGAATTGTACTCTTCTCACATGCTAGCAAAGTAATGCTCAAAATTCTCCAAGCCAGGCTTCAGCAATACGTGAACTCTGAACTTCCAGATGTTCAACCTGGATTTAGTAAAGGCAGGAGAGACAGAGATCAAATTGCTAACATCTGTTGGCTCATCAAAAAAGCAAGAATTCCAGAAAAACGTCTACTTCTGCTTTATTGACTATACCAAAACCTTTGACCGTGTGCATCACCAGAAACTGTGGAAAATTCTGAAAGAGATGGGAATACCAACCACCTTACCTGCCTCCTGAGAAACCTGTATGCAGGTCAGGAAGCAACAGTTAGAACTGGACATGGAACNATGTGAGATGAGTGCAATTGTGTGGTAGTTTGAGCGTTCTTTGGGATTGCCTTTCTTTGGGATTGGAATAAAAACTATAGTACAAATTCAGAAAATTGCATAAAACAAATTTTAATAACTATGAATAACCTAACAAGTATTAGACGATATTCCAAACTTCTTCCCTATGCCCTTTCTCAGTTATCATTCTCTACATTCCCCATAAACAATCACTATTCAGATTTTTAAAGTGTATAAAGTGTATAAAGTTGTATAAAGTGGCAAGGTAAAATCTAGTTCCTCTTACTTCATTATGGTTAGAAACTGAAGTTTTTTTTGTTTCTTTTTAATTACTCCTAATTTCTCTTCATAGAGGCACATTTTTGACATATCTTTATTGATTTCATGTATGTTTGAGAAAAACCTGCTGAAGGATGTGTCGCTGATTCATTCTTTCAGGAGCTTCTGCAGTGGAGAGTTCAAAGAAAACTGATGTTGAAGGTAAACCAAGAACAACACTGATCATCTGTCCACTTTCTGTTTTAAGCAACTGGATGGTAAGTCTTTACAGCTCTTTAAAAATATAATTTATATTTGTCTTACACTATAAGAGAGTCATTCGTTGGGAGAAATATGGTTGGTCAGCACTTTATAGTTAAATTCAAATAACTGTTAATTGACTTGTGGTTATTTTTACTGAATTGAAGTAATTTTTCTCTGAAAATGTATAGTAGAGAAAGAAACATTGTCAGTTGCTATTGTAAGACTTGACTTATACTTCTGCCTCTTTCCTTTCTGTCTCCTGAAGTAGGAAAGGTGTATAATTTAAGACCACATCATATTTATGAACTGTTGAAATCTCTTTCTGAAGCGTACCACTAATGATAACTTGTTTATTTTAACAGCTTATTACAAACATTTAAGGAGCTCTTATGTGCTCAGTTTTTCCTAAACTCTTTTCATAGATTTTCTCAATGAATCCTTACAACTAGCATTCTCATTTTCCAAGTGATTGGATTAAAACACAGAGAAATTAAATAACTTGCCTAAGGTCATCCAGCCAATAAATGATGAAGCAAGGAGATAGTGTCCAGCATTCTGACTCTAGAGCCTATACTTCTAAGGCTACTTGCCAGAAAATATAGTCTTTTTTTTTTTTTCCTTCAAGATTGCTTTTCTGTTGTAAAACATTACATTGGAATGGAGGCTTTTTTTGTGTAGGAGCAGCTTGGTTCTATTTCCTTTCTAGTTTGACCTTCAAGCTGCATGTTATAATGAAATAATGACTATTGGAAGTGTTGTGAATATGAAGACCACTGGATTCAAACTTCCATTCTTGCCACCTGCAAGGTTATCTGCATCTGTCCTCGACTTGCCTCCTTTTATCTCAGACATGGAAGAGTTCCTACTCTTTATAAGATCAGTACATTAGTCTGTACATTAGATTTCATCTCTTTCTGCTTTTGCATTTTGTCTGTTATTCTTCCTCTTGCCTGGTTATCCAGTCTCTCTCCACTGGCTCTTTCATGAAACATACTCAGATCCTTTTGATTTTCAAATGCTCTCTCTTGAGTATGTCTCACATTTAATGATTATGTCTCATTTTAAAGGAGTGATGGTTGAGCATATAGGGATAAGAATTAGAATTTTGCAGTCTCTGCAAGTTGCTGTCTTCTAAGCCCCCCAGTGACATAACTGTACAGTACTGTAAAAAGCAGGCTAGAAGTAACCTTTCCTTCCCTTCTTAGATGTCTTCAGATGTGGGAAAGAATCCAGTTAAAGGAGTAAGATACCAATCCGAAATACACCACATAATTTTTTTGGGTATTTAGGTTACCTATTGTCCCAGTGGAGAATTAAGTAGTAACCCCTCTATTTCATTCCTGCAGACAGACAAACACATACAACCTACCACAGTGACTACAAACTCAATACTATAGGTTCTCTCACCAAGAGTTAATTTTCTTTTATGTCATGTCTAATTTTCCACAAATATTATGTATTCCATTTAAAGGCTAACACATTGATTGACTTTTCTCATACTGTTCTCTTTCTCCTTTCCTTTTCCACTTGATTAATTGATAAAGATTTCTTAATAAAATTTCTGAATTTTCACCTTTAATATTACATGTTTTATCTTTATATTTTTGCCTTTGCTGTTTCAGATTTCATTCTCCCTTTAGCCCACAGTAAGTCTGGGTTTTGCTCCTGTCTTCCTTAGTCTCGTCAGAGACTTCATTGTTGCTGTGTCCAGTGAATTCCCTTTATCTTTTCCCCTGCACTGACTTTGTTTTCCTTTTATTACTTTTTGTTATGTGTTATTTTGTAAATCATCTTTAACCATTTTGGTAAATGGAGGGAATGAGCATAAATTACAAATTAAAAAATTAATCTTCTATTTGTTCTTGAAACTTTGATATTCTTTGGTCCTTCACTCAAGACTTTGTTTGCTGCCCCAGTGACCATTGTTTTTCTCCACTTGTTCCATACATCATATGTAGTTTGCCTTTTTTCTCCTAAGCTTCTTTTTTTATTATTATAAAAATTTGTAATGAGATCCGTGCTCAGTTCAGTCGCTTAGTTGTGTCCAAATCTTTGTGATTGCATGGATTGCAGCATGCCAGGCCTCCCTGTCCATCACCAGCTCTTGAAGTTTACCCAAACTCATGTCCATTGAGTCGGTGATGCCATCCAACCATCTCATCCTCTGTTGTCCCCTTCTCTTCCCGCCTTCAGTCTTTCCCAGCATCAGGGTCTTTTCAAATGAGTCAGTTCTTCACACCAGGTGACCAAAGTATTGGAGTGTCAGCTTCAATGTCAGTCCTTCCAATGAACACCCTGGACTGATCTCCTTTAGGATGCACTGGTTTTACTCCTTGCAGTCCAAGGGACTCTCAGGAGTCTTCTCCAACACCACAGTTCAAAAGCATCAATTCTTTGGCGCTCAGCTTTCTTTATAGTCCAACTCTCATATCCATACAGGACTATTGGAAAAACCATAGCCTTGACTAGATGGACCTTTGTTGGCAAAGTAATGTCTCTGCTTTTGAATATGCTATCTAGGTTGGTTATAACTTTCCTTCTCAGGTGTAAGTGTCTTTTAATTTCTTGGCTGCAGTCATCATCTGCAGGGATTTTGGAGCCCAAAAAATAAAGTCTGTGACTGTTTCCCCATCTATTTGCCATGAAGTGATGAGACTGGATGCCATGATCTTAGTTTTTGAATGTTGAGCTTTAAGCCAACTTTTTCATTCTCCTCTTTCATATTAGTCCTCTAGATTTAAGAATCAAAAGTTCGCCGCATTTGCTTTATATTTTTCTTTGCTGGAATATTTTTAAATTGTACCTCAGACCTCATGTCTTATCCTCCCGTAGAAGCATAAGCTTTGCTCTTTAAATATTGCTCTCTGTAGCCTCTTTCCCTAAACCTACCTTTATCATTGTATTTGTTTTCCTTAGAGAATCTAATTTATTCCAGTGATTTCATGTACTGATACTGATAACTTTGAAGTCTATATCTACACTTGCATTATAGGCCAATATTTAAATTTTTGTGGTATATTTCTCCAGTTAGATATTTTAAGGTGACCAAAATTTTAAAATGTCTAAAATAGTAATACCCGTTACCTCTTTTCTCATCTTTATGCCTGTTTTTCCTTATTTTTTTAAAACTTCTTTGTATCATTATCACACAATTCTTCTAGTAGTCTTCTAGTAGTTTTTTAAGTTTCAGAGTCTTCTTTTGTTTTCTCCCTTTTCTTCATATTCCATATTTAATTAGTTCTCAAGTCCCCATCAGTCCATGTACATATCAGCCCTTTCCATTCTGAGCTTACTTTTGCCATTCTGGTTTAGGTATTCATCTTTCATCATTTTTCACCTAATAGTTTCCCAGCTATATCTCCTTAGTGTCTTCTCTTTCTCATCTTTTTTTTTTTTCTTCTCAGAATCTCTCAGCTCTGTTGTTTTCATAAGTTAAAAAAACCCAAACAAAAAACTCTTTAAGTTTTAAAAACTGATCGTGTTGTTAAGGAGGGCAGCAACCTGGTCTTATTTTTTTCTTTAGCTGTACCATCTTTCTAGTTTATACCTGACAAATAGTAGTCTTATAATAAATGAATGAAAGTGGATACTGTGCTTGAAACTCTACCTACATTCATGAAAATATTCCATACTGTTCTTTTATTGTTTAATTTTTAAAGTTTAAACTGGAGTCATTAAAGATCCTTTTTGTAGAATACTAAATTTAAAAAAACCTAATTACTATCCTAAAAGAGCTTGTTGCTGCTGCTGCTGCTAAGTCGCTTCAGTCGTGTCCGACTCTGTGTGACCCCATAGACAGCAGCCCACTGTCCCTGGGATTCTCCAGGCAAGAACACTAGAGTGGGTTGCCATTTCCTTCTCCAGTGCATGAAAGGGAAAAGTGAAAGTGAAGTCGCTCAGTCATGTCTGACTCTTAGCAACCTCATGGACTGCAGCCTACCAGGCTCCTCCGTCCATGGGATTTTCCAGGCAAGGGTACTGGAGTGGGTTGCCATTGCCTTCTTTTAACTTGTAAAGATGAAGCAGCCGCTCACTGGTAGGGCCAGGCAAAATTTATATGATGTAGTATTACTGTAAATATGTCAGTTTCTCTGGCAATAAAATATTAGTATTGTTGTTGTTGTTTTAGTTTAGATTTTGTGAAACTTGTTTTTATGGGATTTTAGTAGTTTGACTTGTCAAACTGCCAAGACAGTATATTTTATATCCATATTAAACCTGATACTAATCTCATTATTAAAATATTTCTGATTTTCTTTTAGGACCAGTTTGGACAACACATAAAATCAGATGTGCACTTGAATTTTTATGTTTATTATGGTCCTGATCGTGTTAGAGACCCAGCCTTGCTTTCAAAACAGGATATTGTTTTGACTACATACAATATTTTAACTCATGACTATGGTGTAAGTGTATTGATACTCAGAGATTTTCAGAAGTTGAATTTAAGAAATTGCTTCAGGTTTCTAAAGTGTTCTAAAATTTAGCCTTTATACTCTTCTCTTTTTTTCTTTCTGAATGTATAAGAAGTAAATAGGAAATTTTTTAAGTAAAATATTTTATTAAAATTAATTTCACCTACATCTTGTTACTTAAGTGTGGCTACTGGAAAATTGAATATGACATATGTGCTTGCACAACATTCCTGTTGGACAGTGCCGCTCTAGACCCTTTTTTCAGAACCATTCACATACATACCTATCCACATAGTTTAGCATATAATTTCAGGAACTGGTGGGAGTGCCCTGAATCCCTTCTATGGGCCCTAGCTCCACATTAAGGATCTCTGTTTCAGGAGTTGATGGGTTTCTTCAGATGTGGAATGTGCCACATCATCACTGCACAGATGGAGAAACTTGAGCATCAAGCTGTCCTTCCAGCTGTGATCACAGCTAGTGCGGGGACCCCATCTTCTGATTTTCTGGGGTGGGGGCTTCCTGGCCCTCATGTACAGGTGTGGAGGGCAGGCCCTGGGTGTCACCTCTTAGAGGGTGATGCTGCTTCTGCCTCTCTAGTTGCCACAAGAGAAAATTGGTTTTTAATATTTTGCCAGAAAAAAAGAAGGTTCAACTTCCTTTAGATAATAATTTAGGAATATTTTATATTTAGACCACCTAAATTTTTAAATTTGAATTTAAGTGTATCCAGCAATTTGTCAATGAATTCTTTTTCTAATTTGGAATATTGTTTTCTGTCACAATGATTTGATAATTGTTTATCTCTATTTGAAAATAAGCTTTTTTAATATCTGAAACTTAGGAGTTTCCCAGTTCATTTAGGATTCCAGTTGTCTAATTCTAGTTGTTAAGTGAAAATGTTCTCCAAAATACTTTATTATAAAATTTTAGTCTTTAGGTAAGAACATTGATTTTTACATAAAAAAGTCATTCTGTTATATTCAAATAATTATTATAGCTGACATCATATGTCATATGTTTGACTCTGAGGCATGATAACTGAGTGTTTTGAACCATGATCTCAGCAGAAAGCTAGACAACCTGGATTTGAATGCTAGTTCAGCACTTCCTAGCTGTGGTACTTTGAGCAACATATACCCTACCTTGGTGCTTCAATTTTCTCATTTGTAAAATAGGAATAATAATATTTTATAAGTTGGTAAACATTCAGTAATTTAATGTATGTAATGCTTAAAGAAGTCTCTACCGTATAGTAAGTGATATTAAAAAATAAGAACTCATATTATTATCAAATTACATAAAATATTATTTTACTTTCCTGTGTTTTTAATTCATATGAAATATTTATTTTAGACTAAGGGTGATAGTCCATTACATAGCATAAGGTGGCTAAGAGTGATCCTGGATGAAGGACATGCCATACGAAATCCAAATGCTCAGCAAACAAAAGCTGTACTTGATTTAGAAGCAGAAAGAAGATGGGTTTTGACAGGTAATGATATGGATTTTGAGATAACATATACTATCTCACTGGATTTTGACATAGCATATACTTTAGAAAAGTTAATTCCAAAATACATATTGTTAAGTAAGTTATGAGGTAACTTGTAAATTTGAAGTGGATATAAAGTCTCTCTAAAAATTATAGAAATCATTTAATAAAACTGACTTTTTTTCATAACTGCCCATGATACAGCAGCATTTGGGTTATAGTTTATTTATAGAACAGTCACCAGAATAATTTTTCAGCATTGAATTTGACACTTTAATTCTCCAATCAGAATCTTGATTTCTCTGCTTCCCATCTTGGAGCTTGTTTGCTACATGTGAACCTGTACTGGAAGATAGGGACAAGAATATAAACTCAAAAATTAGTTTTTTTCTTCTAGCTAGTGATACTGATTTAAAAATCTGATAAGCAAATGTTCTTGATAAGGGGAAACTTAAGTTTACAGGATCTGTGTTCTTTTTGTTAGTATGGCAAATGAGAGCTAAAAGTTAGAGCCAGACTGGATTTTGAGATTGTGTATATGTTTAACAAAGCGTTATAGTCACAGCTTAATAGTGGGTATGCTTAGAACTAAGTGCCCATTTTCAAGTGTTATCTCAGTTAATTGGGCCAGGTGGATATTTTGATTGTGTACTCTTCCTATAGAGTTATAAGAGTTTTATGTTCTTTTTAGGCACTCCAATTCAGAATTCTTTAAAGGACTTGTGGTCTCTTCTTTCCTTTTTAAAACTTAAACCATTTGTTGATAGAGAATGGTGGCATAGAACAATACAGCGTCCTGTCACAATGGGAGATGAAGCTGGACTTAGGTAAGTAATTTCACAACTGATAGTTATAAATAATTGTTAGCAGCTTGAACCAGTTGCCACTTTCATTACCCCTTTAACCTGACTGTTGTGGCTTTCCTCTCCAAAATGTGTTTACAGCTTAATGCATTTGACTTTCAAAATCTAATGATTCTTGTTTATGGAGATGAAAATTTCTTAACTATCACTAAAAGGTTAATCAGACTTTCCCCTGATTTTAGTCAAAAGTGAAGAAAGAGCAGATCTATATGGTCTTTGTGTGTTGCTCTTACCCTCAAAACCACCATTAATAAACAGTAATAGGAGAAATATACTCAGAGAATCCAATATGCACTAAATTTTCATAACTGAGTAATGTTTTAAGCATTAGATAGTTTAGTGATAATTGAATGTTTTGATAATACAGTGGTATCACCAAGAGTTTCTACAAGAGAGAACGTTGTTTCTGGTGGAGATAGATAAAAGTTGAGAACATAAAAGTCAACTTGGTGATAGCCATTTTAAAAGCAAGATATTCGGCTATTGTGGTTCACATATTTTGCTACAGTGGTGGATTTCAGACAGGGTTTAGGATTCATTAGCAGTTTGTAAAATCATAAAGATGACAGCTAGCATTATAGCCGTTCATTAAATGAAATAGAGTAGAAGATTTTTACAGCAAAGTGTATCACACACAGTATCATTTTGTGAAATATTCATTTACACATAGTCATATGTCATTTTGTGAAATATTCGTTCACACAGTCATGTGTGTGTTTGGGTATGTTTGTTGGATAGACTTCTTACTGTGAGTTACAGTGAAAAAGGTTCAAAAGCCACTAACCTAGCTTGCAGTATTGTCTACTTGATTCCTTAGAACCAACTATTTGATTTCTAATTTAAGAAATTGTATTTGTATTTCAGTGTTAGGAAAATACCTTTTTTTAGGAGTTGATATGCTTCCTTTTTTTCCCTGATACTGAGAAAAGAGAGTATAAAGGTTGTAGAATCTAAAAAGACATTTATCCCTCTTCTGAATTGTCACATCATGTTTTTATTTTTGGTATTCATTATTTTATAAAAATTACTTATTTATGTACCTTGATTTTCATATTACTGGAGAAACTTTTTGAAGATAAGATCTTACTCATATTTGTGAACTTATGATACTTAGTATAATGCCTTTTGCTTAATAGGTGCTTAATTAAGAATTTGAGTGTCAAACATTGGATGATATAGTTGACAGAATTGAGAAATAAAAAGGGTTAGTGATTAGAAAAATGGGGAAACAAGTGTAAGAAAAATAAGGACAGAATAAAAGACTAAACTGTGACAGGTACTGAATTGAGAGCAAATTTAGATGCATTTTGTTACTCTGATTTTCTCTGTAGAAAATGTCTGTCATTATCAGATTGGATAAAAATCCCTAAACTTTTTTTTTTTTCTTTCAAATCTTTACTAAGTTTATAAAAGTAACATTAATATATTTATTTTTGTTCTCATTGAATCAACTTTTGTAGGAATAAACAGTTATATAATTATTTGTTTTATTTTGACTAGGCGTTTGCAGTCCCTAATTAAAAATATTACACTTAGAAGAACAAAGACAAGCAAAATTAAAGGAAAACCTGTTTTGGAGTTACCAGAACGTAAAGTATTTATTCAGCACATTACACTTTCAGATGAAGAGAGAAAGATTTACCAGTCTGTCAAAAATGAAGGCAAAGCTACTATTGGAAGGTATGGAGAAAGAAAGTCATTTTAGAATTTAGTTTTTTTCTTTGTTGACTTTAATTGAAGAGCCTTTTTAGAAACGTAAGTTATAAAAGCCTTCAGTACACTGAAGTATAATTTGTTTTTAAGTATTCAAACTACTTTTTTTTTTTTACAAGTTAATAGTTGGAATGAAATAGTATTATAATTCACCACGTAACTAACTCCTACAGTTAGGGAAAAAAGTTTATGTGAAATGGCAAGTTTTGAATTGCTTAGTCAGAAGACCTTGCTTGCTTCTATTCCTGTTTTTGTGACATGGGAGATTAAAAGTGTTGAAAGAAGTATACATAGGGAAACTAAACCTATTAAAGACTAAAACTTGAAATTTTTATAGCGTTTAGGGAAGATGATTTCACCAAGAAGGTAATATGTGGGAAAGGAT
Source organism: Neotragus moschatus (assembly GCA_006410615.1). Classification (NCBI taxonomy): domain Eukaryota; kingdom Metazoa; phylum Chordata; class Mammalia; order Artiodactyla; family Bovidae; genus Neotragus; species Neotragus moschatus. Next base: position 219,835 of record SJYA01000127.1, read on the forward strand.
TTAAAGAAGATCGGGGCTAGAGGACGTTTCTGGCAGAGGGGAGCAGCAAGTGTAAAGGTCCCGAGTTGGGAGCAAACCTGAGGACCTTGAGCAACAAAGAAGCAGCTGTGGCTGGATAATATGAGCAGGGTGGAAAATAGTAATGATGGTAGAGAGCTGTTGGCGTAGGGGCGGGTGACAATTATGAAAGGCATTGTGGCATATTTCAGGAACTTTGGCTTTTATTGTTTATGAGATTTAGGAACCTCTGAAGTGTTTTGAACCGTAAGAGTGACTTAATTTTATTTTTATTTTAACGTATCACTGGCTGTTGTGTTATTTAGTAATAAGGCATAAATAGGGAGAACAATTCGGACATCTCAGATGGCGCTAGTGGTAAAGAAACTGCCTGCCAGTGCAGGAGACATAAAAACCACAGGTTTGATCCCTGGGTTGGGAAGATCCCCTGGAGGAGGGCATGGCAACTCACTCCAGTATTCTTGCCTGAAGAATTCCCATGAACAGAGGAGCCTGGTGGGCTACCGTCCATAGGGTTGCAAAGAGTCGGTCGGACATGACTGAAGTGAGCTAGCACAGGGAGAACAGTGGCAGTAATCAAAGTAAGAGATGATGGTGTTTTTTTACTGCAGTAGTAGTGATGAGGAGGGTGAATGCCTAGATATAACAAAATGCCTAGATTTTGTTATATTTTGAAGGGAGAGCCAACAGAACTTGCTGATTTATATAGTGTGTGGTGTGAGAGAAGTGGAAGATTACTGAAAGGTTTTTCACGTGAGTGACTAGAAGGATGAAATTGCCATTTGCAGAATATGTGCTCCTCTATGGGAGGAGCAGAATTTTTTCAGGGAAAATGAGAAACTCCACTTGGGACACATTGCTCCTGTGATCCCTGTGTGTTTTTCAACTGGAGATGTCACATACTCTGTTGGATATGAGGTTAGACTTCATAGGAATTATCTTGGTTTGATACAAATTTGAAAGTCACCTGTGTGTAAATGATAATTAAAGCCAGGGGACTGGATAAGGTCACCAAGAGAGTGAGTGAAGTTAGAGTTCTAACAAGACAGAAGTAGCTGGTGAGGTAGGAGGAGGCTTCTGCTTCAGTATCTGGCACTCAAAAGAAATTTCTTAAACTGAAATAATGATTTTCAGTGTAAGAAGTGATGCCAAGAAGTAGTTAGACTATTGGTAAATGTTATCGTGTTTGAAAGGTTGAAAAAAAAATCTTTATTGAAACTGTTCTTAAAGAAATAAGTATTTTAAAAATATCTTATTAGGTAATACATTTACAAACATTGAGCAGTTACTAGGTGTTAATGCAATCATCTGAGAGTGCTTTGTGTGTATTAATTCACAGCAATTCTGTTAAGTCAGTACAGAGATTACCTACATTTTACTGAGGAAGAATCTGAGGCACGGAGGCAGTTAGTTGACTTACCTTGTGTGTCACACAGCTAATGACAGAGCTGGTGCTTAAACTCAGGGAGTTTGATTCTAGAATTTGTAAGTTTAATCTTTATATTGCCTATTCCTTGCATTTTTGAATATTTTTGTCGTGTGCGTGCTCAGTTGTGTTTGACTCTTTGTGACTCCATGGACTGTGTAGACAGCCCAGGCAAGAATACTGGAGTGGGTATCCATTTCCTGCTCCAGGGGTTCTTCTTGACCCAGGAAACCCAAGTTTCCTGTGTCTCCTGCATTGGTGGGTGAATTCTTTACTACTGTGCCACCTGGGAAGCCTGCATTCTTGAGTACTGAGAAGCATTTGTTGCCATAATACTACCCTTACTATTAGTATTAGCACATATATATCATTCATTGTAGTTCAGCACTGTTGTAAATGCTTTGCATATGGTAACTTTTTTAATATAGCAATCCTATTAGGTATATATTATGTCACTGTTACAACTGAGGAAGCTCAAGGCACAGGTTGAGAAACCTGCCCAAAGTTTTACAGTTAAACTGACAAGAGTCAGGTTTTGAATTCATATAGTTTAGCTCTGGAGTCTGTCCTCTTAACCATTAGGCTATATTTCTTCTATTGCCTTAATACTTAAATATCAGATTGCCTTGGTATATAATGGTATATAATTTTTGGATCACTCATTCTTCCTTCAGAAACTCTATTGTCTTTTTTTGTGTTCTATATTGAATCTTTTCCTTGAAAACTTTGATTTTCTCTTTATTCCTTTCTTTAAAGTCGAGCAATTTCACCAGGACCTCTCTCTGTTGATTTTTTTTTTCCTGGAACAGGTGGTACCATTTAAATCTGTAAACTCCAGGATTCCCCTCTACCCCACTTTGGGAAAGCTTTCTTAAATATTGCTTTCTGCTCCATTATTTTATTTCTCTTTGTGGGTTGGATAGTCTTTGTTTTTTCATAGGTATCATTTTACTCTAATCTTTTATATTTTTCTGTTTAATTTTGCTTTTCTTAATCCTGTTTCCCACATTCTTTCCTGTGTTTTTAGCAGTGGCTAGTCCAGTGACTCAGTGGTAAAGAATCCACCTGCAATGCAGGAGACAGGGTTTGATACCTGTATGGGGAAGAATCCCTGGAGGAGGCCATGGTAACCCACTCCAGTATTCTTGCCTGGAGAATCCCATGGACAGAGGAGCCTGGTGGCTACAGTTCACATGGTCACAAAGAGTCAGACATAACTGAAGCGACGGAGCACACCCACGCATTCTCTTTTACGCTGGGTTTCCTGTGGCTTTTTCTGACAGTTCACTTTTCTCTTTTTCACTCTTTAGCTGTACCAGCTCATTTTTGATCTCTGTTTTGTTTTGCTGTACCTTTTCAAAGTTTTGTCTCTGCCTTAAGCTATTCGTGTTTTTTTAGGAGGAACTAACTGTTTTGTTGAGTGGTATTATCATGGCAGAATTCTTGGTCATAATTTTTAATTTGTTCTATGGAAACTTTTTTCTGGTGAGTTTTCTTTTGATGTTGTTTGTTTTCTCCCTTGATCTGTGCTGATTATTACTCTTATATGAATGTCTTGAGTTCTTTCTGGACCAGCTATTTGCAAGAGATTCATCATACAAAGGGATAGGAATCATAGCTGTATCCTTGGCTGGTAGGAAATATATCCTATTTAATTATGACTCAGGGTGTTACATGTGAGTTCTTTCAACAGAGATTGGAAGCTTTAGGGTTCCCTATGATATGGAATGCTGTACTTGTAGTATTTTCTGGAAAAAAAAAAAACAAACAGTAGGTCAGTGTGTTTCCTTATTCAGCTTGTCTTCCCTCTGTCCTGGCATAAACTTGTCCTGGGATGTTCAAGCCATGAGCCACGCACCTGTTTTTGTTTCTGCATGTAAGCGATGGTGGCTTTCTCCTTAGGGCATGCTGTCTATTTTGAAGAGTTGTGCTTGGCAGGTCTGCTTGAGATGTGCAGTCATATCTCTCATTATTTTCCTGTTTAACATTACCTGTAGTTTGCAGCCATTTCTCATATACTTTGCTTTATTGGTATAAATCTCTCATGGTTTCATTAAAGGTAAGAGTTTACTTTTCTGTTTTCCATTCTTGTTTTGAAGTGATTTCTAGGGAAGAAGAGAACAATGCTATTTTTTGTATGTGTGTGTGCTGTTTTAGAATAGGAAATACTATTGTTTAGAGACCTTCATAGTATTTAACATTTTTACCTCTAGGTATTTTAATGAAGGGACTGTCCTTGCACACTATGCAGATGTCCTGGGTCTTTTGCTTAGATTGCGGCAGATTTGTTGTCATACACACCTTCTTGCAAATGCAGTGTCTTCCAGTGGTCCCTCAGGTAGGTAAATGTGATTGGTTTACACATTATATTTATTAGAGATATTTAAGTCAAAATAAGAAATTATTCATGTGGCCTAAATTTGGTTGTCAAATGAACATTGATTTTTAGTATAGGACTCAACTAGAAATATACTCAAAAATCTCTTTAACAATGAATGAAGTGGAATATTAATGAGGTTTTCCAGGATTTCCAATGATAGTCTTAGAAGAAAGGATCAAATTACATCAGCCTTTTATTCTATGGTAGTACCTGCAGATTGTGTTATAATATTGTTTCTGTGTAAGATATGTTATGTGGAACTTCTGAATTTTTCTTAAAATTTCAAATTTAAATCATGCTTCTTACCTATGATAAAAAAATAAAAGACTAAGAACTACCCAAGCAAAACTTTTCCCTATATAAGGAAGATTAAGGTTGTCTAGTTGTATTACAAGTCTTCCTCTGAAATTAATTATTCAGCCTTTTCTCTAGGGAATGATACACCTGAAGAATTACGGAAGAAATTAATAAAGAAGATGAAGTTAATTCTGAGCTCAGGTTCTGATGAAGAATGTGCAATTTGCTTGGATTCTTTAATGGCTCCTGTCATAACACATTGTGCACATGTCTTCTGTAAACCTTGTATTTGCCAAGTCATTCAGAATGAGCAGGTGAGTTTTATGCCTAGTGCAAATTTCAGTGTTTGATGGTGTGGAGTTCCAGTGTTGAGTATAATGAAAAGCCAGGCCCAATAAAGACTATAAGGAGTTTTTCACTTGGGTTTGCTAGTGCACCTTTTATAGTTAATTTTATCACTGTTTATATTTCTTGTAACTAAGCTCTTTTCATATAAAAAGACATAGCTTTGGAGGTATGTTTCACAGTCAGTGTTTTAACTCTACTGACTCTTTAGATCATTTCTAAGAATTAGACTTATGTGAGACACAAAGGTAATTTAAAATTTTCTAGTAAAACATCAATTTTTATAATGCATTTTTATTTATCCAGTATATCTAAAATATAAAAATTATTAATGAGATGCCTTATATGATTTTTTTAAAACTTAGAAGTTCAAGATTCAGTGGTCTTGTACACTTAAAGCACATCTCAATTTGTCTTTGCCATATTTCAACAGCTTAGTTGCCATGCCGTGGCTATTGGACTGTTAAATCTAGGTAGGTCTAAATTTATGTGAAGCAGAATAATCCTTTAAGCAGTCCTTTTAAGGTATAATTTTTTTAAACATTTTTGTGGAGAGGTAATATACATATAGGGGAAAATGCACATTTTGATTGTACATAGTTTCAGAATCTTTTTTATTGTAATGGTATTTGCTATGTAGTTATTTTAGAGAGAATTTATTAGTATGCCTTGGTACAAAACAGACACAACAGACAACTGTTTGAATGAACCTGCTAGGACTTAATACATCTGAACTACTTTATAAGCTGTTACGAAGGAATTGTTTTTCTTCTAAAGAGTAGTTTCAATTAGTATGCTGAATTTTAATTAGCTCAAGAAACTGTTATTCATAGTTTTTTTATTTGGCTGAAAATAATATTTATTGCTTCAAGCTCTTGCTGCTAGTCAGGATTACGTACTTTTGCTATCTTACCAATCCCACTTCCTGCATTAGAACATTATATCTGCCTGGAGTTCAGCATGTACAGATTTATCTCAAAGGGAGGAATCTAATAAAAGGTTTAATAAAATGCTGACTATTAGGGATATGGAATTTACCTTGCCTTTTAAACTTTTTATATTTCTTTTCCTTTTTTATATTTCTGTTAAATTTATATTTGTTCCTTTGTTAAGTGTCACTCGTACTTTGTTCTTTCTTATATAGCCTCATGCTAAATGCCCTTTATGCAGAAATGATATACATGGAGACAGTTTAATAGAATGTCCTCCAGAAGAATTGGCATGCAACACTGAGAAAAAGTCTAATATGGAATGGACATCCAGTTCGAAGGTAAATATACATGTGCAAATATTTGAGTATGTTTTATGTTTATATAAATAGTCATATTTAAAAATAATAATTCTGCTTTTAATCTTGTCACTTGAGTATTATACTTCGTTGGTGGTTACTGGCTTTTTGTTTATATCTAGTGGTGAATTTAAGGGGAGAGAGAAAGGGTTCAGATTATGAAAAATATGATAATCTCAATTTTTAAAAAAATTAGTTGTCTTTTACATTTGCATTTTGGGGAGGTAATATGTCAGAACCTTTCTCCTCCCATTCAAAATGGAACCTAATGGGTGTCCTAATTTTTTTCAGATTAATGCTCTAATGCATGCATTGATTGATTTAAGAAAGAAGAACCCCAACATAAAAAGTTTAGTTGTTTCTCAGTTTACAACATTTCTGTCTTTAATAGAAACACCCCTCAGGTAAGTTAAAGAGTGTTTTTCAGTTTGAGCAAAAGGATTTTATATAAATGTTTTAAATTGAGTAGCAGAAAAAAGACATTATTTCTGTTTTAGCAGTTTTATTTATTTCATCTATCTAAAATAACAGTAACAATAAAGAATATTCCTGAGAACTTAGAATTTTTAAGCTTAAGTCCTGAATTTATAGGAAAAAACGTTGACTATAGAGCCTGACTTATTAGTAGATGATTAGTACATATTTGTCAGAGGAAATGAATGAAAAAATTGATTTAATGAAAAGATTACAATTACTTAACATGTTTTTATAGTGTAGTAACTTACTTGTCTCTTTTGCCTCCTCCATTAGAGCCTCTGGATTTGTATTTACTCGTTTGGATGGTTCCATGGCCCAAAAAAAAAGAGTTGAATCAATTCAGTGTTTTCAAAACACTGAAGCAGGATCCCCAACTATAATGCTTCTATCCTTAAAAGCAGGTGGAGTTGGTTTGAATCTTTCTGCAGCTTCTCGAGTTTTTTTAATGGATCCAGTAAGTAATTTTATAGACTTTTTGATCTGTTACTACCTCTTTACCAAATAGTTTTTTATTTTTTTAAAAGACCTTTATAGTTGTAACTGATTATGAAAATTCTTAGGCAAACTTTAGAAATAGATAACAACTTAGAAAATGTGTTTTGAGGGCTTTCTCTTTAAGTGCTTTACATATATCAACTGAAATTCTCACAATATCTCTGTGAGTAGATCTTGTTACTTATCCCTATTTTACAGGTGAGGAAACTGAAACCAAGATGTGAAATAACTTGCCCTATCACACAGTTAGTAATACACAAATCAGGATCTGAGTCCATGTTCATAAGTATTGTGTTGTGCTTTTCTACTGTTCTTCTAGATGCAGAATCGATTTCTGTTATTTCTAATGCTTCCCTAAGTGTTTTCATTGATTTGGCCCATGAATAATGAGAGCCTATTTTGTATCAGGGAATCTTCCAGACGTGGAATCTGGCTATAAACAGAATAGACAAAGTAGCCACCATCATGGTACTAATAGTCTCAAGCTTTAATGTGCATAAAAATTAAGAAATACAACTTGACCTCTGTCCTCAATTTAGGAGTTCCAGATGAGACCCAGGAAACTGCATTTTTATATTGGTGCAAGTAGTCCAGCATCACAATTTAGAAACAACATTAATGGGATGTTTTGGGTAAATGTTAATGTCTGATACAGTGCAGTCACTGTGTGTGAAACAGGCCTAGGGATAGAGGGGGGAGCTAAAATTCACTCTGAACTTGACTCATCAAACTGTATGCATCCCCATAGGAGCACTTTTTCTTGATTGTACAAAGGGCTTTTTTGGACTGGAAACCCTCTGAACTAATTCAGTTTCTAATTTGTATTGCGTTCTGTTTTGCCTAGAGGAAACCCTGTTCTGTTTCTGTGTAACCACAGACTTAATTAAGGTTTGTAGTTTTACCTTGCTGCCTGAAACTCAGAAAATACATAACATAAAGAAATTTTACTAAGATACAAATTTTGAATTATTCTGGATAGACAATCTAGTTGAAGCATATACCTGTTACCAAGGGTTTTTTCCCTCACCTGAAGGTAACCTTTCCAGTAATATCATAGCCATAAGCCATACTCAGGCATTCATGGATTTCATGTTAATGCCGTGGGGATGGCAGTGTCTATTGTATTTTCTTGCCTTAGTTCTGTGGATGAAGTTTTAAATATCTGTTGGAGTTCTGGTATTATGGTTATTATAAAAACTATGCATTGTAACTACAGATAGTAATTCTAGAAGCTGATTTTTGGAACAGATTCCCAAATTACTTTTTCTTTGGTTATAATCATAGTACTTGATAAGAAAGAGGTTGTTAATACCAAATACACCAATTTAATTATTATTATGAAGTTGAACCAGAGACTAAACTCTTTGAACAGTTATACTTCTAGAAAACTTACAGAATGTTAGTAGTTTCATAGTAAGTTGATTGTTTTTCATTGAACATTTTAAGTTTTCAGATATTGTTTCTAACTTTAAAACAAAAGCCAGGTCCCCAAAAAATAAGATTCAGTGGGAAAAAAAAATTGCTGATGAAAATCTTTTACTTCTTTATGGAGTATTATATAAAAGATAAGATAAATTATGATTTTTCATTATGAGCTTTTGATAGTTAATTACTTCCTTCATCACTGCCTATGAGAATGGGAGCTATTGGTTTTCTATTACCATGAAATAAATTTTATTATACATCTTAGTCATACTTGTTATATACTGCCATCTCACCAAGAGGTTCCTAGACAAAATACAGACAGCAGAAAGGAACGTTTTATCTGGCCTCTTAGTATAATGCTTTCAAAGTGTATCCAGTTGCAAACTACAGAATATTCACAGAATATGACTCTCAGTTTTAGAAAATCATAAGCTATATAAGTCCTTTAAATCTAACTTCTATACCAAAAAACAATCCCAAAATCGAACTATAGCAAGTTAATAGTTAAAAAAAAAAATCTCCTTTTCTCTAGATCTCAAGGGAACTTTAAAAAGAAGAAAATAACTTCCTAAGTATAAATTGTACTGTGAATTTGTCATCTACTTACTCATTTATGATTTTGTTTCTATTTTCCATTGGTACTTTGTTGTATAAATTTTCCTTTTCTCCAAAAACCCTATTTTCAGCTTCAAGAATCATTCCATAGTTTAGTTTAAAATTTAATGATCCCACCCTGACAATTCATGATATTATTTCAAAATCACTGGACTCCTATCTTCTAGACTGAAAAGCTCTATATCCTCCTTGCTTATTCTTCCCTTTTCAGTGCTTTCATTGTTTTATTCTTTACCATAAGAGAGTCCCTACGATAATGCTTACGTTAATTAGCTAATGTTACTTTCTTAGATCAGTTTTGAAGTCAAACTGATTTCAAGTATATATACTGAAAATTATATTTCAAAGTCTTAAATAATTTTTAGGACTTTTGACTACTCCTGAAATCTTTTTTTGTACTTTTATATAATGAGTGGAGGAAAATGAAAGAAAAAGAACCAAAGACCAGCAAAAAGGGAGAAAACTTTTTCATTAAATGGACTTACCTATCTTTTCTGATGTAAATTATTTTGGAGTGTGTATAACCTTCCTCTGATAAGCAAATATAGTTTGACTTGAAAGTGGGTTGAGAAGGAACTGGAAAGATTTTATTTGACTACTCAACAACCATTTATACTGTGTGATTTCTATTTTTCAGACCCTCAATTAGATACTGGAGGCAGTGGAGTAAAATGACAGGGGAGAGAACACCTGCCTATCATAGTAGTGATTGGGAAAGGCAGTCAGGGGTGTGTGTGGATTGTTTTGTCCCCAGAACATTTATTAATATGTCATTATCTGAATTCATTCAGAAAGATTGCAGTCAGTAAAAGGTGAATGAATAGTACTGCAACAAAAGGACTTGTATAGAACACATACAGATTAGGGTGGTAGTGATGCAATTCATGTTCTTACTAGGCCTGGAATCCAGCTGCTGAAGATCAGTGCTTTGACAGATGCCATAGACTTGGCCAGAAGCAAGAAGTTATTATCACAAAAGTGAGTTTTTAAGATACCTATTTTGAAATTAGGTTGTAAGATTTTAAAAACTACATAAATAGTGCATGACTTTATTGTTATGAAACATTGAAATAAAATTATGCAGAGCAGACTATGAGGGTCATCTTTATTCTGGTCTTGTTAATTTTTTTTTATGTGAATTGCTTGCTTATATCCTTTGCCAAGTTTTCATAAAGAACAAATATAGTTTTATAGTATAAAGGACTTTATAAATTCTGATTTTAAATGTTTTGTTATGTGTATTGAAAATTTTTTATCCCAGGCTCTTGTTTATCTTTGAACTTTGTGTTTTTTCGTCATGAAAGTTTAGAAATTTTTATGAATTAATATATGTCAGTCATTTTCTTGATATCTCCTGGATTTTTGAGGTCTTGCTTAGAACAGAAGACTTTTATCTTCAAATTTTAAAAATGAATCTTCTGTAAGTTATGTAAACTGGAGGGGTGCTGTGCTTAGTCTCTCAGTTGTGTCTGACTTTTTGCAACCCCATGGACTGTAGTCCACCAGGCTACTCTGTCCATAGGGATATTCCAGGCAAGAATACTGGAATGGGTTGCCATGCCCTCCTACAGGGGATCTTCCCAACCCAGGGGTCAAACCCAGGTCTCCTGCATTGCAGGTGGATTCTTTACGGTCTGATCCACCACTGGAATTAGTGTTTTATAGAAATAAAAATGGTCATATTCAAAATTTGGAAAATGTTACCTCCAAAAATCTCCTATAGTTCTGATTCTTTTGAAATATTTTACTTTTTGTTTATGATTCATGATATGGATCTAATTTTATTGTTTTCAAATGAAGAATCGTTTGTTACATTACCATTTTTAAGTCCATCTTTTTTTTTCTACCAATTTGAAATGTCACTTCTTCATAAATTCTATATATTACATGGGTCTCTTTATGGACTCTGTTCCATTTCATTGATCTCTTTTCCTATTCCTAGGACAATGTTACTTTAATAATTTCTATAGTTTTATAAAGTATAAAGTATGTCTTGATATCTAATAGAGCATAGTGCTCTCACTACCGTTCTTTTTGAAAATTGTGTTGGTTTTTATTATTTAGCCATGAATTGAACTTTGGATTTGGATTACCAAATCCCATTTAAGAAATCTTGTTTGGGATTTACTGAATTTATGATTAATTTGAAAACTGTATTCTTTATAAATAAGGAGTGTTCCCATATAAGAACTTAGTAACATTTTATAACACAATTTGTTATTATAGTAACTGGGACCTCTTATACAGTGTTAAATAGTAGTAATGATAGTAATCATTCTTGTTCTTATCTTTGTTGGAAATACTTTTATTGTTTTACATTAAGTATGGTGTTCTTGGTAAGTTTCTAGTAGATGTCCTTAATAAGATTGAGGACATTTATTTCTAGGTTAATGAGAATTCTTTTTAAAATCAAAGTTTTTAATCAGGAATAAGTGTTGAACTTTATCACATTCTTCGTTGGCATTTATTGAGATGATCACATTTTTTCTCTTTTAATTTTCTGAATTATACCAGATGAAGGTATATTCTTTCTGGGAAAATCTTAGTTGGCTTTTTAAATATGCTGAATTTATTTTGCTAATATTCCAGCTACAGCGTTGTCCATAAAGTTTGCTTTTTTGTATGTTGCTCTTATCTGATGATAGAGTTATAACATGTCCTTACAGCTATATTCTTTATACAAGAGAAATATACTGAGTAATAGGGAAAAATGGCACTCATCTCTAGCTATCATACCATATATTACTATTGTATATTGAGAAAAAAAGGGATAGTGAAACAGTTTCTAATAGATTATTATTGATCATTTTTGATAGCTACATCATACTATAAGGAAGCAGATTCCTTTAGAGTATAGCATTGTTTTCATTAGGTCTCATTTTTTTAATTAAAGAATTTAAGTATTGTGACCTATAAAGTACCTAACCTAATTTAACTTTGTTTTTCTTTTTACAGTTCATTGTGAAGGATTCTGTGGAAGAAAACATGCTGAAAATACAAAATACGAAGAGAGAACTTGCAGCTGGAGCCTTTGGAACTAAGAAAACAAATGCGAGTGAAATGAAACAAGCTAAAATTAACGAAATCAGAACTTTAATTGATTTATAAATTTGTGGAATTTGGTAAGCTCAGTTTAACCAGATACATACGCAGGTTTTAGAAATGAGAAAAATGCAGTTCTAGAAATGATATCTAGAGTATGTCTTCTAAAAGGGGCATATTTTATATTAGTGAAGAGGTATTACTAATCGCCTTCTATATATGAACCTATTTTTAATGATATTTCAAATAGCAATAAGTTCTGTTATATGCCGTGGCCTAAAGTAATTTTTTTGGGAGAAAAAGTTACTTTTATTCAACTTTTCATATTATCTGTGCTGAGTATTTTCATGTATCTCCCAAGTACTCAGCTTTTTCATATTTCCAAAAAAGTCAAACCTTTTATACTTTTGACCAAATAGTTATTTTCTATGTTGACACATTTTGTTAGTCACCAAAGCCTCCCATTTGTGATGCTGTGGATTCACAATCCTTGTAAACGATTAATATGTACACAGACTATACAAGAGATTGATTTTATTGGACCTTTGAAAACCACGTATGCATTCCAGAACATTAAATGAGAGACCAAAGTCCAGGTTAGCAGGTTACCTGGTTTTTGTTTGGTTTTGTTCATATATGTGTGTGTGTTTTGGTTTCTTTATTTTTTTTTTCACAGTATCATTGAGATAACATTCAAATAAGTGACTTACAATTCTATGTTCATGAAAAAAATTTGGGTTTGTGTTAGAGCACAATTTTCTCCATTTAGTCAGGTGGTATTATTATTTTTATTTAAATGTAACTTGATGTGTTAGTTTGTAAATACAGTCTGTGGGGATGAGAAGGAACCAGTTCTGCCCAATTCGATTTGACTATTTAAATTATGGAAGTGCTGAATAGATATTTCTATGTATAGATAATATTATTTATGTGCTTTAAAAAAACTTTATAAATTTTTATAATTCAGAAGACTACTATATGTGAAAGGCATGATATCTGGATGGAAGTTGGGCTGGATGACCTCCAAAATATTTTCAACTTTTAAAGACATCTTAATCCCTAAATGGAGAATTTTCTTTGATATTATGTTTAGAATCAGAGTTTGATTTTGGAACTTGAGTAATTCACCCTTACACCTACCTACAGAATCAGTCATCATTTTCCTACTTTTTTGTTAATAATCAAACAGTAGCTGCCACAGAATTCTTGATAACTCTTTTAGTCACATTTAAAACAAACTAACTTTATCAATCAGGTTAGGTAGTAAGTGGTGTTTTTTCCTGAAGGTAAACTTTATTTTTAATTCAAAGAAGGAAGAAATTGATCACTATGACAGGAGAAGCTTCATGTTTGATGATACAAATTTAAGAACACGAGGTAGTAAGTGGTGTTTTTTCCTTAAGGGAAACTTTATTTTTAATCCAAAGAAGGAAGAAATTGATCACTATAACAAGAGAAGCTTCATGTTTGATGACACAAATTTAAGAACACCTTATATTTTACTTACGGTGTTGGAAGTGACTTGACTGAAAGATAAAAGGAGATTGGAGGCAGGGTTGTATTCTAGGGCACACATCTTAGATTTAACACATATTTTATCACCAGCTAAATCCTTCCCTTCTCTGAGCCCTATTCTTTGCTCTGAGGGAACAGTAGATTAGACAGCAAGAATCTTCCCAGGCCTTTTTCTGTTCAGCAGCAGGTGATGAAAAGGACCAATAGACCTTGCTGTGACAGTGAGAATGGAATTATAATTTGAGGTTGGTCCACTAGCAAGGAGTGATAAAGAACTAGCACAAAAAATCAAGTTGAGCAGGATCTCATAAAACATGATAGATATATGGGTTCTCAATATACCAATACTGTAAGATTAAGTATAAAAAGAGTTTGCAGCAAAAAACACACTCTACTCTCCTTGCTTACAAAGGCAAAACCTTACAAACTCACTGTAAAGTGAAGACTGCTTCTTTACCCAAGCATTTACAGACTTGTGTTTTTAAACACATTCATGTGACAGGTCATTTAAAAAATACCTTTTTGGTTTTGTACAGTTCCGTTAAGTGGTGTTAAGTAAAAAACATTCATCCTATGAAAATATATAAACTACTGGAATGAAAAGTTCATGTTATGTTTATGCTGTTAACTCTGTTTCATTATTATGTAGAGTAATAGCTTTAGAAATACCTTGAAAATACTGTGTTTCCACCTGTGGTTCAAGCTGGATTTTGTTTTAAATTTAAAATTAATAAAAGTTTCAAAAATTATTACTTTCTCAGTGCCATATTTTAAAGAGTACTTTTCTTTAAAGAATATTTAATCTTTATAAATCTCATATTTCTGTTAAGATGTCTATTTTATATAATTATTATTTATTGACAGTACATAAAAAGTACTATAAGTAGCTGAGAAAAATTGACTCATATTCCTACCCTTTTTAAATTTTACTAAATTTCAGTTTAACTGACTTTCTTGTTTAGAATTCAGTGTATATATTTTAAAATTTTAAGTGTCTTGATCTTAAACATTGGTTTCAATTATTTTTATTTTCCCATCAGGCAAAAAAAGGAGCTGTGATAACAGCTATGTATAGTGGTATACTAGATACCACTATGGATTATAGACTTTGCCCTTATTATAGTTTCAGGATTGGGAATATCAAGAAAATAATCATCTTATGTTTAAAACCAGTTAGGTACCAATAAAATTATACTCAGGTAATGCATATTTTCTTTTGGGGGATATCAAAGGCATTCACTGGTGTATTTTTTTTAATTAATTAATTTTAATTGGAGGCTAATTACAATATTGTAGTGGTTTTTGTCATACATTGACATGAATCAGCCATGGGTGTACATATGTTCCCNAAACCAGTTAGGTACCAATAAAATTATACTCAGGTAATGCATATTTTCTTTTGGGGGATATCAAAGGCATTCACTGGTGTATTTTTTTTAATTAATTAATTTTAATTGGAGGCTAATTACAATATTGTAGTGGTTTTTGTCATACATTGACATGAATCAGCCATGGGTGTACATATGTTCCCCATCCTGAACCCCCCTGCCCCCACTACCCTCCCATCCTATCCCTCAGGGTCATCCCAGTGCACTGGCCCTGAACACCCTGTCTTATGCATCAAACCTGGACTGGCGATCTATTTTACATATGGTAATATACATGTTTCAGTGCTAATCTCTTAAATCATCCCGCCCTCTCACCTTCTCCCACAGATTCCAAAAGTCTGTTCTTTACATTTGTGTCTCTTTTGCTGTCTCGAATATAGGGTCATCGTTACCATCTTTCTAAATTCCATATATATGCATTAATTAATATGCATTGGTGTTTTCTTTCTGACTTACTTCACTCCATAATAGGCTCCAGTTTCATCCACCTCATTAGAACTGATTCAAATGCATTCTTTTTAATAGCTGAGTAATATTTCATTGTGTATATGTTTACCACAGCTTTCTTACCCATTCGTCTCCCGATGGACATCTAGGTTGCTTCCAGGCCCTAGCTATTGTAAACAGTGCTGTGATGAACATTGGGGTACACATGTCTCTTTCAATACTGGTTTCCTTGGTGTGTATGCCCAGCAGTGGGATTGCTGGGTTGTATGGCAGTTCTGTTTCCAATTTTTTAAGGCATCTCGTTATGGAAACATTGTTCTCCATAGTGGCTGTAGTAGTTTGCATTCCCACTCACTGGTGTGTTTTTTATTCCTTTTCTGTATAGTACTTAACAAAGGACTGTTCATTAGTATTTGGAAAGAAGATTCATCAAAACATGAGGACAATGATATGTTTGGCTTATTAATAAGAATTCAAATGCTTAACCTTGGGTTTTCAACTATATTAAATTTGTGGAGAAGGCAATGGCAACCCACTCCAGTACTCTTGCCTGGAAAATCCCATGGGTGGAGGAGCCTGGTAGGCTGCAGTCCATGGGGTCACACAGAGTTGGACACAACTGAAGTGACTTAGCAGCAGCAGCATATTAAACTTGAAAATATTTGCAAAAGGTGAAATACAACAGCTATCCCTTCATTTAATTCACCAATAAGTATGTATAACCTTCCTTACAAGTTCTACATTCTGGAATTCAGTACCTCATTTTTATGGTACTTCTAAATAAAAAGATCCCAAGATACTGATAGCTGTGAATAATGGTTGGGAGGCTTCCCTGTAGTAATGTCTACTTCAAAGGGAGAAACTCTGTTGATTAGAAACCCTGTTTGCAGACATAATGTTTTCTTCCATGTTAATATATTTATACTTACTGTGTGGTAATGTATGGATGTGAGAGTTGGACTGTGAAGAAAGCTGAGTGCTGAAGAATTGATACTTTTGAACTGTGTTGTTGGAGAAGACTCTTGAGAGTCCCTTGGACTGCAAGGAGATCCAACCAGTCCATTCTGAAGGAGATCAGCCCTTCAGATCTTTGGAAGGAATGATGCTAAAGATGAAACTCCAGTACTTTGGCCACCTCATGTGAAGAGTTGACTCATTGGAAAAGACTGATGCTGGGAGGGATTGGGGGCAGGAGGAGAAGGGGGTGACCGTGGTTGAGATGGCTGGATGGCATCACTGACTCAATGGATGTGAGTCTGAGTGAACTCTGGGAGTTGGTGGTGGACAGGGAGGCCTGGCATCCTGCAGTTCATGGGGTCACAAAGAGTTGGACACGACTGAGGGACTGAACTGAACTGAATAAGGGAGAACAGTTTTCTGGATGAAGCCATAATAATGTGCTGCTTTTGAAAGGGCAGATGATTTCTTATTCCCAGTCAGATCTTCCAAAGGTTAAGATGGGATTTAAAAAAATCTCTTTTCCAGCTCCCTGTTCAACCTTCTTGATCAAGAATTTTCTGATAGATTTAAACCTGCTTCTACCTTTAAATATGAAAATTAATTTTTACATAAAAATATGATTTTAATGTATATGATTCAAATGTATATGGAATAGGACACCTCTATTAATCTGAACCAAGATATAATACTAGGCTACACTGAGACTTCACTTAGAAGAACAACAAATGTCAAGATGATTTCTTAAATTGGTAGATAAATTCTAGGGCATGTCTTTGCACAGTTGAAACCCAGTCTAGTATTCCAAGAGGGTATTTAATGTGATAGATGTGATATTAAAGGTCATCAGAGAGATTATATATTGTTAAAGTATGTGGGCCATTTGCTAAAGCAGAGATAGGACTAATGTTTTTAAATGTTTTCAGTAAGTTTGCCATCTTTTCAGCATTCTGTCAATAGTGTCTTAGGCAGATAAAATTAGGATAGTTTCCTGAATATTTACCCTTTTTGTTAGGGTAGGGAAGGGCTATTCCCTAATAGTACATCACAGGATTTTAAAACCACTGCAGTGAGAAGCCTGCGCATCACAACTAGAGAGTAGCCTCCACTCTCTGAAACTAGAGAAAGCCCATGGGCAGCAACAAAGACCCAGCACAACCACAAGTAAATTATGTAAGCCTTTTAAGTTTAGAGCTTTTCTCTTATGCAGTGTAAAAAAATAGGGAACCAAAGGGAATAAGTAAACACAAAAAGTTTATACTAGATGATGTTTAATTCTTCTCACTCCCTCGTTAAGATGCTTTGATATTCTCAATTTTATTTTTAAAAAAAAGGATTTGAGTCTTGTGATCTTGTGATAAAGGTGGAGAGCTCCAAATTATTTGCATTGCATATTACATGGTCACAACAATAAGGCAGTATTAGTTATCTGAAGACTAGCTTTCTTTTCCTCCCAGCAAGGAGCAGAGAAACCAAAAAAGGCTTCTAACCACCTAAAATAACAGAGTTCAATAAGTCCATATACTTAATAGAAAAGGACCTAGTGTTCAAAAGCCCTATTATTGAACATTTAACTCTTTTCCTATTTTTGTTCTAGGCAAACAGTAGTGAGAAGTGGTAGCTGGTAGACTGGACATTATAAAAGGAAACTTAAAAGTGAACACAGAATAAGTAAATCACAAGAGTTGAGTGGCTTAGTATAGGTGTACAGTAAGTGCTATGCGCGCTAAGTTGCTTCAGTTGTCACGCTAAGTTGCTTCAGTTGTGTCCGACTCTGTGCGACCCTATGGACAGCAGCCTACCAGGCTCCTCCATCCACAGGATTCTCTAGGCAAGAATACTGGATTGGGTTGCCATTTCCTTCTTCAAGTTCCAGTCTATGAGACAAAAACAAACAGAAACCGTTCACAGAATACCCAACCTGCACTCTTCAAAAACATCAAAGTCACAGGAGACACGAAAAGTCTGAAAAGCCTCCACAGACCAGAGGTTGCTGAGGAGATGTGAAAACTTGGGGGGATCCTGAAACAAAGGAAGGGGTTAGGGAAAAACAGGTGAAATCAGACGATAGGGTAGGGGAGGGGGTAGGTCACAGAAACTGACATTGCCTCCTTGAGTTGTGACAAACACCTTTATAACACAAGATGTCCACAGGGAGCAGGGAGACTGTGAGGGATTCTTCGTGAACTCTCTGTAGTGTCTGCAGCTTTGTGGTCAATCTACAGTTATTCCAAAATAAAATATTTATTTGAAGAAAAATACTCCGTCTAGTCCACCAGTTATAATCTAGAGAGAAGACTGGGGGATGACTGTGCCCCTTCATTGCCAGCAGCCTGTCCAATGGCCTCCCCTAATCCCACCTGCTAGTACTCAACACTGAGGAGTGGAAGTCAGTCTTTACTTGAAAGATCTTTAGAAGCACTACTGCTGGGCACTGGAGATAAAACATATCCACCTTAATAATAACAATGAATCCCTTATGTAACACCTTACTCTGTGCCAGGCAATAGTCCAAGGGCACCTGACCTGGATTCATTTAATCCTCAAAACAATACTAAGAAATAAGTACTTTCGATGTCCACATACATTGGCCATCAGCATGTTTTTATTAACTCGGCTCCATATTTGATTCTGGAACTATTAATGGAAAGCAAGACACTTGGAAGGGAAATTGCCAGTAAGCTAGTTAAGTGGGGTGTAGTCAGGGGTTGAATCAAACAACTTGGCTCCAGACTCCGTGCCCTTAACCATTACTCTGTTGCCTCAGCAAAAAACATAGCCCCTATCAGATAAGAGCTCAAATACTGGCAAAGTGGATAAAGTACTCTTAAGGGAATGTGGTCAGATCCCAAGAAGGACTTCCTGTATGCAAGAGTAGCCTGTATTAGGGATGCAATATACAATAAACCTAATTAATAACACCATATGTTGTGTATGAAAGCTGTTACGAGTAAATCCTAAGAGTTCTCATCACAAGGAAAACAGGATGTATTTTTTTCTATTTCTTCAGTTTTGTATCTGTAGGAGATAATGTTCACTACACTTACTAATCAATTTATGAGGTATGTTCAATCAAATCACTATGCTGTACGCCTTAAGCTTACCCAGTGCTTCATGTCAATCATATCCCAATAAATCTGAAGAAAAAAAAGAGTATCTGAACTTGGAGGAAGAAAAAAAAAAAAAAACCTGCATGTCTTCATTCTCCATAACTCTCAAGATCAAGGTCCCCTGCCTTCTCTGAATCTTGATTCAGTCTCATAAGCACCAGAAAAGCTCAACTCCAGGTGTAATGTCCTGCTGTGGATGAACGGAAGTGGGTAAAGGAGGGGTTTCTGCAGCACAGGAAAGACTCACAGCCACTTGGGCTGGGAGGGTCCAGCGCACTGGGAGAGGATGGCTAGGAAGTCCCATCTCTTTGAGCAATGGATTACAGATCTTCCTATTTCTGGCAGACCTGCATGACTGATGGTGGGGTGGGGGGAGCTGAGGTAGAAGACAGTCTGAAAGGGAGCCTAGGTGAGGGGTATGGACAAAAGAAGGAGCCAACTGGCCTGAAAGGAATGCTGAGGATAAGCATTGAGGGTAGGTGGGCAGGAGACAGAGAAAAGATAACAAGCCTGAGGGTGATAACTGACTCCCTGCACCTAGATGGGGCTGAGCGTCCATGTTGTGAATGGGAAAGGGTGGGGATGGCTGGGAATTACCTTGGAGGAGGTAGAGACACAAGGATGACCTTTTAGCAAGTGTTGGATGGTCTAGTATGTGGGGTTCCTGCCAGGGGGGGTCGATAAGGGTGACACCGGGCCCCAGGGTTCCTTCTGTGCAGCCCTTATCTCTAAAAGGATGCTGACCTTGAATACACCACAGTATCATGTAGTCATATCATAGAAGTTTTTCCTTTTCTGGGCCAATAAAACAACTGTGAAAACAGGATAATTCTATATAGGCTTTTAAGATACAAAGTCTATACATTGTGAAACTGAATTGTGTCCAAGCCAAAATTCATGACTTAACTCTATCCTTGAATTGTCTTACCCATTCATTTTTATATTACAATTTCAGGCAGCCTATTTAGGAATGCCTTTTTGTAAAAAGTATTTTCCAAGTCCTATTTCAAGGCCATTGCTTATCTTCATAGCAAGCAAAATGAAAGCTTTTCATTATTTGTTTCTGGCATTTATATTTCTGGGTATATACAGAGAATACTCTTGATCTCTTGGCCCATTTCCCTGATCTCATTGTCTGTATTGATCATTCATTTAATGCAGAGCATAACTTTAGATTTAGAACATACACAGATCTGACTCAAAGTCTTTAACCTTTCTTATTTGATTACCAGAGAAATGAGAAATCTATATATACATTATGGGGCTGATATGAGAATTGAGCTATAAGTACCTAGTAAATACTGTCTTTCCTCATTGCTTTCTTACAGATTGTTTTCACTTAAAGAAGATTAAATTTCAGCATCAGAAACTCAGAGAAATAAATTATCAAAGGCTAAGCCAGCAGGGAAGCCCATCACATAACATACCCAAGTGTAAAAATAGTTAATAATCCATTTGTAATAGAAAAAAACCAGACTGTGGCAGACTTTTATTTAAAGGGAAACCAAGTATTCCTTAGCTTAATTCCCTACATTTCAGTGGCATTAGAGAGGTAAACATTATCCAATTCATTTATAGATGTTATTTATGATAATATTGCCTATTTCACTCAAGGGGCCAAGTTTATCTTCTGGAAAGCCTTTACTAAATAGAAGTTGAATCCCCTGCTATGTAACAACATTGCACCATGCCTCTTCTGAAAACTCTGACTCCCTGTTGTATTTAGTGTAAATACCTTCTTAATGTATCAAATGGTTCTCAAATGTCCCTTGGGTCATAGCCACTGCTTGATAGGACTTGGAATAGAAATATTATGGCCTCAACCTCAACCAAGTTCTACTGAATCATAATCTATAGTGATAAGCCCAAGAGACTGTACTTAAACTCCAGTGTCTTTCAGGAGTAGCCAGGTTGGAGACTCGGTTGCTTAAGCCTCTAAGTAAGTGTTAGTCACTCAGTCGTGCCCGACTCCTTGTAACCCCATGGACTGCAGCCCACCAGGCTCCTCTGTCCATGAGATTTTCAGGGCAAGGATACTGGAGTGGGCTGCCATTTCCTTCTCCAGGTGATCTTCCCAACCCAGGGATCGAATCTGGTCTCCTGTACTGCAGGCTTAAGCCTCTAGTTTTTATTTACTCCTTCCTCTCTCTTCATATCCAATCCATCAGCAGCTTTAGGCCTTCAGCCTGGTGGACGGTGTGTTGGAATAGCACTGTCTCTCTCCAGGACCACCAGAGTAAACGAATTAGCCTTCTATTCAACTCTTGTTCTCATTTAAGCTGTTTTCCACCAGCTTCAGAAGTAGTGTTCTTAAAATGTAAATCACAAAGGTAAGACCTTCTTTAAGACGACTAGCATTGGACTGAAACAAACTATATTAAAATTAATTCCTAATGATACTAGAACCAACCCCCTCAAAACCACCTTTGGAGGATGCTATGAAACCAGTTGCATATTTTATATACTGACGTGAGTAAAGGGAAGGAATCAAGCATTTATCCTGCCTCTTTAATAGGAAAAACTCAGGATAACCAGATTGTTGATGAATGGAAGTATATAGAAATATTTCAGCTAGTAAGTGAGAGTATTACTATTTTGTAACCCCAGTGAGATAATGTATCTAGGCAATGATCATTAATGGCGGTTAATATCATAACAAGATTAAATCACACCTTAATCTGACTCGTTCTCTGAATCAGTTTATAAGAAATACAGGATACAAGGAGACAAACTGCCATCAGTAAAGTGTAGAATGTGGGAGAGACTAAGGACAAACAATCCAGTTTCTTCAGTAAATTGCAAGGCAACAACAAAACAAGAAGGGAGTGTAAGGAAACACAGTTGAATCAGACATATCAACCAGTTACACTATAAGGGCCTTACTTGTGATAGAGTCAATTCCAAAGCAGGTTGATAGGAAGCCTGGGGTCCCCAAGGAGGAGAAAGGGGTTTGGGGCTCTCGAGGAGGAGATAGGGGTCTGGAGTTCTCAAGGAGGAGAAAAGGACAAACTTTTTTTTTTCTACATTGCTTTGTCTTAGTCAATATAAACAGTGTAAGGACATGTTTCTCCTTAAGAACTTTCTGACTAATCTTGTTATCTTAGGTATATTGTGGGAGTGGGTCTGGTGAGACCTTTCTATTGTTAGTTCTAATCTTTTGTTAACTTAAGATGTATGTTGTGGGAATGGATCTAGCAAAAGTATATAAGGCCTTGATAAGACTAGCGAGTGGGGGGCTCTTTGTCCCCCTTCTGATGTCTATGTCAGAAGCTTCCTCTGTCCCTTTTTATACTCTAATAAAACTCTGCTACACAAAAGCTCTTGAGTGATCAAATCTGGTCCCCTGGTCCTGAAGCTCAGTCTTCTTCGGAGATCAAGAATCTGACATCCTTCACCTTAACCTATCACTTGGATCCTGATAAGATCAAGTGGAAGTAAAACACAAAACAATGGAGGACATTTGGAATTAAGTTTCTTGGTGTGAGCATTTTATGAAGTCCCTATGTTTTAAAGATAGCAGGTATATTTCATGTGAAATTTTTTAATCTAGGATTTGCTTCCAAATAGTTTGGTAGGGGAAGAGTTCATGGGGATATAGGGACATAGATGAAACAACTGTTCAAAGTAGGTGATGGGAGTTATTTATAATATTCTGCTTACCTTGGTATGTGAAAGTGAAAGTGAAGTCGTGTCCGACTCTTTGTGACCCCACGGACTGCAGCCTATCAGGCTCCCCAGTCCATGGAATTTTCCAGGCAAGAGTACTGGAGTGGGTTGCCATTTCCTTCTCCATGGGATCTTCCCGACCCAGGGATCAAACCCGGGTTTCCTGCATTGTGGGCAGACGCTTTACTGTCTGAGCCATCAGGGAACCTTGGTATGTAAGCTCCCATTAATAAAACATTACATATAAATTACATTAATGAAACTTCAGTTATTATTGAATTTAAAATTCAAAGCCCAAATATTCATCTATGAAGCCAATATATTCCTCTCCATCCTGTCTTGAAAGCCTTTATTTCCACCCAGTTCTCCCGTTCCCAGAATTTCCTCTGAACGGAATAGTCTTCTCCTCACTCCCTTTTGGCTTCCGGAGAGCCTCTCTTTCTAGGCTTAATCAGCATTTTGTAGGAGGTTTTTCCTGAAGACCCTAGGGCTGGACTTGCTCAAGGGCAAGTGTATTTGTCAGTGTATTTTATTTAACATAATTTGCAATTATATATGTTAGTTTATTTCAGTCTGTTTGCTACTAGAATATAAGGACAAATGTCTGTCTTATATACTCCTATGTGTCCACTGTCCATCACACGTGTGATATGGTCAGTACTTAGTAAGTGCTTATTGAATGAATTATTCAGAGTTGTGTTGTATAAATGTATATGTCAACCCAAATTGTGTTTGATGTGAAAATAAGATGAATGAATAAATGCTTTGGTAGATGTAATTTCTGGAATAAGCTCACGTATTTCCTTGAAATCAGACCTTTTTATAACCATTGAGACTGTGAAAGCAATGTAGGGCTGAGACCAACTTTAAAATTAGGCACAAATTCCTTTAAAAAATAGAAATAAAACTGCCATATGACCCAGCAATCCCTTTACTGGGCATTACCCTGAGGAAACCATAACTGAAAAAGACACATGTACCCCAATGTCCACTGCAGCACTATTTACAATAGCTAGGACATGGAAGGGGCCAGATATCCATCAACATATTAATAAATAAATAAGCAGTGGTATATGGAATATTACTTAGCCATAAAAAGAAACACATTTGACTCAATTTTAATGAGGTGGATGAACCTAGAGTCTTATACAGAGTGAAGTCAGAAAAACAAATGTTGTATATTAACATATATATATGGAACCTAAAAAGACGCTACTGATGAATCTACTTACAGGACAGCAATGGAGACGCAGACATAAGAAACAGACTTATGGACAGGGGACGGCACGGGTAGGAAGGGAGAGGGTGGGAAGAATGGAGGGAGTAGCATGGAAACATTCACACTACCATATGTAAAACAGATAGCCAGTGGGACTTTGCTATGTGACTCAGGAAACTCAAACGGGCTCGGTAACAACCTAGAGGGGCAGGATGGGGTAGGGGTTGGGGAGGGACATTCGAGAGGAAAGGGACATACGTATACCTATGGCTGACTCATGTTGATGTACGGCAGAAACCAACACAACATTGTAAAGCAATTATCCTTCAATTAAAAATTTTAATATTACATACAAATAGATTGTCCAGCAATGCTTGTTTGTATGACTTGTAAATTGCACTGTAATGAATTTAATTCAGTTTTGCCAGACTTTTCTATGCAGTGGATTCTCACTGGAAGAGATTCTCATACCCCTCAATGCAGAGATTCTTGGACTGGATCTTGCGGGGTCTTTGTATGGCTGCACCTGACACGCGGAGGCACTTAAATCTTTTGGTAGTGCTTTACGTATTTGAAGATCACAGCAACTCACTTTCCACCAGTCCAACTCACTACCTTCAGAAATCATTTGGTATTTAACAGGTTACACTTTGAGGTAAGTCCTCAGGCTCTTCTTAAGCTCTTCTGGTAGCCAACATCCAAGGTGGTCCCCCAATCCAGTCTTGCCTCTAAGTTTCCATATTCCAACATTCATTCACACCCTTACTGTGGAAATAAAGGTACCTTTATTCTTGATCTTGATGGTTAAAAGCCACTGAAGCTTCTAGCCAATTAAACCTCTAAAGTTTCTTCTTGTCACGGATGTCTCTCTTGTTTTCTTCAACAGAATAATTTGTGATTACTCACTTCAGATTTAAAAGGTCATTTAAATCATGCCCTTTACTAGCTTGCCATCCGTGCAACCTGGAATCACCTGCACATTTAATAAGTATGTTTTATATTGGTACTTCTATCATTTTAAGCCACTGATAAAAATGCTAGAAGACACTGGGTCTGATACTAATTCTGCTGCTGCTGCTAAGTCGCTTCACTCGTGTCCGACTCTGTGTGACCCCATGGACGGCAGCCCACCAGGCTCCCCCGTCCCTGGGATTCTCCAGGCAAGAACAGTGGAGTGGGTTGCCATTTCCTTCTCCAATGCATGAAAGTGAAAAGTGAAGTGATGTCGCTCAGTCATGTCCGACTCTTAGTGACCCCATGGACTGCAGCCCACCAGGCTCCTTTATCCATGGGATTTTCCAGGCAAGAGTACTGGAGAGGGGTGCCATTGTGATACTGATTCTAACAGTCCTGAAAGATTAATGAGTATGTTTAGACACTGACAATGAACCTAGGTTCATTAAGCCTACAATATTCTAAAATTTGAGTACCCACTTAGTATAGAGTTGAAATGTGAGTGACAGATGAGATAAACTGGATCTTCCTTTCCTCTATCCTATCAGATACATCACCATCACAGGAGAACACCAGATGTACATTTCCCTAGGTATCTAGGAAAAAACCTCTAAAGCATATATTTCAGGGTCAAGTTTTACACTGGTTTTTAAAATAGAAATTCCACAAATTATGAAAAATTCCCTGATACTTTTTTTTTCCCCCATGAGGAGTGGGCGTCCTTAATGAAACAACCAAGATATGGCAATAAGTCTTTATTTTTCATACAAGGTGCCACTGCAGGGAACCATCACACTGCTGTTTTCAAATATACAGAACGGAACAAAGCATTTTAGCATGCCGCCTTACTGTACACAGAAAACTGGTGAACGTCTTCAGACACTAAGACTAGGAAATGGGTTCACACCATTTGTTGATATGCTTATGAATCACTCAGCAGTGCTATCACAGGCTGGCTTTATCTGAAAGCAGAATTACAATCACTCTGGCAGCCTCTGGGTGCCTCTAGAATGCAGGTCTATTGAGGGGCTCAGCAAGCAAGCAAGAGACATGAACCGTGCACGGCCCATTCTGAAAGGAGACTGATTTGAAGCCCGGCTTGGCACATTGTAAGAGTTGATACAGCTATCTTAACAACTGAAGACTGAGTTTCCCCTAC
This sequence comes from Neotragus moschatus, assembly GCA_006410615.1. Classification (NCBI taxonomy): domain Eukaryota; kingdom Metazoa; phylum Chordata; class Mammalia; order Artiodactyla; family Bovidae; genus Neotragus; species Neotragus moschatus. The sequence continues at coordinate 246,058 of SJYA01000127.1, forward strand.
CATATACACTGGCAATCAGCTTAATTGACAATTTGTGAAATATAAGCTCAGGGTTAAAAAGCAGAACTGTTGTTCACATAACAGAATTGCTACTTAAACAACTTTTGCCCAGTTCTCACCAGTTGTCTTGCAAAAAACCCACATCTGATGACTTTTAGTGAAAGCCTCTAGCAACTGTAACAGACCTTTCTTAACCCAGCTCTAGGTACCAAGAATCAGAAGCAAGTGCCTGTGAAGTGGATGTGTCCACGGAAAACGGCAGTGTTTCTACTGGAGGTAAGTGTCAAGTTTCCTCTTGATGTTGTCGAAGGAATCTGCTCCCATGTAGTCAGCCTGGCCTTGTTCCCACCGCTCCTTCCGTTCTTCTGAGGATACAAAAGGCTGTGCCGGAGCTGGGATCTCCCCAAGGGACAGCTGTGATACGGCTCCTGAGACATTTTCCTAGAAAGGAGAGAATAAGTAGAGGCTCCTTTAGAGCTTAAAGTTGGACCATTTTAAAGAATGCATAAATTGAGGAAGGTGAGTAAAACCAGGATGAATCATCATGCAAAGTAGCGAAAACCAAAAAGTATTACATGAAACAAAACACACAAAGACACGGAAATACAAGGATCATATGATTTTTGTTTTTCCTAACGAAATGAAGACTTCTTGACTTGGTGAAAACATTGGGGGAACAAATTAACTGGTAGGGTTAATGTTTAAGTTCTGCATACCTTTCTACAGAAGCCACAAGAGAAAGCCAGTGTATAGACCAAGTCTGAAAGCTGCAACAGTTCATTAGAAAGCGTAAGATGGAGGGACAAGGGAACAGAAGTCTCATGATAAGTTCCTGATCTGTGTGGGCTCGGAAAGGTTGAGAACTTAAACAGAATGGTACCTCAGAAGCTAAGAACCTAAGCAGAGAGCCGCACCACATAGACAGCCATCACGTTATAAAAGCGAGCTAAATGGTTTGAGACTATACACCAAACTTATCTTCCTGTTCAAGTTTATTGCCAAGTCACATCTATTCCTGTAGCTTCTGTTAATCTGCTTAGTTTGAATGAATCTTCATCTCCCATCTTTACTTCCCTTGGTTCATAACCCTCAGTCCCTGGCTTGTAACTGTGCAGGGAATGGAGCAAGCCTCCTCTGCATTAAGCTCAGTTCTCATTACATACAGGTGGGGAATTAACTTCAGGCTTCCCAGGTGGCACTAGTGGTAAAGAATCCGCCTGCCAATGAAGCAGACACAAGAGACGCAGGGTCAGTCCCTGGGTCAGGAAGATCCCCTGGGGTAGGAAGTGGCACCCCATTCCAGTACTCTTGCCTGGAAAATTCCAAAGGCAGAGAGCCTGGTGGGCTACAGTCCACGGGGTCGCAAAGAGTTGGACACGACTGAGCACACACCACGTGGGCAATTAGCTTCAGTGGTAGCACAGGAGAACATTTNGTCTCCTGTATTGGCAGGCAGATTCTTTACCACTGTGGAAGCCCCAAGAACATACACATTCCTACCAGATGATAATAAATCCAACAACAATAGTAGTGTGAGGGGATTGGTGTTACCGATGTTCCCTCACTCCAACTTTTCCTTAATATTGTTACATTACTTTTGTAATTCTAGCATATTAATAATACAATTGGGGAAAGAATGAGAATTGTGCCAAGACCTTTTCTTTCCATTTTTCACTTATTTATTTTCAGTATGAAATACATTATCAAAAGAAAAATATATGTGTAGGTTATAAAGCATACAATAACACTAAATATACGAATATCCAACTGAAAAACTCATACATTACCAACACTGTTTAAATTCTCTGTGGGGAGTTCCCTTACCCAGTTTCACTGCCCCCGACCTCAGAAGGAACTATTTGTTATGAAATTTGTCTGTAATTATCTTGATTTCCTTTAGCATATGCATGTGTATCTCTAGACAATACATGCATTTTCACTTGTTTTTGAACTTTATAAAACTAGGCATCATACTACGTATCTTTTTCTACTACTTGCTTTTTCCTGCCACATTTAAAGACTTTTCTTTCAAAATTAAGCAATTCCGCTTAAAATGACTACTGATGACACTGTAATAGGCAACAACTCTGATTCCACGAAGGTCAGAAGAGTAAGCATAAAGCAGGACTCCCCAGTCTGACAGGGCGAGCCTGGGAAACAGGAGTCAAGAGTTCTGTTGATCCCTCAGAGCCCCTGGCCAGCTGCCTCCAGCCACAAAAGGCAGCTTCCGCTCACTCTCAGGTACCCTCCAAACAGCATCAGTCTCTCAGCTGTGTGCCACAGCGGGGCTGAGAAGCACTGCTACAACAGGGGACAAGCAAGAAGTGGAAGAGACAGGGCAGCAGACGTGTGAGTCAATGGTACGCATTCAGGTTAGTCCTGACACCCTCAAAGAGGACCCTACCTCTCAGGGCACAGAACACACAGACCATGAAACTTCCATGGCCACTGACTTCATTATGTGACCATGAAGGGTGACCCTTTAGTCAAAAGTTGTGGATTAAAAACAGAACTAAATACCACCTACAAGTCTATGACTTCTTATAGAATTCTTTAATTCAGCCATCTAACCATCTTCTCCCAAATATACAACTGCACATTTCAAGATCATGCAAAACTATGTTTTAGTTTCACTAGAAAAATCTGTGTTTGGTGCTATCAATATCCTTTCATTAGAAGTCCCTAAACTCGAGCACACTTTAAAGCAGAATGCAAATCTAAGCAGGTCTGTGCTACAAGACATACAAGGATGTAACGAAGGCTGCTGAATTTTCCCAACGAAAACCCCGGGACTTTTGTCCAGTACATTCTAGTCAGGCTTCCAGAGGCAACTTTATTTATTTTGACAGGTTAAGACACTGTTCATCTCAATCAGCTCAGAACCAACAAGCATGATTAGCAGACATGCCAGCAGCTGTGATCCAGCAAGCATGGGTGTGCTGACACAGGTGAGAGACAGAAAGGAAATGGAAAGAGAGACGCGTGGCACCTGTTCTGCCTCAAAAGCAAACATCAGAATTCTGTATCTTCCTTCCCCCTGGCTGGCCAAGTGCTAGTGATAACGTTACAACCACTCAGTATATTTCCAGGTCTTTTGACCAGAGTCAGGAACCTGATAAACATGAACATATCACAGCACTCACCAGAAACTGTGTCCATTATTTTATGGGACAGAAATGGANTTCCCCCTGGCTGGCCAAGTGCTAGTGATAACGTTACAACCACTCAGTATATTTCCAGGTCTTTTGACCAGAGTCAGGAACCTGATAAACATGAACATACCACAGCACTCACCAGAAACTGTGTCCATTATTTTATGGGACAGAAATGGAGTTGCGTGCTGTTATGTTTTCTAATGTGTGCACTATTCAGTGCTTAAGTATGTTGTGTGCTTTCCCATAGTTTGTTGGCAGCTGACTTGCCTACTAAGAATAGCAGGGCAGAGTAGGGGGATGAATTTTGGGTTAAACATGAACCTGAATTTCTCAGCCCCAAGGAAATGTTCCCCTAGAACCATGTTGCTTAACACAAGGATCCAGAAGTAGGGGCACCACTTGAGAGTTTGACAGAACTGTGGAACAGTAAGTCCCCAATCCCACCAGACCCACAGAATCAGAACGCTGGTTTGAATCCNTGGGTTAAACATGAACCTGAATTTCTCAGCCCCAAGGAAATGTTCCCCTAGAACCATGTTGCTTAACACAAGGATCCAGAAGTAGGGGCACCACTTGAGAGTTTGACAGAACTGTGGAACAGTAAGTCCCCAATCCCACCAGACCCACAGAATCAGAACGCTGGTTTGAATCCTTAGATACTTTGTTTGCATATTAAAATCTGAGAAGCACTGGTCTAGGGTCTTTTAGAGAACGACCCTTTTAAAATTTTATTATATTAGAGAATGTAAGTCTCAGAAATGTCATTTCTATAAAAAATGTCTGTTATATAAACTACATATAGGTACTATAGGATGATGACGAAAATCAGCTCCAGCTTTCAAATGGTTTTCAATCTAATCAGGGAATAGAAGAGCATACACCAAACAAACAAAGCAAAATGTGGTTAATATTATAGGAGAGGGATGGGCTCCCCAGGTGGCTCAGTGGTAAAGAATCCACATGAGATGCAGGTTTGATCCCTGGGTCAGGATCCCTGGGTCCTTCTCCGTTCCCTGGAGAAGGAAACGGCAACCTGCTCCAGTATTCTTGCCTGGAAAATCGCATGGACAGAGGAGCCTGGCAGGTAACAGTCCATGGGGTCGCCAAGAGTTGGACACGACTCAGTGACTGAACAACATAAGCGAGACAGACAAATGCTGAAATGAAAATGTGACTCAGTCCTTAATACTGAATTCCTATAACATGCTCAGCAGGTGTTATCACTCTTGTCTACAGAGAGCATGCCAAAGATACTAAGTTACTGTTTGTGAGTGTTCCAGCTCTTGGGGATATTTCCATCAGGTTTACTAAGGATCATCGGATTAATCCAGGTGGCTCATGGGAATCCAGGTAGTTTGCGCCTTGGTCTTAGCATCACTGCATCTCGCTGGCCTCAATCCATTTAAACCAAGAATGATTGATTTATTTTACCATTTCATGTTCAGCTTTTGTTTCTCACTTTAAAAAATATTTTAAATAATCAAGCTATTAAATAATTACATAGATGCAAGGGAATAGTTATTTGTGGTTTAAATTTCACTTTCTCAATTTAAGGCAGCTCCTCCTAAGTCTAGATTCTTTTAGCACTCTGAATTTATCAGATTCATGATTAATTGTGTAATTAGGTGTTAAACGTAAGGTCTCATAAAATATACAGTGTACAAGCTTTATACAGGTAGGGTTTTAAAAAAAAAACTATTATTTACTTATCTATTCCTAGCCCTTAAACTTAGTATCTTCCCCAGATGAGGAGCTCAAATGATTTTTTTTCAATACTATAGAAATGGATTACAGAAATGAAGACAAAATTAATCATTTGCAAAAATACTTCTAAACCCACAAAACAATTTGAGGCTATAAATTGTGCTTCTGATTAAAAAAGACAAAGTAACTTATAGACACAGAAAACTAACGGTTGCCAGTGGGGAAAGGGAAGTGGGGACAAGATAGGGGTAGGGGGGTTAAGAGGTACCGACTACTATGTATAAAATAAGCTACATGGATAGACTGTCCAGCACAAGGAACACGGCCAATATTTTGTAATAACTATGAGGAGTGTAACCTTTAAAAATGGTGAACCACTGCGTTGTACACCTGAAGCTTACATATATTATAAATCAACCATATCTCATTAATCAAATAAAACACATCCACTCTTTTAACAATAAAAAGACAAAATATTTCTAGACATTAGGGTTTAGAGGGAAGAAACAGGAGCTGCAGAGACAGAGGACTTAAGTGTCTTCATCTCTAAAATGAGGAATGTATCAACTGCTTTCTCTCGTCAGGGCAATGAATTTTAAGTAATTAATCTATAATAAAGCCAGTAATAATATTTTCCTCCATCCTGTACCATTTCCAGGATATATTTTCATGATTGTTGCAGCCCGTGATGATCCACTGGAAGAGGAGACATAAAACCACACTCATACAACCCCGCCACAGCTTCAAGAACGACTGTCTGCTTCAGACCTTGCCAGACTGTCTGGCAAGCGGCTGTCCAAACTGGATCGATGCTGGTGCCCAGCACAGCCATATAGCAGGCCTTCAATAAATATCTATTAATATATTAATGAGTAAATAAATGACTACTTCACAAAACTGTTAAGAAACTAAATGAAGAAGTAAAATGACCCCCCCTAAGAGCCTGTACACATGAACACTTTAGTTCTTCCTTCCGTCTCTATTTCTCAAGAGTTCATGATCTCTGCTGGTTACGAGGCTAGAAACAGATGGCTAAGTTAAAAAAAAAAATACTCATGGGTAGGTACAGTGAGGTAAAAATAGCCCTTAAAAATTGTGTGTACTCATTTATTTTGCAACATGATATGACTTTTGCTTTTCATCTTTATTCAAGATAGTACCCAAACTATCAATTAAAATTTAATTACTGAATGATATAAACACAAGAGAACAGAGTAATTTTCAAAGCAACTGACAACACAGCTTAAGGCCTATATAGCCACAAGTAGCCTAGTCTGTGGGCAACTGGGGAAAGCCTCCCATGAGCACCTGTCAAAGTGGAACCTTTCACGTCAGGGTACCAGGTGAGGCACACCTGAATTTCTGAGCATCTCTGGTTTGAACAAGACAAGTACTATCTGGGAATACCTCTCTCCTTCACTCCTTTTNTATATAGCCACAAGTAGCCTAGTCTGTGGGCAACTGGGGAAAGCCTCCCATGAGCACCTGTCAAAGTGGAACCTTTCACGTCAGGGTACCAGGTGAGGCACACCTGAATTTCTGAGCATCTCTGGTTTGAACAAGACAAGTACTATCTGGGAATACCTCTCTCCTTCACTCCTTTTTTGGACAGCTTGAATTCAAACTAATCGCAAAGGTTAGAGAAGGTAGCACTGGGGTCAATTTTACACTTAAAATTTAGAACCAACTCTTTTAAAATTATTTAAAAACTTCGTTGTACTCTCTCAGTTTACATTTCCAAGCACAGAAAAAAATTTCAGTTTAAGGGTCTCAGTGACCCCTTAAAATCCGCATAGGGAACACACAGTTTAATGACCTCACAGCAGATTTTAGATTCTGTTGAAGGAAAACCATACCTAACATTCTACACCAATTTACTTTTTTTTTTGAAAATTCAATTACAGACCAAAATTTCATGACTTCTAAAAAAGTTTAGGGTATTTAGATTACACTAATGAATTCCATTTTTTTAAAAGATGGATACTTGGAACTGGAAAATATGAATTCTGATTTTTCACTTAGGTTTTTGAAGGTAATACATGGAAACGAAAATGAATATATAGCAACTGTCAAGCAATAAACTTTTCAACTGTATCAGTTCAGTTCAGTTGCTCAGTTGTGTCCAACTCTTTGTGATCCCATGGACTGCAGCACGCCATGATTCCCTGTCTATCTCACCAACTCCCGGAGCTTACTCAAACTAATGTCCATAGAGTCAGTAATGCCAGCCAGCCATTTCAACTGTATGAAGTGAAGTGAAGTCGCTCAGTCATGTCCAACTCTTTGCGACCCGTGGACTATAGCCCACCAAGCTCTTCCGTCCATGGGATTCTCCAGGCAAGAATATTGGAGTGGGGTTGCCATTTCCTTCTCCAGGGGATCTTCCCAACCCAGGTCTCCAACCCAGGTCTCCCACACTGCAGGCAGACGCTTTAACCTCTGCACCACCAGGGAAGCCCTTTCAACTGAACAGGCATCCTTAATTTAGGATACTCTTGAGATTTGTATTTCCTTTCCTCCCATGACTCCAGAGTATCCTAAATTAAGGATTTCAACTGTATAGGCATCCTTAATTTAGGATACTCTGGAGTCATGGGAGGAAAGGAAATACAAATCTCAACTTGCATCCAGATTAATTTAATCAAATAAAGAGTCAAGTGAATCAGCCTTACTGTACTCTCATGTGTGGAGATAAAACTGTTGACTAGTATCCACGAAATCATCACTTCTTTTCCTTCTCACTGTTAAGCCCTGAAGTTGACCTTATCTTGTCAGAGTCTATAAAATGTTACTGTATATATGTTTTGCAACAGTTACGGTACAACTCTTCAGAAAACATGTAATGTTGGTTATGAAGTAAGTGCAAGACAGTCCACAAATATTAACAGCATAGGAAGTTAGACATTTCATTGTGGGAAATTAAATGCCAGCCATGAATTAGGTGTGAAGTCACTAGTTTGAAATTTCTAACACTCTACAGATACTGGGGAAGAAAAGAGATGTCAAGGTCCCTAGCATGATTTGCCATATTAGGAATATCCTCTTGGTCAGAGGCAAGGGTGCAGTGTGATTAGAGGACTGGTGATTAGAAGCCCTGACAGCCACATTCTTTCACATTAGAAGGGCTGCAGAAGCAGCTGCAAATACTCAGCCATCAGCAGCCCACGTGGCTTGTCAGTGGACATCAGGTCCCATCAATTTTTGTTGAACGTATGAGGAGATGAAGCAGAACTTGCAAGACATTCAGACAGAGATATAGTTATCTGCAAACGGGTTTTCTTTAGTATCCGTCTAAAAATGCTGGGACTGAAGACCCCTGTTCGGTATACCTGGGGGGTGGGGGTGGGGGCAGATACCTGTGGGTATTAGAAAATGTATGGTAAGGTGAAAGGAAATGCCTGAAAGTGCTCATCTCAGAGCCTGTGGCATGACATCTAAACAAGACAGGGCCTGCATTGAGAGCTTGACATCAGTTCCTCGGTTCAACTAAGCCCAGGAGCCACATCTACTGAGCCTGTGCTCAGTAATAGGAAAAGCCACTGCAATCCACCACAATGAGAAGTCCTCTCACCACAACCAGGGAGTAGCCCTGTCTCTTCACAACTAGAGAAAAGCACATGCAGCAGTGAAGACCTAACACAGTCAAAAACATAAATAAATAAATAACATTTTTAAAAAAGAATAACCATAAGCTCCTATCTACAAAGCTGAATTTTCAACTCTTTCAACTAGGTATTTCTACAAGTCACAGAAAAAATTCAAATCTGTTGCCACCAACGAGCCAGTAAATGGAGCACTCTCCAGAAAGGCCAGCTCCTGGAAACCCTCCTGCTGAATAATGAATGTGCTCCCAGGCACAGAGAGAATCTCCTGCGGTTTCAGATTCTAGCTGAAAAAGCAGAAAGTGCTTTCTAGTTGAGCCCTCTTTGCACGTTCTTGCTTCTTAACAACGGACCATCAATTCCTTTAGTACCTCTTGGTTCCAGAAAAAATACATGATCCAGGTTGGTTTCTACCAGCTACTTAAACCATTTTATATTGTGAAATTGTAACCCAGTAATTTATCACGGCACACTGTTTAGCATCCAAACTTTCATCTTGAAACAACAGAATCTAGTATTCTTCAGAATTACAACGTGGATTCTCTTTACACAGTTAGAATCGTGTGCATTTTAGGCAGCTATATCTACTGTAGCATGCGACTCACTTACTAGATCGGAGAATTTATAGGAAATTTCTGGCAGGATTATGCTACTTCCTTTAAATTTAATGAGAGGAGGCAAAGAAAGCCACAATCTGACGCGAAGGTTAAGACAAACAGTGGATTTCGGCTAAAAATACTCTTACCTTCCTTCTGTGCAAAGGTAACTATTTTTATGTGAGCAAGAGAAATACACGTTTTTAACTCAAATGCCAATATAACTTTCATTCCTTATATGAAAGGAAAATAGCAGGAGCTACAAATAAGTCACTGAAGTGAAGAAGTTACATATAACCATAACCACAGTGAGCACTCAACTGCATTACTTCTCACTTAAGGTTGCTTAAAGTAAGAATGCACTTCCTGTCAGAGGCTGCCACTTATTACGGCTCAGATACTTTTGCTCAGTTTTAAGGGCACATAATGACTTGGCATTGAGCAGAATTTCTCAACCTTGGCACTACTGACCTCATGAGCTGGATGATACTTTGGTGTGGGGGTGTGCGTTGGAGGATGTTTAGCAGCATCCCTGGCTTCTACTCACCAGATGACAGTCCTGTCTCCCCATTCACTTGTGACAACTAAAAATGTCTCCAGACATTGCCACCCTAGGGGGTGGGGCTAAATCACCCCAGGTTTAGCACTACTGGTATAGAATATAAACTAGTCAAATAGTGAAACAAGACTGAGATTTAAATTTTTCCTTCCTTTTCAGTGACATTTCAAATAGCTGCTGTTCCAAATCCTCAAATGACTAAACAGAATTCAATTTCTGTGAACAGCAACAACAAAAACCCAATTTCAATTTTATACGTAACTAAAAATGTTTTGGGCTTCCCTGGTGGGGAAGGTAAAGAATCTGTCTGCAATGCAGGAGACCTGGGTCCAACCCCTGGATCAGGAAGATCCTCTGGAAAAAAGGAATGTGTTCTTGCTAGGAGAATTCCATGGACAGAGAAGCCTGGCAGGCTAAGGTTCCTGGGGTCACAAAGAGTTGGACATGACTGAGTGACTAACGCACACAAAAATGTTTTAAATTCCAATCTCTTAATTTCAGCAATCCCATGAACTTCTAGACGTACTTTTAATTCAAAAACATTAAATTCGAAATTGTGATTTTTAACTTTACCACTAGCTAATGGAGACGGACCCCCATATCTGCATCCAGGGCTGAACTTTATGTCAGCTGAGGATGGTCATTCCTGCTGGTGTCAAAAGATCTACTCACTGCAAATCTCATACCTGCTCTTGGAGAGGAAAGTAGGGTCTGGGGTCTGCTCAGGGCTCTGGCCTACCCTCATGTTCCTGGCCCTGGCTTCTGACAGTGTCAAGTATCTGACAGAGAGTCACTGCTGAGAGGGGGGTCTCCTTGTACAAATCCATCTTCCTAGATACAACTAGGTTTTTTAATTCAAAGGATCCATCAATATTTATTTTCAAAAAAGCTGCTTCTGCATACTAACTGCTAGTTTTGTGGTTTGTGCTGTTAAACACAAAAGGGACTTATTATTTATTATTTTAGAGACTGGCCTAAAATAGAAGTATATTTAACTAATTAATTTAACCAAAATTTTCCAAAGGATCTGAGGCCCTAAATCACAGTCATAACCTTTCTATATAAACATATATTGACAGCTATAGATAGATACACATATACCTTATGGAAAATGGATGGTGACTGCCAAGGTTCTATGCTTTAGCTTTACAGATAGCACGCTATCTGATGATGCACTGGCTTACAGACAGTGAATATCTGGAGACAAAGATTACTCACAGAGCCTATTGTCTGAGAATGAGAGCCTAAATTTATTCTTCGAATTTCCACGGAGACAAGTTTGGGTCCTCCAGTTCTTGCACTTCAGTTTACTCAGGCTTAAGACAGCTGTTAAACTCTTTCATTTGTTTAGAGGTCTTTTGAATTCCTGAATAATCATGGTTGCTTTAATCATACTCCAATTTAGACACAGGAAGATCAGTGAAGGGCAAGTCTGTAAAACAGCCTAGGTACCTATAGGAAAAAGATGGACACACACACACAAAACACAGTTTCCCAGAACAAAACGACTTAAAGTGCTTGTCCTATCACATGTATCACTATCTTGTAGACACAAGGAAACGCAGCAACTCCCTGAGAAGAGCAGCCCCTAGAAGTTATTCACAGCTTATCTCATACAAGGAAAACAGATACGTACCATCAAAACTACCTTGCTCGGAAGCAAGATGCAACAGCTGATTGTATGTTTCGACTGAAGGCCGATAAACAAAGACTCCAGAATTGAAGCAGTCAGGCCACCCTGGGTCTGGTGCCGCCGACAATTCTTCTCTCTCAAAAAGATCGTCAATATTGGCTAGGACCTGATTCCAGGGTAAGGGGATGGGGAGAAGGGAAAGCATTTCAGAACTGTTCTTCTATAGCATAACCCTTCCTAAGTTCTCCTTAAGTTATCCAACAAACAAGATGCAATCTGTTGCTGGTCTTTAACTCTTCAGATGACACCTGTGAGGCAGACTGGTCCTACTCTCCTTCAACACCTGACACTTCACAACAGCGGTTTAATCTGAACTTTACTGTCAAGTCCTGACAGCATTCTTCACATGCCTAACTGGTTTCCGTTACTATATCCATCTCTCCAGCCATCAAAGTCAGACTCACCAGAGTATCTGCATCCATGAATACACATTTTGAGTACTGTGTAAGTGACCAGCAGTGGAGTTTAGTCAACGTGACACCCAATTCAGGCCTCTTCATTAAGGTTAGATGTGCAGAATCACCACTGTCCAGGACGTCTACCACAATGACTTCATCAAAGACTGTCTCTAAAGTTTTCCTGTCAAAATAAAATCCAGAAAACAGCGCTTAGCGTCTCTTCAGAACAAGTGACCCATGTAACATAAGACGGCATTCTTATTAGCTTATCGACAACTGCAGCAGTCTACTACTTTGGTACGTTACAGTTTCTTAAGTATGTCCTAACTGACTTCAGCACAAACTTTTAATTTGCATGTGCAGTTAACTTCACTAAAATGCTAAGACTTATGGGTGAGGATGAACTGCTTGTCTTAAACACTATCACAGAAGAAGTTCCGTATGTTTTATTGTACCACTGACTACCAGGCAAATTGTGAAACAGCCTGTAAAAATGTAACTGATGTTTGGTCAGACATCTTTTCAACAGCCGATGTCTTTAACGAAAATATTTTATTAGAACTGATTCTTGCTGACCACTGAATACATTTCCAAGTGATGCTGAGTTAAGACACAATATCTACACTGAAGCCTATAACTAATTATTAATTTTTGCTAAAGCAATTGACAACTGCCTGAAACTGTGTGTCATAAAAGAAGTTGAGTGACTCTATTACTCGGTTTCCATTCTTTTGCATCGAATATAACCAGCATTTATTATATGCTTAGCACCCCTGGCATGAGAGACTCACTTTGATTTGTGAGGTATAACACTTCTCTCTGCCCAAAATTAACTAAACACTTACTTTAGAAAGCAAGCCTGAGGTGAGAGAAGTGAGGGTGTACTTCTTAGGTGAGACACTAAACTCAGCACAAGAAAAAACACAGGATAAAGACAGATCATCACTGAAAGTTTATAACAGTATCAAGCATGGAGAGCAAAACTGATATTATACTAGTAATCTTCAAAGCTGTGCAAAAATAGGTTCCAGTTCACACTGTAAACTTGATTTCTTTGAAAGAAATGGTTGATGTACCACTTACGACAGGAAAGGGGGCTTGGTTTCTTGGTTTCTAAAACTACATCCACTTTCTTACAGTATCCTCACTAAAGTGATTACAGATTAGGACATACACATAGGAGACAGTTTGGGGGTAATTTGGTTTTCCTAAATTACCCTTTAGGAACAAGATTGTTAGTGTGTGAGTGTGTGAGATATATGTATGCATATATAATGCCTCTTTTTCAGGAGTCCTTGGCATGTGCTTACATTTTTTGAAGAGAGTCACAAAAGGGGCATTTTCAACTTCTAAAACGGATAAAAGAACGCAGAAATAAACGCAATACAGAGGTGCTAGTGTGGCAAAATTCTCTTAAATAAGTTAGTATGAGGATCAAGGCAGTTGATTCAGATACTTCAAAGTTTAATTCCAAAAAAGTAACATGAACTAACCCAATCAACAAGCAGTCTGTACCCCTCAGGGTCTCTCCTAGCAGAACTCCTAATTCAGAAAGCCCTTTGGAAAATATCTAGTCTACTGAGTTTTAAATAAAGATTATTAGGTTACTAATGTCAGATGTGGTGGAGAAAACTACTGCTGCCGCTAAGTCGCTTCAGTCGTGTCCGACTCTGTGCGACCCCATAGACGGCAGCCTGCCAGGCTCCTCCGTCCCTGGGATTCTCCAGGCAAGAACACTGGAGTGGGTTGCCATGTCCGAACGTGAAGTCGCTCAGCCGTGTCTGACTCTTAGCGACCCCATGGACTGCAGCCTACCAGGCTCCTCCATCCATGGGATTTTCCAGGCAAGAGTACTGGAGTGGGGTGCCATTGCCTTCTCTGGGAGAAAACTGCTACTTTCTTTCAAAGGCAAGGGAGGTTTGCTTGGCTGGAAACGGGAACAATAGCCCCTGCTCCCTTTGGCGGAAAGGTATGCAGGTGAAGCAGGAGGACACAGAGGGAACGGCTGGACTGAGTCACTCACTTGGATCACCCGGAGAGGACCTGCCTACGAGAGAGCCCAACCCCTGGTTGGGATCAGTAAGCACAAGGGCCAGAACTCCACCTCCCAGATGGAGCTTGGCTGGAACATCTCCCAAGAGCCAGGACGAGGTTTCAGACCCAGGAATCCTTCACTCAGCAGCTCTCATCGCTCTCCACCAGCACTCAACCTCTGGAAAGGGTCTGGCCTTAAGGTCCACTGATGCCAGAAACAGGGGAGGGGATGTCAGAGCCCAACCAACAGCCCGGCAGCAAGGTCCTCACCTCATGGAGTCCGAGACCTGTGGGGTGACGAGCACAACCAGCCTCCTGGTGGTCCTGTGCTGTTTCAGAGACAAGCCCAGGACCAGGGCTCCTTTGGCGTAGGAATCATTTGTGGTCAGTGTCACAAAGGCCTGATCTTAAAACAAGGAAAACAGAAGGTATTCATTACATCATTCTAACTAGAAAACATGACCCCAGGACCCTGGTCAACCAATAATTGGGCAAAATCAACTCCCCTGTGATNTCCTTTGGCGTAGGAATCATTTGTGGTCAGTGTCACAAAGGCCTGATCTTAAAACAAGGAAAACAGAAGGTATTCATTACATCATTCTAACTAGAAAACATGACCCCAGGACCCTGGTCAACCAATAATTGGGCAAAATCAACTCCCCTGTGATCAACCTGCTCGATTAATAAAGGAACAGCCTCTTGGGGGATGGGGAGTGAGAGAGAGAACCCAGTGACCACTTTAAGAGTGTCTCAATATCATTTTTTAGCAGGAGATCATTGACAACCTTCAAGAGGCTATAAAAATTAAATCTAATTTAGAGTCCAGACATGCTAAATTCTGACTACACAGTAGCTTAACACCCAGAGGGCAATTACCAGGTAGCAGAGAAGAGATCAAGAATTGCATTTTCTGTTTTTCCTACAAACTATCATAGACAGCATTCTCAGTCAAGAACAAATCCAGCCAATAACCTCAACTGAGAGCATCTGAAGCAGAGGCCATATTCTTCATCCTGGTGCTCACATGTGCCAAGCCTCAGGCTTTTTCAACTCTTTCCTCAACCTGGAGCAAAGACTCCACAGTCACCCAACCACCTCTCCAGAGTCACTTTGAGTCTCTCTTAAACATCACTTCCCCCAAGAAGCCTTCCCTCCTTGAAGCTTCCATCTGAATAGTGGCCCATCAGTGTTGAATGGATTTAAGGACCACCTCACAGGCTCTAGCAAACCTGCTTCCTTTTCCTTGGAGAAGCAAGCACTACATCCTATCCAGTACCCTGGGGCCTCTCAACCCTCTCTTTCATATTCATGCTTGTTCTCAGTCGCTCAGTCCCATCTGACTCTTTGTGACCCCCTGGACTGTGGCCCACCAGGCTCCTCTGTTTACAGAATTTTTTAGGCAAGAACACTGGAGTGGGTTGCCATTTTCTCCTCCAGGGACTGTCCTGACCCAGGGATCAAATTCATATCTCTTGCTTGGCAGGTGGATTCTTTACCACCTGGCCACCAGGGAATCCCCTCTCTCTCTCACACACACTCCCACATTCAAAAGTCAATTTCCAATAATCACTTAGTTGAAAATACATGAATTATTCTTCCTCCTGAACAAGCCCAACCCTCCCAAGGCCACCAGCCAAGCCTTTAGGGTTTCTTTAGTCCTTCACAGGATGATTTTGGGACACATTCCCTCTCGAAAGGGATTTTAACGTTAAAACAGGTTGGTGGGCATTCAAACACAAAGGATCCAGTGCTGCCAGGGCTCATGTGGGTCACTGTTGCCCAAGTAGGCAGCTGGGACACTGTAACGAAGTCACTCTGATTCTGTCTTAGGTTTCCTCTTCCTCACTTTGCCCATTTTCCAGTGGAGCCTGGGGGCAAATTCCAGTGAGAAGTAAGAGGAAATTGTAGGCTGTCCAGTGGGCCAGCACACTCCCCAGCCGCAGATTTGAAGGCAACCTTCACATATAGCCTTGGACTCTCTGTTAAGCAGTAGAAGGTTTAGAGTTTCTACCTGCGCCCCACCCTCCCCCAGGGTCATCTGCTTCTCAGCCAGTCACTCTAGGAAAGCTCGGAACAGGGCCCCCATCCCTTGACATACCCATCAACCTCTGCCTGTTCTCGTTTCTTCAACCAGTCATAAGACAGCAATATTTTAATCAGCCCACCGCAAGGGCGCTTAACCTGGGGCATGATGAATGATCTTTCAACTCAAAGATGGTCCTGGTTCCAGGACCATGGAGGAGGGCATGGCAATCCACCCCAATATTCTTGCCTGGAGAATCCCTGGACAAGAAGGGCTACGGTCTATGGGGTCCCAGAGTAGGACATGCTTGAANCCAGGGTTAATAGGTCCCTCCTATGGGCTCTTGTAGATGTTTCTTGGTGTCATAGAATTTCCTTTCAGAGGCTCCATGGGAAAATTTTCACCTTGGTCTTGGTATCAGAAAGAGTGTTGTACACCTTAATACTTAGTTTTTTTCATTATCTATTAGACATTTTGAGTTATATTAATCCTTTTTTTCTTTTTTTAGGCCACTGGCTGCAGTCCATGGGGTCGCTAGGAGTCAGACATAACTGAGCAACTTCACTTTCACTTTTCACTTTCATGCATTGGAGAAGGAAATGGTAACCCACTCCAGTGTTCTTGCCTGGAGAATCCCAGCGACAGGGGAGCCTGGAGGGCTGCCGTCTATGGGGTCGCACAGAGTCGGACACGACTGAAGCGACTTGGCAGCAGCAGCAGCAAGAGGCTTGGAGCAAAATTTGTAACTTTCCATTAGTTACTTGGCTCTTCACCCTGCATTTATTTATGCTTTAACCTTTTTTCTCCATTATTACCCTGCCTGATTTATTTCTGAAGTTGCTGAGATCCTTTGGAAGTGGGGAAAGAATGTGGAATTAATTAGTAAATAAGGTGATCAGAGTTTTCTAGTGGGAGTAGAGAAGGGAAGATGACATTTTAGTTCAGTTTGGGTGACGAGTTTTTTGCAGTGATCTGTCAGTAAAATGAAAATTTCATAGGCTTAACTGATTCAGACATGGGAATAACCTGTAATTAGTTTAAAACCTTAAAAAGACACAGTAATGGCTTGATTTGTCAGCCTTAGTTTTATTATCTATTCTAACCAGTAATGTAAAAACAACATGATAATGGTCAAAAGGGAGAGATAAGATTGTCCAGTTTCTCAAATATATTTCAAATATTTTTCACCTTTCAAGTTCTAGTTATCATATTTGTGATCTTTTAGTTGATGGACTGTCATTTAAATTAGCTAATTATCAGGCTGAAATTAGGAGAGTCTCTTTGGCAGTTACCTTTTCTTTAAAATGCTTTATGATGGCATAATTTATATACAGTTATTTCACTTTTTAAAAGGATACAATTCAATGAGTTTTAACAAATATACAATCATATAACTATCACCACAATTATCTCCAAAAATTTCTCATTGTATCTTGTGGTCAATTCCATTCTTCTCCCCTGCCAAACACAGCTCTGATTTCCATTGGTATAGATTTACTTTTTCTAGAATTTCATAGAAATGCAATCATACAGTATGTAGGCTCTTGTGCCTGGCTTCTTTTACTTAGCATGATGCTTTTGAGATTTATTCATGTGGTTGAATATCAGTGATTCATTCCTTTCTATTGCTGAGTAGGATTCTTTTGCGTGCAAATACCACAATGTAATTATTCAGCCGGTGGACATTGGAGTTCCTTCTACTTGGGTTTTATGAATAAAGCTGCCAAGCTGCCAGGAATATTCAAAGCAGTGGGATTACTGGGTTGTATAGTATGGTATATTTAATTTTATAAAGAAACATTGAACTTTGTAGGAATGGCAGTTAACTTTCAAAGGTCATTGCCAAATTAAGAACAGAAGTTATTGTTTTTATACAAATCAATTATGTCTTAAGATGATCATATGTCCATTCATAGTTCACTGAGAGAAAAGGGGACATAAATCCCCATGTGTATCACTGGAGAATTTCTTTTTTATAAGCATGGCAGTGCCATTCACTCCTACTTGTCCAGCATGTGTACACACGGGGCCTCATTTGAGAAGGACTGGAAAAGATGACCCCAAGGTTCATTACAATCCAAAGTCTTAGTGCGCTATCAACTGCAGAGATTTTGCCCAAAGAGCAGAAAACATGGAGAGAGAAAACATTACCAAACCTCAAGGTCACAATCTATATTATAGAAAGTTTTCTCCCATGGATTTTGTGTTTTGATCCTCAAAATAGCCAATTGTTAATCCAGCGGGATACTTGCCATTTTCACAAGACCACTCTGGGAATCTAGAACAGTTTTATTATTTTTTTTTAAAAAACTAAGATTCCAGTTTTAAAAATATTCAAGGCTGTAACAAGTACCCCCACCTAACTCAGAGCCATCTTCACATCATGGAACTATACCTCATCCCTCAGACTCATTGTATCTCTGATTCAGTCTCAACCTTGAACCTCTAAGGTGAGGATGAGGGTGAGGGATGTATCATCAAGCAAAATGTTTGAAAACAAAAAGTTTCAGTTTTTGGTTTCTGTCTTGTCTTTTTCTTTTCCATCAGGAAAATGACTTTCTTTAGCTCGTGCAGAATGTGTATGACCAGTGACGTAACAGACATGGAGAAGAGAAGAAATTGTTCAGGGTCATTTTAGTAGAGAGTAGCAAATCTGGGTCTCCTTAAGCTGTGCTGCTTCACTGCCAGGTAAGTGGGAAGCAAAGCATTCCTCAGAATTTAGGACCTCAGAGATAACTCATTTCCAATGGAGACAATCAATACGTCAACAGCATCCCACCAGCTGCTGCTGCTTTTGATGTAAAGGAAGTGGAGGAATGAATGGGCACTGGACTTTTGAAGAAGCTGTCTAAGGTCTCTAAGAATAAAAATAAAGGTAGAAAGTAAAAGAAGATGGATGGATGCAAGAAGGATGCTGAGAGAGGCTCCCAGCCAGTGGGCAGGCAGAGAAGGAGAAGGGGTGAGTGTAAGAGTAAAGAAAGCTCCAAGGTGCTGGAAGAGCTGGTGTTAAAGGACATACATGATTTCCCTCCCTATGATTCCCAAGCAGCTCCTAGGATAGATCCTGTTGCATATTTCTGGTTCCAGGGAGGGGTCATTTGAATGAAGGCTTAATGATTTCTTGGAGTGTCCTAAAATCCTGAAATATCTCCGGAAGTCTGAAATTCTTTTTGATGACAAATTAGTCACCTACATTTAGAGAGAAAAATAAATTCTGATTGAGGGAGGAGAGACACTTATTCTGAGTGCTAATAAATATCAGGCACAGTAAAGAAGAAGTCCTACATATATGATCTCATTTAATTTTTTAGCAGCCTGTGCAAGAGACTAGTAGCTCCATTTAGTAAACAAAAATGATGATACCGAGAGGTTAAGAGACTGTTAACTTTCAATGTGTGTCTATGCCTTTTGTGAGCCAGTAAAGAGGACTCTGTGTCCAGAGGTATTTTTGTCATATATGAGTACATTTGGTTTGGCTTGAAATGACTGCTGAAGATTTTTAAAAACAAAGTGCCTACTAAAGCAACACGTTTTCAGAGGATGCATTGATTGAGATATCACTATTTTGCACATAGAGCAATTCTAATAACATATGGTTCTTAGAAACATGAATACCTAGTGCTATTGTTGTCATTTGTAAATTGAAAAGTTGTTTATGTAGAAGCAGACATTTCCTCAGTCCTGGTGCTAAAACTTTTTAAGGACTATTTAAGTTTTTTTTCCCCCAAATATGTATTTTAAACAATTTTTCCCAGTAAGGCAAGAAAAAATGACTTACTATTATTTTGTACAGAAAAATAAGGTCCTTGAGCTAGAAAACACTCACTTCTATTTTTAAAAAATTATTTTAACTGGAGGCTAATTACTTTTCAATATTGTAGTGGTTTGTATGCCATGGCTCTTCAAGTTATGCAGCTGGCTACTTTCACTTTTGGTTCTGATGAACTTTCAAGTTCTTTGTAACCAGATAAACATTTCCCCAAACATTTCAGATTTTGTTCTGTTGAATGATTGAGATAATTTTTGATTTGGAATTAAACAGCTGTAAAAATTTACTCAAGTATCTACCATATTAACCTTCATTGGCAAGGATTTAGGACTCACAGTCTCCTAACATCTGTATTTCAGAAAGACTTGCAATCAGTAGTTGTAGGGGGTGTGGGTGAACTGGCTCCATGCAGCACAGACTGACCTTGAACTGAAGATTTTTCTCGGCCAGTTTCCATCAGGAAAATCCCTCCCGCAGCCCAGGATCTTCCTTGACTGTTACCGAGCCAAAGGCTGTGGTCAGAACTTGATACTACACCTCTCCTTGCCAAACAGAATCCCACAGCCAAAAACTGTTCTGTCATGGTACATCATTAGGACTCACCCGGCTTCTGGCCTGGCCCAAAGTTTAGGAGGGGTGACAGTATCTAACCTCCCCAGGCATATCAGAAAATCAGCATGTGAGCTGCTTGGCATGTTCAGTTGGTGTCAACTGAGGGCAGCGCTTTCTGGAAGCCAGTGGGTTCTCCCAAAGGGAGATGAGGCAAAGATGCCCAGCCATCTGCCCTGAAGTGATACTGCTTAGGATTCTGGTGTGTTAGACTAGAATCAAATTCGTGAAAAAAGTGTGTGACCACTGTTAAGTGAAACTCACAAGGGGATGCCTGTGAGAAAGGCAATACTCATCCCAGGGGCAAGCAGAAGAATGGCTTTTATCAAAGATACTGGTTCTCAAAATTTGGCCAACAGACCTAGACAAATAGGTTTTGAAAGAAATAGTATTTACCTAGAAAAGGTGTTTAGATACTTTTCGAGGTCAGGAGAAAAATGCTTCACAGCACAGAAAGCCCTGCAGTTCCTAAGAAATATACTCAGCTAATAAGGACAGCTGGGTGTTTCTGACACACCTGGGACAGAGCACCATGTGTTCCCTGCTCACAGAATCTTTTGGATTGGAGGCTTAAAAGTTTAAGGGCTTAAATGGAAGACAAATAATCAGGACATGGCTGATGTTAAAGGTGAAGTTTACATAAGGAAAAAATGGAAGACAGAGGTTAATACAGGAATCCCCATTGATTTAAGATTTGATTTTTCTCTTTTGGAGACTTTATAGGATTTTCTTTATACTTTTGTTGGTTACAAGAAGATTGAAAATTGAGTCCATGCTTTCAAGGTTAAAATAGTGTATGTGCGTGTGCTCAGCTGTGTCTCTTTGCTACTCTGTGGACTGTAGCCCACCAGGCTCGTCTGTCCATGGAATTTTCCAGGCAACAATACCAGAGTGGGTTGTCATTTCCTACTCCAGGAGATCTTCCCAACCCAGGGCTAGAACCTGAGTGTCTCAAGTCTCCTTCATTGGCAAGTAGATTCTTTACTACTATGGCACCTGGGAAGACCTAAAAATAAATACACCACTGTGTAATTGTCTCAGTTGAAAAAAATATATATAAAGAAGGAACCTCAATGAGACAAGTAGGAGACAGTGGAGCCATGATTCTGTCAAGACCCATATCACTGGTAGGTAACCTACAAATGGGAGGATAATTAAAATTGCAAATTTTCTCCCCAAAGATGAAGTGGTCTGAGCCCCACATTGGGTCCCATAGCCTGGGGATCCTGCCCCAGGAAGACAAGCCCCTAGAATGTTTGACTTTGAAGGCCAGCAAGACTTATTTTCAGGAGAACCAGAGGGCTGTGGGAAATAGATTGCACACTTAAAGGGTGGACACATCACACTTGGGCCCAGGCAGAAAGAAGCAATTGAAAAGGAGCCTGCTCAGATCCTTGTGCTGATATTGGAGAGCCTCTTGGAGAGGCACCAAAAAGCTGGGGCTCATCCTGGGGACCTAGATGCTGGAGGCAGCCATTTTGGGGAGCATATTATACCATGAGGACACTGGTGCTGGCAAGCATCATCTTGGAATCTTCTCTCTAGTTTCTTAGCACTGGGACCTAGCCCCACCCACCAGCTTGTCAGCACCAGTGCTGGGACACTTTAGACCAGGGGACTAGTAAAGCTGAGGAACTACCCACCCCGCCCCCCCCACCATCCACCATGAGGCCTGCCACTCTAAGTCCCCTGAGCCTATAGCTGCCCTGGGACCTGGCCCTGTCTACCAGAGGGCCCAGAACCTGGTCTGCAAGCTTACATGGCAGTAGTCCCTGACCCCCAACACCCTGAAGTCAGAAGCCTTGGGACTCAGCTCTACCCACGAGGGGGTAGTCACCAGTTCTAGGTCCATCTGGGCTCCAGCCCCACCCACCAGTGGGCCAAAACCTACCCCAGGGCCCTGCAGTCAGAGACCCTGGACCTAGCTCCACTCTCCAGTGGGTTTGCATTTGTCTCAGGATCCAGCCCCACCCACCAGCACCCCACAGCCTTCATATAGGGTAGGGCTTGGCAACCAACTGGACTGAGGGCCTGCCACAGCTTCCAGACTGCCCATAGTTGTCAGCTTGCCACAACAGAAGGACCCTTACAGCCTAAATAAGGGACACACCTAAAGTCTAGTGACAGAGGGGAGTGTGCTTCTGGGATGCACAGCACGACTTCTATAAAAGGCAGCTTCTCCAAGGTTGGGAAATGTATCCAACCTGCTGAATATATAGAAATAAAAATGGCAAATTAGACAAAATGAGTTGACAGAATAATATATTCCAAATGAACAAACAAGATAAAAACCCCAGAAGAAGAACTAAGTGGAGATAGGCAACTTACCTGATAAAGAGTTCAAGGAAATGATTGTAAAGATGCTCAAAGAACCCAGGAAAAGAATGGATGAACACAGTGAGAAGTTTAATAGAGTTAAAAGAAGAATCAAACAGAACTGAATACAATAATTGATATAAAAATNATCTCTGGTCAGGGAACTAGATTTCACTTGCCACGACTAAGACCTGACATAGCCAAATAAATAATTTTTGTTTAAAGAATCTTAAATGAAAAAGGTATAGTCCTTGTCTTTGCTGAGCTCGGAGGGCGATGGGAAAGATGGATGAAGGAATCAGGTTATAACACTGGGAGACCAATAATGAGGTGTGAACAGTGAAGTGGATGCTCAGAGGGGAATGAACTTTTTTGGTTATTCAAACTCAAAGGTGAAAAAATTGAAAGCCTCCCTGACCTGAATTTTTTCTCTTGACAGTAACATCTCTCCTATGCCCTAGAACTCAAGATTCTATGAGCAAGTTATGGTGGATTTAATATATTTCTGTATTACTAATCCAAGGAATGATTTCAGATCTGAAAGGGTTGCATTAATACGTCGTCTGGTATCATTATAGTTCAAATGTCCCAGGGAAATGTGTGTGTGTGTTTTTTTAATAACCTGAACACTTGGAGAGACTCAGTGTCTCTAGTTTTAACTAATTAAAAAAGAAAATGGAGTCGCTCAGTCATGTCCGACTCTTTGCAACCCCATGGACAATAGCCTACACCNTCATTATAGTTCAAATGTCCCAGGGAAATGTGTGTGTGTGTTTTTTTAATAACCTGAACACTTGGAGAGACTCAGTGTCTCTAGTTTTAACTAATTAAAAAAGAAAATGGAGTCGCTCAGTCATGTCCGACTCTTTGCAACCCCATGGACAATAGCCTACACCCATGGGATTCTCCAGGCAAGAATACTGGAGTGGGTTGCCATTCTCTTCTCCAGGGGATCTTCCCGACCCAGGGATCAAACCCGGGTCTCCTGCATTGCAGGCAGATGCTTTACCCTCTTGCAGAACACCACTGTACAATGAAAAAAGTTATGTGTGAGTTTTTCTAGAAGTCATAATTTTGGTAGAAATTATTTTCCTTCACAGAAGAGGAGAGTTGTACTTAATGAGTCCTTCCAAAAATGGTTCTTCGCGGGGAGAGGCTTGCGCCTTCCCCCGTTCTCTTGTGACATTTACTCACTGGCTCTAACCCAAGGCCTTGTACATATGTGGTTCTAACCATTACCCAGGGCCCCAGGGACCCTTAACCTTCTTTTTTGTTCTATTTGGAAAATTTATTAATGCATTTTTCAGAGTGTTATTTTTGTTTTCTTTCTCTATGCTCCAAGCCTTCTACATTAGAAAAACTTTAAATAAAACTGGGAGAAAGAGATTGGGGATTGGTGTGGAGAGAGACCATTCTGATGAGCTCTCTTGGCTATAAATTCAGAACAAAGATGGTGGTGGGACTTGGGGGGTATCCCTCTTTTCAGCAGACACAATTGGTGTTATTATTTTATTTAAATTGTTTATTTTAGTTTAGAATAGTTAGGAGGTATTTGGCATTTGCATAAATTTGGTCATCTTTTAAAATTTCTCTTTCATTTTTTTTTTAAACTCTCAATTATGCACTAAAGACAACATTTCTGTCCCTTCAAGTGGAACCAATAACCTTTCTCACAGGACAGATCTCGCTAGGACTCCAGCCTTGGTTCACTTTATCTCTATTGCTCTGACTATGCTTTGTTCAAAAATATCTTCTAAACACAAGAATTCCTAAGGGGAGTTTGGAGAGGGACCCACAAAATCCTTAGGTTGAGGACTGTTGTGCTGACTTGTTCCCTTAGAACTGGACCCGGAACAATAGACTGGTGCCAAATCAGGAAAGGAGTATGTCAAAGCTGTATATTGTCACCCTGCTTATTTAACTTATATGCAGAGTACATCATGCGAAATGCTGGGCTGAATGAAGCACAAGATGGAATCAAGATTGCTGGGAGAAATATTAATAACCTCAGATAAGCACATGACACCACCCTTATGGCAGCAAGTGAAGAAGAACTAAAGAACCTCTTGACGAAAGTGAAAGAGGAGAGTAAAAAAATTGGGTTAAAGCTCAACATTCAGAAAACTAAGATCATGGCATCCAGTCCCATCAGTTCAGTTCAGTTCATTTCAGTTGCTCAGTTGTGTCCAACTCTTTGCTACCTCATGGACTGCAGCATGCCAGGCTTCCCTGTCCATCACCAACTCCTGGAGCTTACTCAACTCATGTCCATTGAATGGGTGATGCCATCCAACCATCTCATCCTCTGTTGTCCCCTTCTCCTCTTGCCTTCAATCTTTCCCAGCATCAGGGGTTTTTCAAAGGAGTCAGTTCTTCACATCAAGTGGCCAAAATATTGGAGTTTCAGCTTCAGCATCAGTCCTTGAAATGAATACTTAGGACTGGTATCCTTTAGGATGGACTGGTTAGATTTCCTTGCAGTCTAAGGGACTCTCAAGAGTCTTCTCCAACACCACAGTTCAAAAACATCAATTCTTCTGTGTTCTTTATAGTCCAACTCTAATATCACACATGACTACTGGAAATAGCATAGCTTTGACTAGATGGCCCTTTGTTGGCAAAGTGATGTCTCTGCTTTTTAATATGCTGTCTAGGTTGGTCATAACTTTTTTTCCAAGGAGCAAGCATCTTTTAATTTTATGGCTGCAGTCACCATCTGCAATGATTTTGGAGTCCCCCAAGATAAAGTCTGTTACTGTTTCCATTGTTTCCCCATCTATTTGCCATGAAGTGATTGGACCAGATGCCATGATCTTAGTTTTCTGAATGTTGAGGTTTTAAGCCAACTTTTTCACTCTCCTCTTACTGGTACCATCACTTCATGGCAAAGGTATGTATAGATATGAGAGTTGGACTATAAAGAAAGCTGAATGCAGAAGAATTGATGCTTTTGAACCATGGTGTTGGAGGAAACTCTTGAGAGCCCCTTGGACTGCAAGGAGATCTATTCAGTCAATTCTAAAGGAAGTCAGACCTAAATATTTATTGGAAGGACTGATGCTGAAGCTGAAACTCTGATACTTTGGCTACCTGATGCGAAGAACTGACTCCTTGGAAGACACCCTGTTGCTTGGAAAGATTGAAGGTGGGAGGAGAAGAGGACAACAGAGGATGAGATGGTTGGATGGCATCATCGACTTGATGGGCATGAGTTTGAGCAAGCTCTGGGAGTTGGTAATGGACAAGGAAGCCTGGTGTGCTGCAGTACATGGGGTAACAAAGAGTCAGACACGACTGAATGACTGAACTGAATTGTGCTGACTTGAAATAAAAACCTTAAATTGACTCGAGAAGCTCTGAGGCTCCATGTAGCTTTGAACCTGCTCAATCCTGAGCCAGTTTCAATGATCCATTATGGCTGGAGGCATAAGGCTGTATGTATACGCTGATGGTGGACAATTAAGCCTTTTTTTTAAAGATTTTTTTTTTCATGTGGACCACTTTTAAAGTCTTTACTGATTTTGTTACAACATTGCTTGTGTTTTATGTTTTTGGTTTTTTGGCCTCAAGGCAGGTGGGATCCCTGACCAGGGATTGAACCCCTGCCCCCTGCTTTGGAAGCACTGAGTTTTAACCACTGGACCAACAGGGAAGTGCCAATTAAGCCTTTTAATTATGTTTACCACATTTTGGTAGGAGCAGAGGTACTAAATTAAGGATAGAATTTAAACACAATACTCAAAATGGCAATGAGAAATGAACAGAGGTGAGGGGAAAGGCGGGACAGAGTAGACTGGGGAGAGAACCTGAGTTCCTCTGGCCCTGTCACTCATGGGCTATGGGTCCTGGAGTCAGCTACGGATGTGCTCTGGGGCTCATTTTTCCTGTCTTTAAAGTTATCAGTAGTGTGCTGCTACGGGCTACCTCAGGAAGGAGGAAGAGGGGCAGACGGGAAGTAACATGGTTGGAAGTAGGGGGTCCCCATCTCTTTCTACCTGAACAGCACAGTTTTATTCTGTTTTAAATATTTGATTTCATCCTAAGATATTGTTTGAGGAAAGCTAAAGATCTTTTTTGATCTAGCAAAACAAAGCATAACCCTCAGTCCCAGGAAAAAACCTTTCAAAAATATTTGGACCAGATGATTCCTACTATCTTACATGCTTTGGAATTCTATGAGACTCAGAACAGTGGTATTTGTTGTTTTACTGCCCACCTATTGGCTCAGATGGTAAAGAATCCTCCTGCAATGCAGGAGACCCAGGTTCGATCCCTGGGTCAGGAAGATCTCCTGGAGAAGGGAATGGCTCCCCACTCTAGTATTTTTGCCTGGTGAATTCCATGGATAGAGGAGCCTGGTGGGCTGCAGTCCATGAGGTTACAGTCAGACACAACTGAGTGGCTAACACTTTCACTTTCATCCATGATGACTTCCTTCTGATTTTTCTGCACTTACCTGTGACTATTATGACAAAGTCTGAAGCTGCCAGAAGCTACCACAGTTAGCTCAGGCATCGAGCAGTCCAAAGGCAGTCAGTCAGAGATGGGTCCTGGTGGCAGCTTTTAATTGCAGAATGAAGCCTCACTTGTGGCTGTACTGTTTTCCAGGGTTTTCAGTTACATGGGTCAATATATTGCTTTATTATTATTATGTCTTGCTTAAGCTATTTAGAGTTTTCTACCACTTTCCACCCAAAGATACCTCATCAAATCAAATGGTGATTAAAAGAAAATCAATAGATGTTTATTGAGATTCAGAGTATAAATAGATTTTTATATGCTTAAGATAAAAACCAAGGGACTATTTCTGTCAGTAAAAAAACAAACAAACTTTAATATGTTGTCCTTTGTGTATGGAAAGGGCAGGGTTCTGATTTCCTATCAATAGGATATTCCCTTTGCTTGGTTTACTTAACTAGTTAGAAAAACTCTTACCTCCTAAAGCAAGTAAATGGATAGTCTTGGTCTCACTAACATGTTTGGACCATCTGAATTCACATGGAATAGATAAGTTATGAAGCACACTGAAGGAAATGGGGCTAAAATCAGTCTCCTATACCGCTTTGTGAGAGTGTACACTGTAATAGCTTTATTTTTTGGCATGCTGCATGGCAGGCGTGTGAGACCTCAGTGCCCTTCATTCATTCAGTCACTCAGTCGAGTCTGACTCTTTGCGACCCCATGAATTGCAGCATGCCAGGCCTCCCTGTCCATCACCAACTCCCGGAGTTCACTCAGATTCATGTCCATCAAGTCAGTGATGCCATCCAGCCATCTCATCCTCGGTCGTCCCCTTCTCCTCCTGCCCCCAATCCCTCCCAGCATCAGAGTCTTTTCTGATGAGTCAACTCTTCGCATCAGGTGGCCAAAGTACTGGAGTTTCAGCTTCAGCATCATGAAATGCCAGGGTTGATCCAAAGAAATGAAATGCCAGGGTTGATCTCCTTCAGAATGGACTGGTTGGATCTCCTTGCAGTCCAAGGGACTCTCAAGAGTCTTCTCCAACACCACAGCTCAAAAGCATCAATTCTTCAGCCCTCAGCCTTCTTCACAGTCCAACTCTCACATCCATACATGACCACTGGAAAAACCATAGCCTTGACTAGATGGACCTGTGTTGACAAAGTAATGTCTCTGCTTTTCAACATGCTATCTAGGTTGGTCATAACTTTTCTTCCAAGGAGTAAGTGTCTTTTAATTTCATGGCTGCAGTCACCATCTGCAGTGATTTTGGAGCCCAAAAAATAAAGTCAGTTCCCTTACCAGGGATTAAACCAAGGCCCTCTTGTAGTGGAAGTGCAGAGTCTTAACCTCTGGACTGCCAGGGAAGTCCCTGTAATAAATTTTAAAGGGCAATTTGATATTACCAAAGGCCTTAGAACTGTGATCTTCCTTTGATGTAGCAATCCCATCTCTGGAAACTTACCCTAAGGAAATAACTATTGATGTAGACAGAATCTTAGATATAGAGATGTTCATGTCAGCTCTGATTATAAGCACACACACACACTATTCTGGGTAGAACTATGTCTCCTTAATTTCCCCCCACCAACTCACAAATGCATCTGTTGAAGTCCTGGTGCCCAGTAACTCAGACTGTAATTATATTTGAAGATAGAGCCTTTAGAATGAAAATCAAAACAAAATGAGGTTACATGGGTGGGCCCTAATCCAATATGAATGGTTCATATAAGAAGAGAAGATTCAGTTACAGTTAAACACAGAGGGAAGACTGTATAAAGATACTGGAGGAAGAGAGCCATCTGTAAACCAAGGAGAGAGGTTTCAGAATGAAACCAACCCTGTGGATACCTTGGTCTAGAGCTTCTGGCCTCAGGAACAATGAGAAAATAAACTTTGTTGTTATGTCTGTGGTACTTTGTCATAGCAGACCTAGTACATACATCCGTACACAAACACACAGACACACACAAACCACACACACAGACACATAGACACCACACACACAGACACACACACACACACATATACCACAGACACACACACACAGACACACCCCACAGATACACACAAAGGAAAACCTTCAATGCCAGCAATAGGGTATTAGTTAAATGTATGTGGTTCATTTGTACAATGGAACTTCATTCATCCATTTGAAGTGATACAGATGAATACTGTCAGGAAAGACTGTTGTAGATATATCGTTAGGTAATATAAATGATCAAACAGTGTGTGTAGTATAATCCTATATTTGTTATATATATATATATACACACATATACATACATACATAACAAATATTGATTTGGCCTAAGAGATGACACATGCTTTTGTTCAGGAAAGAAAGAAATTGGCAATGCTGGCAGCTGATCATGAAGTTCCCAAGTAAATATTAATTATATTCACAGAATATAAACAATGTTCAGAGAAGGCCACTCTGATCAAGTTTGGAAGATGAAGACAAAGTTACTCTCAGTTCAGTTCAGTTCATTTCAGTAGCTTCCGACTCTTTGTGACCCCATGAACTGCAGCATGCCAGGCTTCTGTGTCCATCACCAACTCCCAGAGCTTGCTCAGATTCATGTCCATCGAGTTGGTGATGCCATCCAACCATCTCATCCTCTGTTGTCCCCTTCTCCTCTTGCCTTCAATCTTTCCCAGCATCAGGGGCTTCTCAAAGGAGTCAGTTCTTCACATCAGGTGGCCAAAGTATTGGAGTTTCAGCTTCAGCATCAGTCCTTCCAATGAATATTCAGGACTTATTTCCTTTAGGATGGAATGGTTGGATCTCTTTGCAGTCCAAGGGACTCTCAAGAGTCTTCTCCAACACCACAGTTCAAAAGCATCAATTCTTTGGTGCTCAGCTTTCTTTATAGTCAGTCCAACTCTCACACCCATGCAGGACTACTGGGAAAACCTTAGTTTTGACTAGATGGACCTTTGTTGGCAAGGTAATGTCTCTGCTTTTAATATGCTGTCTAGGTTGGTCAAGGTTTTTTCTTCCAAGGAGCAAGCATCTTTTAATTTCATGGTTGCAGTCATCATCTGCAGTGATTTTGGAGTCCAGATAAATAAAGTCTCTCACTGTTTCCATTGTTTCCCCATCTATTTGCCATGAAGTGATGGGACTGGGAAGTGAGAAATAGATTTAAGGGATTAGATCTGATAGACAAAGTGCCTGATGAACTATGGACAGAGGTTTGTGACATTGTACAGGAGACAGGAATCAAGACCACCCTCAAGAAAAAAAATGGAAAAAAGCAAAATGGCTGTCCAAGGAGGCCTTACATATAGCTGTGAAAAGAAGGGAAGCAAAAAGCAAAGGGGAAAAGGAAAGATATACCCATTTGAATGCAGAGTTCCAAAGAAAAGCAAGGAGAGATAAGAAAGCCTTCCTTAGTGATCAATGCAAAGAAATAGAGGAAAACAATAGAATGGGAAAGACTAGAGATCTCTTCANTCATTGTGTGAAGACTGAGCAGCTCTCCCAGGAGACTGAGAGTTACCTGAAGGCTCTATTTAAGGAATTGTACAAAGTCTCAAACTGGGCAGGAATAAAAATTGCTCTGTGTTCTTACCACCTCCTAGAAAGTGGGGGCTGATGTGAAGACCACATTGGTTACAGTCAAAACTACATTTTCTTGGCACCTCTGAGTAAAAACTTGGAACATACACCTGTGTGCAGTTGAACTTTTCTTATTTCTCCCAAATTAATGAATAAGCTTCAAAGTGGAGAAAAAAGAAGTGTTCACATGCTGAAGAAAGCTGTCAACAATTAAGATCAGACATTTCCCAGGTGGTGCTAGTGGTAAAGAACCTGCTTGCCAATGCAGGAGATATGAGTTGCAGGCTTGATTCCTGGGTCAGGAAGATCCCTTGGAGGAACTAATAGCAACCCACTCCAGTATTCTTGCCTGGCGAATCCCATGGACAGAGGAGCCTGGCGGGCTGAGGTCCATGGGGTTGTAAAGAGTTGGAGACAACTGAAGTAACTTAGCACGCATGCGCTTCCCAGGAGGTGCCAAACTAGGGCTGTCCCCTTGATCGTCTCCTCTGCCCCCACATGCATAGATGAACAGATTACAGAATAAGTCCAGTGGTCACAATTCTGTCTCCCAAGATATGGCGGGGCTCCTGAAGACTCCCTCTTAGGGGTAGGAGCTCCTGTGAGAAGTGGCATTCCCTCTCCTGGTTGGATGTAGTTCCATCCAGGGCTCACTGTGGTGTTGCCACTGGAGTGAAGTTTCCTTCTTGGGAGAGCTTGACAGTTCCTCCAGGGGTCTGGAGGTAATCTGAACCCAAGGACTACTGCTTAGCTGGGAGATTCTGCAAGCAGGAGGCCTGCAGGGTCATCCGCTGCAGGGAGGTGAGAAGGAATGGGGGTCATTTGCTTGGGAAGAGGAAGACAGCCACCCCACCTGTAGCTCCTCATGCCCTTAGGAAAAACGGAAGATGAATTCACAGAGAATTGGGTCTTCATGTAAAGAGCACGAAGGAGAGAGTTAAGAGTGTGGGCTGTGGCGTTGTCAGGCAGCCTCTGGTCCAAGTGAGTAGCTAAGGTTTGGGGACTGTATTAGTGTGTTAGGGCTGCCATAACAAAACAGATCAGGAGGCTGAAACAACAGAAATTATTTTCTCACAATTATGAAGGTTAGAAGTCCAAGATCAAGGTGTCGGCAGGTTGGTTTCCTCTGAGGTTTCTCTTTGGCTTGTAGATGGCTGCCTTCTCGTTGTGTCCTTACAGTGTGTGTGCAGCCTTGGTGTTTTTTCGAGTGTCGAAATTTCCTCTTTTTAAAGGAGCACCACCTCATACTGGATTTGGGTCCACCCTAAGAGCTTCATTTTAGCTTAATATCTTTAAAAATACCCTATTTACAAATACAGTCACATTCTGAGATATAGAAGATTTGGGGCTTCCATACATACATTTTGCAGGGGACATAGTTCCGCTCAGCAGAAACCAAGTCTTCTATGGGGCTGGCTGAAGGGCTGCCACGTTCTGAGGTGGCTCAACAATGGAGGAAAGCATGGGGAAGCTGAGTACCATTCCAAGAGAATCATCCCCCTCACAGGGAGACTTCCCCATCAGCAGAGGCTACCATTTGCAAGTGGAACTAAATTGAGTCAGAAATAGAAAGACCTCCTAAAAAGAGAGAGGCCCCCTAAACACCCATACATTGCTGGTAATGTAAGAGTCCCTGCCCTTCTTATTCCTCCTACCCTCTGACCCTTAACCCCAAATGCCTCGTCTGGTAAAGGAACTGGACTCCTGCTTCCTCCATCCAATGAAAGGGCTTCTTCCCAGTTCTAAGTCCCTTGAGCCAATGCTAGGTCTTCACTGGGGAGAAGAGAGGAGAAGAGATTAAAATTGAAAATGAGGTGGGGATTTTAAACAAATTAAAATGAAATTTCACTAAAAGTGGCAAGAAAGTTATAGGATCTGCCTAAGCAGTTGTATAGGAGGAGAAAGGAAAGTTCTCAGCTGAATGTAGTGCTTAAAAAAAATAAAGCTCTCTCAATTTAAACTCCACCAAGTTGATATTTCTCAACAAACTGGATATTTATCTCTTTATATAAATAAAGGAGAATGTCTTGGAAAACACAGTAAATGTTTTCACAGTTATCTCTGGGAAAGGGAAATTCAAGATGGGAGTTGGTAGGGAAAGAAAATATACTGTTCCCTGCATACCTTTTGAACTTAAAAAAAAAAATACCATGTGCATGTATTACTTAAAAAACAAACAATTTAAAACTAATTAGAATCATATGATACTCACAGAGCAAGGGCTGAATTAAGAAATTGCCCATAAAGGTGCATGTTAATTCCAAATACATTATAGTTTATCACCAGTGGGAAAAAATTATTGTTAAGTTAAAGCAGGGAAATTGTGATGGAAAGAAGGTGAGGTTTGCTGGTATGCGGAGAAAATCTTTTCTAAGCATTTGGAGAAAGATCTGTGGAAGATGGAATAAGAGAGACTTGGCCCAGTGCTCCAGTGTTAGAAAACAATGTGAACCGCTGATGCTGTTGCTTGAAGGGAGATAAATGTTGTGACAGATGCCTGCAAAGAATTTGGCAAGGAATGGGGTTCCATTTGGTATCATGCATTTCAAGGTTAAGCCCTTTTGTGTCACGTAGATGTGGCATATTTTTGGCTCGGTGCGGAACCTTGGGGCTTGGGATTTATATATTGTGGAAGGCACTAAGTCAAGAGGCAATGCACAATGATTTGGCCAATGACATTTGATAGAATTCCTCACACATATGTTCAAGCAATAGACATGACTGCCAAAATACCAGGAAAGGGTTCCTGCAAAACGGGAAGGAAAGAGAGAAGGGTCCTTTATGTTAACACATGCGATAAGTTTATGCATGGGTCATTCATTTCCCCTCACATGATTAGTTCTATTCTCGAAGTGTTGAGTAAATAAAAGTGAAATCATCACAAAAATTGTGAAATCTTCCCCCATTCTGTGTGTACAGACAGTGGCTTAGGAATGGATTAATAACCCTGTCATCTTCCTGGAACTGAGTTAAACCTGAACAGAAGGAGTTCCGATGACTTGAGTGCAGAACTGGACATCAGAGTGGGTACAGCTAATGCAGCTAGTCCACACGAGCGCCTACCACAGTTCTTTACCCTCTATATTCAAAGAGATGAAAGGGAGGGGAAATAAACCAGAAAACCATAAGATAAACAGTGTAAAATGTGGGTTTCTGCCTTGTTTTATGTGGAGTCTTTGCCACTGAGGAGCACACTCCAAGGAGGCTATTGGAGCTTAAAAAAATGCAGTTACTGGCTTATCTTGATGCTTGTTACTCATTCAGACCACTGCCTCTGATGGTGTCAGGCCAGTTATGTTGCACACAGAGCGTCTCTCCAAGAAAGGACTGTATACCAACTCCACTTGGCTCAGTATACACACTATTTCCATTTGGATTTTATTTTTTAAATTAAAGAAATTTACTTATTTACTTATTTGGCTGAGCTGGGTCTTCATTGCTGTGCTCAGGGTTCCTCTAGATGCAGTGAACAGGGGCTACTCTCTAATTGCACTGCACGGACCTCTCATTGTGGGGGCTTCTCATGTTGTGGAGCAAAGGCTCAAGGACACATGAGCTTCAGCAGTTGTGGTGCACAGGCTTAGTTGCCCCGAGGCATGTGGGATCTTCCTGAACTAGGGATTGAACCCTCATCCCCTGCATTAGCAGGTAGATTTTTATCCAGCAAAAATATCTGTTTTTGGAGAATCATCAATAAAAAAGCTAGAGTATCCACTATAGACAGCTGGAGAAGAAGCTTCCAGGAAAGATGGAAGAAACAGGGTCTCCAGCCTGCCCGGATGTGATGTAGGCACATTTGCCCATTCTGAGGTCAAGTATTGTTTTGCGCATTTTAAAAACAATATAAGACAATAGAGGGGAGCTGAAGCAGATAGTGATTATTGTTGGTCTACCCTCCATCTTTTTTCTCATTTACGGGTAATGTAGTCCCAATTTCCTCCTGGGGAATCTTCTTCCACTGTCAATTAAGGTACTTTGACTGGGCCCTCTTCAGCTCCAGGAATGGGCGCTTGATGTAGGTCTAAGTCAGTTAATAAACTCCCCCGGAAGTCAGTTAATAAACTCCCCCGGGTCACAGTGATTGCTTTAGATGTCAGGAAGAGGCAAGGTGCTCAAGCGGAACCAGATAGAGTGAAGTCCTGGTTGTGCAATGGGGCTGACTAGTAAGGAGTGGTGCTCTCTCTCTTCTGGGGGATCTGAATAAGGAAGGATGTCGCAGGTTTTCTGACTGTGGTGGTTTCTCTTGTTTCCCAGCACAGACTCCAGTCACAGGGCCTTCAGTAGTTTGTAGCCTGCAGGCTCGGTAGTTGCAGCTCGGGGGCTCCAGAGCTCAAGCTCAGCAGTGTTGGTGCAGGGGCTTAGTTGCTCTGCGGCATGTGGAGTCTTCGGGGGCCAGGATCGCACTGGTGTCCCCTGCACTGGCAGGTGGATTCCTATCCACTGTGCCACCATGGAAGTGCTACAACAGTCTTAGACGTCCACCCAGTGAGCAGTGACTGTGGAGCGTGTCTAGAATATAGCAAAACAGTGGAAGCCTGGAGGGAACTGGGTCCTGATGAAAGCTTTTGAATTTTCAACTTAGTTATGCCCAAATCCAAGACTCCAAATTGATATTTTCAGGAATGTAAGTTAATATATTCCACTTTCTTTGTCCAAATCTTTATTTTGCTCCAGTCATTTTGAGTGAGAGCTTCTGTCACATGCAACAGAAGGATCCCTACCTGTTACTATAAAGTATTATGCAACTACAAAAAGAAATGTGAGATGTAGGAAGAAATTAAAAGGAAAAACAGAAACTAAACATGACAATTATATAAAGACAAATGATTGGGAGCTAAAATTATGCATAAATAGGTGATTTAAAATAAAGATACAAATAACCAGAGATTACAAATATAGCAGAAGAAGAAGGGACACACATAAAAGGCTAAGCGAAAGTGAGAGGCGCTCAGTTGTGTCTGACTCTTTGTGACCCCGTGGATCATATAGTCCATGGAATTCTCCAGGCCAGAATACTGGAGTGGGTGCCCTATCCCTGCTACAGGGGATCTTCCCGACCCAGGAATTGAACCAGGGTCTCCTGCATAGCAGGCAGATTCTTTATCAACTGAGCTATGAGGGAAGCCCAAATAAAAGATTAAAACCCATGATATAAAAGCTTAGAATATTAAAATAGAGGGGATAAACGACTGAGAAAAGGAATTGGAAACAAGACAAAACTGAAGATTAAAAACCTCAGAAGAATAAAAATGGTTATGAAGAAAGATTTTTTTAAAAGATGAAACAGAAACAAAAACTTTAAAGATTAGAGTGAGTGATAGGAAAAAGAAAGTTCAAAGTAAATTAGTGAGAATCCACAGAAGTTCGAGGTGGTGATTGAAAAAATTCTGCTGATGGGATGTCATTCAGTGGGGCAAAGAGCCAGGAAGGCAGAAAGCCCATACGTAGGCTGAGCAGCGTCTGTAAACACACAGTTTGTCTGCTTCATAATGACACCCGGCAAAACAGGAAAAACACCAGCCTTCTCATCCTTGGGAAACTTGAAAAGCTAATGTCACTCATCTCCCTCCACCACCACATGCATGACAGATCCGGTTCTTTCCTAGTTTGTCCGAAAACTTGGCACATTATGCCTCAAGCCAAAAGAGCCTAGTTATAGTCAATTAGAATACTGGCAGGAAAAGCAGGGAGCAACTCAATACATTTTTTTCAAATTATTTTCTTTTAAAGAAGAAGTTCTTGGAGAATATGCCAGCAAGAAAATAGCCCAATTATGATTGCCAAACTGAAAGTTGAAAAATGAGATTATTTAAAATGAGCAATTCATGCTCATCAAAAGTCTGAAAATATTAAGTATTATGGAAAATGAGGAGAAGTGGAAACTCATACACTGCTGATGGCAATATAAATTGGTATACCATGTGAGAGCAATTTGACTATATCTTGTATAATCAAAGATCCCTATACACTTAGATGTTTGCCTTAGAGAATGCAAACAAATATACATAGACATACAACAATTACTTGTAACAGCAAAATGTATATAAAACATATCAATAGAGAAGTGAATAAAAATTATGGCATATTGAATATATAGAACAGTTAAAATGAATAGACTATTATAAGTATCAATGTGAATATATACAGAAAACATAACGTTAAGTGAAAAAATAAGTTGCAGATTCACAGCATAGGCTAGTGTTTACGTAAATTTTTTAAAACACCCCAGACTATTATTTTCACTTTGGGACAAATACACATGTAGTGAAAGTATAAAAATATAGAGAGAAACGATATTCAGAGCAGAAGAATAAGGAAGGATGAAAGATTTGGGAAGATTACAAAGGGATTTTCAAATTTGACTCTAATGTTCTTTCACTTAAATCTGCTAAAGGTGGGATGGAGGGCGAGACGGGAGAACTTTGTTGAAGACATTGCTGTAGTACAATGGCTGCTCCATTTTTTTTGTTGGCAGAGTCTTTGCATTTTGGAGCCAGGGCAGACAGTGGGGAGGAGCAAAGCATCTTTCCACCTTCTTTTCAGCCATCGGGTTTTCTACCGTCCACTGCCAACACATTCATGGGTCACCGATTCTATTTCTCAGTCCAGTTCTAAGCGCTTTGCAAATAGTGGCCATTTCTCTCAGATTTCAGCAGTTAATTGTCAGTTTTAGTTTTCGTTGCTATGAGTTTCCATCATCTTCTGAGGGCCTCTTAAACTATTTGTCTGTTTCAGTCTGAGTAGGCTAGATGGATGATTCTGTAGGATTTAACACCCAAATCCTTACTGGCTCAATTCAGTGAAGGTTTTTCTGTCTCCTACAGTGGCAATGCAGATATTCTTGGTCGGGAGGCTTTCTGGGGTAGCTTTTCTCCAAGCAGTGTAGACTAGTTTACCTAGACTAGCTACTCTAGTTCTCTAACCTTTCCAAATAAACTTTAGAATAAACTTGTCTAGGACTTTGATAGAAATTTCATTCAACCTGTATATCAATTTGGAGAAGGCTGAATCTTCCAATCCAAGAACTTGGTATCACTCTTATTTAGATCTTATTTATTTCATTAGTTTTATAGTTTTCAGCATATAAGTCCAGTACATATTTTGTTAGATTTACACTTAATTTATTTTATGCAACTTTAATGATATATTTTAAATTTCAGTGTCCACATATATTCATTGTGTAAGTATATAGAAATATAATTGATATTTCTGTGTTTATCTTATATTTTGCAAACAACTGAATTTGCTTATTTATAGGAGATTTTGAAATTCCTTGGGATCCTTTACATAGACAATCATGTCCTCTGCAACAGGGACACTTTTATATCTTCCTTTCTTATCTGTATGCTTTTATTTCGTTTTCTTGCATTACTGCAGGCTAGACCTTCACGTACTATCTGGAATAAGCTTGGTGAGAAAAGATAACCTTTGTTGTTGCTGTTTAGTCACTAAGTTGGGTCTGATTCTTTGCGACTCCATAGACTGCAGCCTGCAAGGCTCCTCTGTCCATGGGATTTCTCAAGCAATAATACGGAAGCGGGTTGCCATTTTCTACTCCAGGGCATCTTCCTGAGCCAGGGATTGAACCTGTGTCTCTCGCATCTCCTGCACTGGCAACCAGATTCTTTACCACTGAACCACCAGGGAGGCCTTACTGGCTTCATCAGTGATTTGGGAAGTATCTGCTCCTCTTCTAGTCCATGCCTTTTGCTGGAAGAGACTTTTAGAATTGGTATTAAATTCGGTTTTTTTTTCAGTCAGCTTTTCCCATTGTTTAGATTGGGTGATTTTTATTTATTCTATTCTGTTGTTTACTTGTCTATCTATTCTGCTATTGATCCTATCCACTGAGGTTTTTATTTAGTCAAACATATTTTTTGAATTCTAAAATTTCCACTGGTTCTTCTTTTTAATCTTCTGCTTCTTCGATTATATATATATATATATATATATATATATATATATATATTTGCTGAGATTTTCTATTTTTCATCTGCTTCAAGTGTGCTCCTAATCACTCACTGAAACATTAAAAAAAAATCATGGTTGCTTTACTATTTTAACAGATAATACATTTCTTTTGTCTCTGTCTTTCCAGATATTGTCTTTTTNTTTATATATATATATATATATATATATATATATATATATATATTTGCTGAGATTTTCTATTTTTCATCTGCTTCAAGTGTGCTCCTAATCACTCACTGAAACATTAAAAAAAAATCATGGTTGCTTTACTATTTTAACAGATAATACATTTCTTTTGTCTCTGTCTTTCCAGATATTGTCTTTTTTCATTTTGTTCTACATCTCAGTTTTTGATATGCTGAGTAACTTTCAAATGAAACCTGGACATCTGGGGTAATATGAGATTCTGGCTGTTGTTTAAATCTTCTCTTTTATTTGGCTTCCCCTGACATCTCTTTGACAGGGTAAAGGAGGGCACTGTCTCATTACTGCCAGGTAGATGCAGAAGTCCAGGTTCCTCACCTCACCTTTGTTGATACCCAAGCCTGGGGTTCTGCCAAAACTGGGAATTCTGGCTCTTTCCTAGGCCCCCACTGATACTTCCTGGGCAGAGAGGAGCATGAATACCTCTCTACTGCTCCTCATGTGGCCTCCACTGACTCCATGGGGGCAGGAGTGGCCTCCTCACTGGTGGGTTGTGGATAAAGTCCTAAATCTCTCCAAGGCTTGATCCCCCACTGTGGAGAGAGGAAGGAACCTTTTGTGAGTGCCTGGCTCTGGGGGAAATCCTGGTTCCTGTGTTGTCTCCCACTGAACCCACTGGGAGAACTCATTACCTCATGTGAAGATGAAAGTTCTGGATCCCTACTGCACTGTCTTTGACACCATATTTGTGGGAATTTTAGAGTTCTTTGTTATAGCTGATGAGGGTAGGTGGGGTTGGGTATGCGTGAAGGGTGTGGGGTGTGGGAGCGTGGGGGATAAAAGCCTAGACTCCCCTCTCAGTCTTTGCTGGCATGGATTGGGCCTCAGTTTTTATGTAGTGTTTTGCTGAAATAGAGTGTTAGTTGCCTCAAAGATTTCTGTCTCCCTGATGGCTCAGATGGTAAAGAATCAGCCTGCAATGCAGGAGACCTGGGTTTGATTCCTGCATTGGGACCATCCATTGGAGAAGAGAAAGGTGACCCCCTCCAGCATTCTTGCCTGGAGAATTCCATGGACAGAGGAGACTGGAGGGCAGAGTAGGACATGACTGAGTGATTAAAATTTTTCTGTCTTGTTAAGCTGCCTCTTTCCTGGTTAGGGAGAGTAGGCTTCTGTTGGGGCTTTTATACTCTGTGTCCATTGGTATTTCTATGTTGTTGGTTTCTGCAGCTTTAAGTCTGGTACGTATCAAGCAAAAAAGAAAACCTAGGGAACTCATCAGCATATCCTTCCTTGTGTCTCAACATCTGCACAGGATCCACCTTCTCTCCACATGTTGGGTCTTCTGATGTTTGCATGTATGTCTATATGTGAGCATGTATTTAAAACTGAGGAATAGTTGACATTTGTTTCAGGTGTACAACATAATGATTCCATATTTGGATATATTGTGAAAGGATCACCATAATAAGTCTAATTAACACATCAACACACATAGTCATACAGTTTTTCTCTTCTGATGATTTTTAAGATCTACTCTTAAGCAACTTTCAAATATGCAATAGGGTATTATTAGTTATATTCATTATGCTTTACATCATGCTGTATAAGTAGACCTCATTGATCTGTACTTGAACTGTTAAGGTGAGATGATCTCTGAGAACCAAGACCAGCTGCTCTGGACCCAAACATCCTCCCCAAGATGGAAGTTACTGCACCTGTGATGAACCTTTGATGAAATGAGGCAGCTTGTTTCAGTTCCCAGAGGGAGAGAAAGTGAAAGATAGCAAACAGGCGCCGGTTGTGCTGGTGGATTGCAGTGTCAATGCTTGAGGCCCCTTTCAGGCTTAACTTAAACATGGCTTCTGTGAATCCCCAATGCTTCCATACAGTCAAGGGCAACAAGGCACACAAGTGGTCCATGGCTTGAGTGGGGAGTACTCCTCTCTGCGGAAGAAGTTGGAATGCTCAGACTCTTCTGAGCAGACGTGGGAGGAGGCAGAGGAAGTACTGCCCTCCAGGAATGGCAGCCACAAACCAGGAACCATGCCGCGTGGTCTTTGCCGCCCTGTCCTGGATGCGATGGGCATCCAGGGAGAGGGGCAGGATCCCTGGGCATGCACGCGCATGGTGCGCGGAGCAATGAAGGCATGGCTGCGTGTGGTCTTGGTGAGTCTGGGAAAGCTCTTAAGGCCTTGTTTCTGTCCGCGTCAGTTCCGGCTGCCAGGCGTGCCTGGTTGTGTCTCTGCCCCAGGGGACCCCAGCCCTGGTCGACGTGGCTGTCTACCTATTCCAGCTGCAGCCGCACCCGAGCCCAGCGCCAGCCAGAAACCAGCCATGGATTGGCCCTGCCCGGGGCCATCTGGTAGAGCTGCCCCTAATCTCCAAAGACGTAGAGGTGAACCGAGAGCTGGAGGGACCGTGCCCCGCACAGGTGGCCTTGGCCATCACTGAGTTTGGAGTCAGCATTGAAGATCTGAACCCCTTCCTGGCTGCCTACCCAGTGCACCGGGCCCCTGGGCTGCTTTCAGGCTCTGTTAGGCTGAAACTGGTAACTTTTTGATCCCTGGCCACTGGCGGGCGTGTGTGGCCAAACAGTACTTGAGACCACTGCCGGGCCTGCCTTTTCCTGACGCTACGCCTTCTCGTGGGCTTTTCTGCTTTGGCAGAGAGACTGGGGTGACAGGTGGCTGGGCCATAGGCCTCCTCCATTCCTGATCCCCTCCCCTTTTGCCCCCTGGAGGCTCCACCACCCTGTTCCAGGCTTCTGCCTCCACCGTGGCCCCATCTGCATTTGGATACCCACCCTGTACCTGAAAGCCAGCAGAGGTGAAGGCCAACTTACCCACCATCCAACAAAATGTGGACACACTTGCAAACCAGTCTTCCTTACTGACTGCCAGACAGCTTGTGTAAGTAATATGATTGAGCAGTGAAAATTCTATGCTAGTCTTTTTGGGGTGAACAGGTGGACACCATTGGCTGCTGCCTTATTGGCAGGGCTCATCAATACACCAGACATATTCTGGATGGGGGAGGAGGTGGCTGAAATGGGTGAGAGGTCAAAAGGTAAAAAGCCTCCAGTTGTAAACTAAAGGTTGTGGGCATGTAACATACAGCATGATATTAGTCTTATGTATTATATCCAAGGTTTGTAGTTGTATTTAATAGGAAGATTTGGTAAAAATACATCTAGTCTATCTTCCTGGAAGTGGAAGCTGCTTTTCTTTTTATATAGACTATTTGTATCTCTACTTACTTAGAATTTATTTTACTTATTTTTAACTTTACAGAAAGAGTCTCATGCTGGTCTTATTCTTTAGGGACTTTTTTCATGTTAATATCATACTATTGGGAGTCATCCAGAAGGCAGCATATCCCAGTGTAGTTTATTAGATGTGGCTACTGTGTATATATACAGTTTTATTCATCCAGTAGCCTGTGGATGGGTATTTGTGATGTTTCCAGTGTGAGTACTGATGGTGTGAGCAATCTTTTACATGCATCCTGTCTTACATGTGCTAAAGTTTCTCTTGAAATAGATCTAGGAGTGGAATTCTTAGGCTACAGAATATGTAACTCTTAAACTATAGAAAATAATGCTAAATTCTTTTTTAGAGTGGCCTCACTAATTTAATGTTACTACTAGTAATGTGTTAGCGATACTAGAGATCCTCCT
Organism: Neotragus moschatus; assembly: GCA_006410615.1. Classification (NCBI taxonomy): domain Eukaryota; kingdom Metazoa; phylum Chordata; class Mammalia; order Artiodactyla; family Bovidae; genus Neotragus; species Neotragus moschatus. The sequence continues at coordinate 288,336 of SJYA01000127.1, forward strand.
GAGCAGCACCTGAAAACTCTCTCCAGGCAGTAAGCTGGGGTAATTATGGGGCTCCCTCAAATTTTCCCCCCTCAGGCATCACTCAGTGGCAATTGTTGCCTAATAACCAATATATAAAATTTACTGTTCTTTATTTTTGGCTTTTTTTGGGGGGTTGTTTTTGGCAAGTGGGTCAGTCTGGTTCCTGACTCTCCATCTTGTTTGAACGTAGAGTGTTTTAAAATCATTCTAGCCCCTCCTTTTCTGTAGTAATTGTCTCAGCTTTTATTATAAAATCATTTGTGTGTGTTGTCTCTCTAGATTAATTTTGTTAAAGCTTAATTTTGTTAGTCTTTCTAAATAGCCATCTTTTTTTTTTGTTTGTTTTTGCTTTGTTAGTCTTCTCTATTTTATCTTTGTTTTCTTTGATCCCTTATCTTGTGTTTTCTCTAGCTTTTATCCTGTTATTTTTCTAACCCCTTAATTTGGGCAATTAATTTGTTACTTAGGGGGCTTTCATTTTTTCCTTTAATGTTCATATTTGAGGCTATAAATTTCCCTCAGTTTACTGCTCTTACTGTAACATATGAGTTTTATAGTTTAAAATTTTATAGTTTAAAAGCTTTTAAATTGATTCCAGATATTTAAAAATTCTCATTATGACCTCTTTATAACCTTGAGTTATTGATCAGGGTGTAAAATAAAGTTTCAAATAAGTGGGGATCAAAAATTTGTATTATTAATGTCCAACCTAATTGCATACTTATCTTTATAAAATCACTGAGTCTTTCTTTATTGACTGTGCCAAAGCCTTTGACTGTATGGATCACAATAAACTGTGGAAAATTCTGAAAGAGATGGGAATACCAAACCACCTGACCTGTCTCTTGAGAAGCCTCTATGCAAGTCAGGAAGCAACAGTTAGAACCGGACATGGAGCAACAGACTGGTTCCAAATANAATAAAGTCTGACACTGTTTCCACTGTTTCTCCATCTATTTCCCATGAAGTGATGGGACCAGATGCCACAATCTTAGTTTTCTGAATGTTGGGCTTTAAGCCAGCTTTAAGGTAATAGCCAAGATATTGGGTCTCTTTTATTCATACATCACAGCATCTCTTGTATTTGTTTGCTCTCTTTTTTAAGAGAACAAACATAGACCATTTATCCAGGCTTTACATTTGACTGATATTGGGCTGGATATGAAATTCAAATTTCTAAGTTATTTTTCTTCAATATTTTGGATATTTTACTCCTATAGTTTTCTTGCAGTCAATGTTGCTTTTCTTGAAGAATACCTGCTGGCTCAGATGGTAAAGAATCTGCCTGCACTGTAGGGGACCTGGGTCGATCCCTGGGTCAGGAAGATCCCCTGGAGAAAGAAATGGCAACCCACTCCAGTATTCTTGCCTGTAGACTCCCCGTGGATAGAGGAGCTTGGCAGACAACAGTCCATGGGTCACAAAGAGTTGGACATGGACTGAGCGACTAACACATACTTTTTGTTGTTGTTGTTGTTAGCTTTTAGAATTTTCTCTTTCTTATTCTTAAATTTTAGTATAATGTGTAAATTTTTCTTTGTCCTCCTTGGCACTCTGTCGGTGTTTTCAGTCTTAGTCTTGCTATCTTTTAAAAAATCTGGGAGATTTATCTACATTAGTTCTTCAAATATTTACCCCTCTTTAAAAATTTTCTTTTCTTTCTGTGATTTATATTATTTGGATTTTAGCACTTCTATGTCTATTCTTTATACCTGTAGACTTCTTTTTATTTCTAATTTCTCTGCATTTTCTTTCTTTTCTCAGCATAGTCCTTTTAAAAATGTATCTTATCTTTCTGTCCTTTGTTTCTACAGTAATCTTATCTTTAAAGTATTTGCTTGATTATTTTTATAATGTATTTTTCTTTTGCCATATTGATACATTCTTCTCTTTAAAAAACATATTTCATTAATGTGATTTAAAATTATTAAGTTTAAATCCTTTTGCTTCTGATGGAATCTAGAATACAGATACTGTACTCCTTAAATATCTTACCTTCTTGGTTAGTGGGCTTGTATTTCCTGGAGGTATTTTTCACTTTATCAAGCCATGCATGTATGGGAAGTCCAGACTCCTGTCTCTATCACTACAACCAGCTCAGGGTGTTAAAGTATATGCATGGGTCGTAGTGTGAAGAGGTTCAGGCAGTGAAAAACTGAGTCAGTCACTCCTCACTTTAAAAAAAGAAAGCAGGGTTTTGCTCTTTGCCTCTCAGTTTTAAGTGAGGATCTTTCTTAAATGTAACAACTTCCAAAAGTCATTACCTTTTTCTTTCTTTCTTTTTTTTTTTTAAACACCATGTCACAGTGGCTTCTGCCTTTGATTTTGCCTTGGTGGGGAGGAACACTTAGACCAAGTCTGAGTTGCTGTAGAAGTAGGGTAGGCATTCCTTGTCCCAAGAGTACATTTTTCTACATTATACTGGGCTGCTCCTTGTGCTGGCTGAAGCCACTCCTTCTGTCTTGCAGTAATTCAGAACAGCCTTCTTTTATTTCAAAGATTTCTTATATCTTTTTTGGTGTCTTTGGTTGATCTTGGGTGTGAGATCCAATAACTGCCTGCTCACCTTCCTAGTAGGACCTGGAAATGGATCCACCACCCTTTGCTTTTGTTTTTCGGGGCCAACATTTCCCCCCTCCTCCCCAGCACAAAGTAACATATAATTTTGTCTCATGATTTTATTTTTACAAAGTGTTTAGAATATAAATGTAGAATATCAAATACTATATCAAAGCTCTTTGTCTGTGTTCCATTCCCCATCTTTAACCATATACAATAACATTTTTTTATCCTGCAAGCTTTTTTCACCTTATTATATTGAGTGTACTTCTTTTGCTTTGTTCTTTTTATTTTAATGGTTCTAGTGTTTATTCTTTAGNGGCAGTGAAAAACTGAGTCAGTCACTCCTCACTTTAAAAAAAGAAAGCAGGGTTTTGCTCTTTGCCTCTCAGTTTTAAGTGAGGATCTTTCTTAAATGTAACAACTTCCAAAAGTCATTACCTTTTTCTTTCTTTCTTTTTTTTTTTTAAACACCATGTCACAGTGGCTTCTGCCTTTGATTTTGCCTTGGTGGGGAGGAACACTTAGACCAAGTCTGAGTTGCTGTAGAAGTAGGGTAGGCATTCCTTGTCCCAAGAGTACATTTTTCTACATTATACTGGGCTGCTCCTTGTGCTGGCTGAAGCCACTCCTTCTGTCTTGCAGTAATTCAGAACAGCCTTCTTTTATTTCAAAGATTTCTTATATCTTTTTTGGTGTCTTTGGTTGATCTTGGGTGTGAGATCCAATAACTGCCTGCTCACCTTCCTAGTAGGACCTGGAAATGGATCCACCACCCTTTGCTTTTGTTTTTCGGGGCCAACATTTCCCCCCTCCTCCCCAGCACAAAGTAACATATAATTTTGTCTCATGATTTTATTTTTACAAAGTGTTTAGAATATAAATGTAGAATATCAAATACTATATCAAAGCTCTTTGTCTGTGTTCCATTCCCCATCTTTAACCATATACAATAACATTTTTTTATCCTGCAAGCTTTTTTCACCTTATTATATTGAGTGTACTTCTTTTGCTTTGTTCTTTTTATTTTAATGGTTCTAGTGTTTATTCTTTAGAGAAGGCAATGGCACCCCACTCCAGTCCTCTTGCCTGGAAAATCCTATGGATGGAGGAGCCTGGTGGGCTGCAGTCCATGGGGTTGCTAAGAGTCGATACGACTGAGTGACTTCCCTTTCACTTTTCACTTTCCTTCATTGGAGAAGGAAATGGCAATCCACTCCAGTGTTCTTGCCTGGAGAATCCCAGGGACAAGGAAGCCTGGTGGGCTGCCGTCTACGGGGTCGCACCGAGTCGGATGTGACTGAAGTGACTTAGCAGCAGCAGCAGTGTTTATTCTTAATATGGTGCATAATATTATAAAAATTATATACTAAAATTTATTAAAGCTGTGTTATGATTGGATTATTTTTTGAGTGTATTTAGGTTATTTTTACTTCTTACTACTAGAGATAAGTATAACATCTTTAAAAATATATCTTTTTCTTTTGATTTATTGGTTTAGATTAATTTTAAGAATGAGATTACAAGGTCCATGGATGTAAAAGCTTTATGGCTCTTGATAAGTATTGCCAAATTGCCCTTCAAAGAATGATGCTATTCTTTGAATGGTTTCCTATACACTTATTCTGATGTATACTTAATTGCATATGCACAGACTTGTTGTATATCACTTAAGACAAATCCTCTTCTGTCTTTTTTACACTACTCTGATTACATTTTTAAGGATACATTAAATTAAAATGGTGATAGACCGTCTTCTCTCTCTTTTTTTTTTAAACCACTATTACTTCCAAATAGCCCTGTAAAATCCTCTTAATTCTAATTCTAATTTAAGTAATTAGGAATATAAATATAAATTAAGACAATGGGTGATGTTTACTCCCTCAGATTCTACCAATATAGAGAGCACGTATTACTCATATAGTTTGAAGTCTTAGATCTCCCAGAAACGTAGAAAATATTTTTTGTAGTCAGTGTTACTTCCAGAAGTTGTCTGAAATTATGAATCTCCCCCTCTGTTTAAAACCATATAAGTCCTGGGGTTTTGTGTCATGTAAGAAAGAGTTGGGAATTGAAAAGAACAGCTGTTTGGCTTCTTTCCAGATCTGAAGACTGGTACTCAAACTAGATTTAATTTGATCTAGAAAAATGCAAAAAGGTACCATTTTTACACAGTGAAGGCCTGCTACTCATACCTGCTATTTTCTTTAAACAGAAACACTGAATATCTTGCTTACATTTTTATCGTTCAGTATAATTTATAGGATTCCTGAAATAATCATGGTTAATATGTGGTAAGCACTCTTTTAGATACTGTGTTAACCCCTGCATTACTTTTTGCTGCATAACAATGTCAAAGATTTGGGGATTTACAATAATAAACATTCCTTTTCTCCCTAGGTTTTCTGTTGCTTAGGTTGACTCAAATCTGTGGATTGGGGTCTCGGCTGCTTCACCAGCACCAGTGGCTGTCTGGGGCTTGCTGTTCTCATTGCAGACCACAGAAATGTAAGTCAGCAGGCCACACCACGCAGACTTATTTAAAACTTCTGCTTGCATCACATTTGCTCACATTCTGGTTTCCTACATAAATCACTTGGCCAAGCCAAGCTATAGTGGGCTGGGATATATACTCTGCCTGCAGTGGGAGGCAGTGAAAAGTCACATGGCAAAGAGTGAGGATGTGTAACTTTATTAGGAAGTGAGTGAAGAATTGAGAGTAATAATCTTATATATCATAAACCTCAAGGCAGCTGTGTAGATTGTCTATTGCTAATTCACCTTCATCCCTGGCCCTTATATTAAAAGTACTGATTGCACTGCATTTCAGGGGAGAAGCTTTGCATATTAATTGGCTTCGGCTGCCATAACAAAATACCATAGACTGGCCAGCTTAAACAACAGACATTTATTTCTCACAGTTCTGGTGGCTGAGAACCTGAGATCAGGGTGCCAGCATGGTTGGGTTCTGGTAAGGGCTCTCTGCTCAGCTTGCTGCCTTTTCACAGTGATCTTATGTGGTGGATAGAGAGAGGTGCTCCTGTCTTCTTATAGGAGCACCAATTCCATTATGGGGAGCCCACCCTAATGACTTTGTTTATTAAATCTAATTATTTCCTAAAGGGACTGTCTCTAAATATCATCACATTTGGGGGTTAGGCTGTCAACATGTGAATTGTGGGGGAGGGGACACATTTCAGACCGTAGTACCCAAGAGGAATATTTTCTGAAAACCCTAGCCTGCTGGGTCAGATTCTGTTAATGAGAAACACTTAACTGGGATATCCAGTGTTGAAAATTAGAAGACATTGTCTGTCAGCAGGTGGGCAGGTAAAGGGCAAAAAGCATGAATTTACTTTGAATTCTGACCACTTTTCCCAATCACTTGTTTTGTTGCTAGGGGCAGCGGAGATGGGCCATCAGCAGAGGTTTTTCCATGACGCTTAAGTCTTCTCACTTCTGAAAGCAGTGGTGGTTTCCCTGATTTTGTAAGCACTTATTATATTTTACTGAAGTTAAGATGCCATGCATGGTGTCACTAAGAAAGAAAAAAGCTACCATTCAAAAGCTAAAATTTTTTAATTCTGAGGATTTTTATTCCATGCTTTGGAAAAAAGACTCTTAGACTTATTTGGACAGCTCTCAAAAATATGTGTGCTAAAAAACACATATCGCAGTTGTCCATACGTAAAGATGCAAATATGAGCACTGTCAGTTTGCTGTTATTCCTGAAATAACCTCATATTCAGAATTTTGCTCTTGTGAATCATTTTTCTCCATTTAGAGGCCCAAGTGTCTGCGTTTTTCCACCCATCAGCATTGGTGACAGATCTTTTCTTAAAAGAGTGCTCCGTCATTATCTCCTGTCTTTTTCCTTCCAAGCTGCTAACAACTGCTCTGGCATTCTGGTTGGAGTTAGTCTTGATTTTATGTCCACTCTTATTCTATTATATCCTCAAAGAGTACTTGAATGGTCTCTGAGGATTTGCAGTGGTTCAGGTAGGCCACGAGTTGGACACGACTGAGTGACTTCACTTTCACTTTTCACCTTCATGCACTGGAGGAGGAAATGGCAACCCACTCTAGTGTCCTTGCCTGGAGAATCCCAGGGATGGGGGACCTGGTGGGCTGCCGTCTCTGGGGTCACACAGAGTTGGACATGACTGAAGTGACTTAGCAGCAGTAGCAGAGGTAGGCCACTGGGAATAATTGAGATTCTGTCCTTCTCAATGAGCTTATTCTTTACCCATCTTAATACACATTTCTGCAATGTCTCAAGAACTAACCTAACTGATGGGTTGAGTAGATTTTCTGGATAAATCTGTTTGGAGGACTTTGAGCTAGCTCAGGGGCAAACCATTCATGTTTCTTGAGCACATACCATAACATTTTGGGGGAAAAGCTTATTTTTGTCATTATCATTTTGCAGTTTGCAATTAAATATGAAACCCCTGGAATGTACAACAACAAGAGTAAACTTTAATGTGAATAAGGACTTTGAGTGGCAGAGATGTATCAGTGTTGGTTCGCTAGTGGTCATAAATGTAACCCTGGTGCAGGGTGTTGATGAGGGAGGCTCTGCATGTGTGGGGACAGCAGTTATACNGAAGAATTGAGAGTAATAATCTTATATATCATAAACCTCAAGGCAGCTGTGTAGATTGTCTATTGCTAATTCACCTTCATCCCTGGCCCTTATATTAAAAGTACTGATTGCACTGCATTTCAGGGGAGAAGCTTTGCATATTAATTGGCTTCGGCTGCCATAACAAAATACCATAGACTGGCCAGCTTAAACAACAGACATTTATTTCTCACAGTTCTGGTGGCTGAGAACCTGAGATCAGGGTGCCAGCATGGTTGGGTTCTGGTAAGGGCTCTCTGCTCAGCTTGCTGCCTTTTCACAGTGATCTTATGTGGTGGATAGAGAGAGGTGCTCCTGTCTTCTTATAGGAGCACCAATTCCATTATGGGGAGCCCACCCTAATGACTTTGTTTATTAAATCTAATTATTTCCTAAAGGGACTGTCTCTAAATATCATCACATTTGGGGGTTAGGCTGTCAACATGTGAATTGTGGGGGAGGGGACACATTTCAGACCGTAGTACCCAAGAGGAATATTTTCTGAAAACCCTAGCCTGCTGGGTCAGATTCTGTTAATGAGAAACACTTAACTGGGATATCCAGTGTTGAAAATTAGAAGACATTGTCTGTCAGCAGGTGGGCAGGTAAAGGGCAAAAAGCATGAATTTACTTTGAATTCTGACCACTTTTCCCAATCACTTGTTTTGTTGCTAGGGGCAGCGGAGATGGGCCATCAGCAGAGGTTTTTCCATGACGCTTAAGTCTTCTCACTTCTGAAAGCAGTGGTGGTTTCCCTGATTTTGTAAGCACTTATTATATTTTACTGAAGTTAAGATGCCATGCATGGTGTCACTAAGAAAGAAAAAAGCTACCATTCAAAAGCTAAAATTTTTTAATTCTGAGGATTTTTATTCCATGCTTTGGAAAAAAGACTCTTAGACTTATTTGGACAGCTCTCAAAAATATGTGTGCTAAAAAACACATATCGCAGTTGTCCATACGTAAAGATGCAAATATGAGCACTGTCAGTTTGCTGTTATTCCTGAAATAACCTCATATTCAGAATTTTGCTCTTGTGAATCATTTTTCTCCATTTAGAGGCCCAAGTGTCTGCGTTTTTCCACCCATCAGCATTGGTGACAGATCTTTTCTTAAAAGAGTGCTCCGTCATTATCTCCTGTCTTTTTCCTTCCAAGCTGCTAACAACTGCTCTGGCATTCTGGTTGGAGTTAGTCTTGATTTTATGTCCACTCTTATTCTATTATATCCTCAAAGAGTACTTGAATGGTCTCTGAGGATTTGCAGTGGTTCAGGTAGGCCACGAGTTGGACACGACTGAGTGACTTCACTTTCACTTTTCACCTTCATGCACTGGAGGAGGAAATGGCAACCCACTCTAGTGTCCTTGCCTGGAGAATCCCAGGGATGGGGGACCTGGTGGGCTGCCGTCTCTGGGGTCACACAGAGTTGGACATGACTGAAGTGACTTAGCAGCAGTAGCAGAGGTAGGCCACTGGGAATAATTGAGATTCTGTCCTTCTCAATGAGCTTATTCTTTACCCATCTTAATACACATTTCTGCAATGTCTCAAGAACTAACCTAACTGATGGGTTGAGTAGATTTTCTGGATAAATCTGTTTGGAGGACTTTGAGCTAGCTCAGGGGCAAACCATTCATGTTTCTTGAGCACATACCATAACATTTTGGGGGAAAAGCTTATTTTTGTCATTATCATTTTGCAGTTTGCAATTAAATATGAAACCCCTGGAATGTACAACAACAAGAGTAAACTTTAATGTGAATAAGGACTTTGAGTGGCAGAGATGTATCAGTGTTGGTTCGCTAGTGGTCATAAATGTAACCCTGGTGCAGGGTGTTGATGAGGGAGGCTCTGCATGTGTGGGGACAGCAGTTATACAGGAATGTTCTGTGTTTTCTGCCCAATTTTGGTGTGAATCTAAATTTGCTCTAAAGAATGAAGTCTATTAAAAGTTAAGTATAACAGCAACTTTGCATTCCCACAACAAATACAGTTATTGGCAACTATACATAGCTTTATAGGTTTAGGTTCCTTTTTTTGTTTTAAAGTTTTTATTTTGTTGTGGGGTACAGCTGATTAATAATGTGATAGTTTCAGGTGAATAGCAAAGGGACTCAGCCATACATATACATGTATCCATTCTCTCCCAAGCTTCTCGGTAGGGAGTTTGGGATGGACATGTACACTGTTATATTTAAAATGGATAACCAACAAGGGCCTACTGTAAAGCACTTGGAGCTCTGCTCAGTGTTATGTGGCAGCCTGGATGGTAGGCCGCTTTTTATAACCTGTGTCATAATCTCAACCTCTTTAGCACCTTTATCAGTGATGGTATCATCACTGGAGTTTCTTTAGCAGTTTCTGTTTGACTAATAAACAACTAGTTTTATTAATTTCCTCAATTGAATCACATGTTGCTAGAAATTTAGCACCTTCTGTTCCCAATCAGCAAAGTTTCTGACAAATTGATCCTTAGGGCCTTAAGGGTAATCCTGGGTGGTGCATGGATTATTTGCATAAGTCTTTCTTTCTTCTCTTCTGGACGATTTGGCCATTTCTCCTGCCTTTATTTCCCTTTTAGTTTGGGTTCCCCTAAAAGCAGAGCCTGAGACAAGGACATAGGTGCATAGAGAACATATTTAGAAGGTGGTCTCTGAAGGCAGGTGGCCTAGGGGCATTAATGTCACCCCTGGGGACATTTACTGTCCCTTGAACCCCAATTACCAGGCTTTTCTGAGGGAGAAAAGCAGAAACACCTTTATTGTTTTAAAGAAAGGGAAAGAATGATGACGAAGACAGAGTGATAGCTGCTGGGAGGTGCTCTGATGGTTTTGTTTTTTCCGTGATACTTGCTAGGCCAAAATGCATAAAGTTGAGACTTAGCATAATCTTGTGACATGTATTCCCCCAGCTTTTGTTTGCATTTCTGCCTCTTCATCACCTGCTTGGGATGGATACTGCCTGTCTCTCCTAAGTGTGTCTACTCTGCGTTCTCTAGTTCACTCCAGACCCCTATCGGCCCACCGTCAATTAATAACTTGGCAATCTCACTGTAGAAGTCAGACCCTAGTGAGTCTGGTAGACATGCATTCATTTAGCAGAGCCTCTTCACTCCTCATCACCCTTCTGCACGTCGGATTCCGAACTCTGGTCCCTCCACATAGGCATTGCCATCCATGGAGACCCTGCTGAAGCAGCCTGTCAGCACTGGTCTTCTCTTTTACTATGCCGTAGATGTGTTAGGTCCTACAGGGAAGAAAAAAGAAATTTGCAATAGCAGCTGATTGCCAGGAGTATAGCTGTATGCTCAGGAGTGACCCTGCACAAGGGGTAGTTTACCAGAGTCAAACTCTGGGAGCAGTTGTGAAGGAGGATGCTCATATAGCCCAGAACCTTTAGGAAAATTTCCATAAGCGGCCCAGGTCTGAGCAGTGGTTTTGAATTGGGGGAGTGATGTTGATAAAGACTCCTAGGACACATTCTTTTGGAACCTGAGCCTTCCAAGCAAATGCCATTTTACAATTCGATCTTATTCCCCTCTGGTCACCACATTGTCTGGTAAGTTAGTTGAAGTCTGTAGACCTTACGAGCAGGCAACTTGGTTGTGGGATTGAGGTTTGAAGGTAGGTCTGAATGTATGTTTGCCAAGGAGGTTGGTGACTGACCTATTTAGCAGTGTCCTTGGAGAGGCCTGGTGGCTTACTTGTGTTTGGAAAGTCCGAATAAGAGTCGTAGATTCAGTGGGACCCATCTGAGCGAGAACCTGGCGACCTGCTCTTTGAGACAGCCAGATTCCTGGGGAAATTGCTATCCCTGGCCCAGTGGGTGACAATGACCAGCTCCTGGGTGGACCTGTACCTTCTGGAGCCATGCGTCCCTTTTCTTCATCTCCAGGAAAGAACTGTAACCCTTTGCTTTTCCATGACTGTCATAGGATGAAGCTGAGGGTCTAAGGTGGCTGGGAGGAGCATTAAACCTTCCCTTTGTCTGCTCATTCCTTGTGAGCCTGTGGTGTCTGTAAACTCTCACTTGTTAGGAAACAGTTCACTTACAAGCTCCAAAGGCCTTGAATGATGTACCACAAGAACTTAGGGTCACTTTTGGAAGGCATTGTGTTTGAGGCTCAGACTTGGGTTCAAATCTTAATGCTGCCCCTCCAGTGAAAACCATGAGCCATGGGTAATTCTCTTAGATTCTCTGAGTCTTGATTTCCTCTTTATATGGTGGTTAATTATACCTGTCTCATGACATTGTTGGTAGATTAAATCAAATGATATAAAGTGCCTGTCATGGAGCTCCAAAAATGTCAGTTCCTTTCTCATACAGACTAATATGTGATACCTGAAGCTAAAGACTTAAAAGTCCAGTTTAAAATTAATGAAAAACTAAGATATTTAATGAAACAGTGGAAACAGTGTCAGACTTTATTTTTCTGGGCTCCAAAATCACTGCAGATGGTGACTGCAGCCATGAAATCAAAAGACGCTTACTCCTTGGAAGAAAAGTTATGACCAAACTAGATAGCATATTCAAAAGCAGA
>SJYA01000127.1:316318-331093 GCA_006410615.1 Neotragus moschatus
AACCTAGACAGCATATTAAAAAGCAGAGACATTACTTTGCCAGCAAAGGCCTGTCTGGTTAAGACTATGGTTTTTCCAGTGGTCATGTATGGATGTGAGAGTTGGACTCTAAAGAAAGCTGAGTGCTGACGAATTGATGCTTTTCAACTGTGATGTTGGAGAAGACTCTTGAGAGTCTCTAGGACTGCAAGGAGATCCAACCCGTCCATCCTAAAGGAGATCAGTCCTGGGTGTTCATTGGAAAGGCTGAATTTGAAGCTGAAACTCCAATACTTTGGTCACCTCATGTGAAGAGTTGACTCATTGGAAAAGACTCTGATGCTGGGAGGGATTGGGGGCAGGAAGAGAAGGGGACGACAGAGGATGAGATGGCTGGATGGCATCACTGACTCGATGGACATGAATTTGGGTAAACTCCGGGAGTTGGTGATGGACAGGGAGACCTGGCGTGCTGCGATTCATGGGGTCACAAAGAATCAGACACGCCTGAGTGACTGAACTGAACTGAACTGGAATATTATTGTTTTCCTTTGGTGGTATCCTGTTTCCTTGACTTTCAGTGTTCCTTGAAGTTTTATGTTGCTGTCTTCACGTTTGAAGTAGCAGTCACTTCCTCCAGTCTTTACTGATTGATTTCAGGAGAGAAATAACTCTCCTTCAGTCCTATTAGGAATTTTGAGACTTTCTCAGACTTTCTATAGCCTGCTCCATACTGTTTACTACATCTTATGGCAGAATTTTTAAGCTTGTATACCTTCTCTTGATCCTGCAGTATTCCAGGCTGGGTGCTGACAGCCTCCCTTTTACTTTCTCAAGAGAAGTGCTCAGCGTTTAAGCTTGTGGTTTCTTTTTGGCCCACAGATTCAAACTTGCTTTGTTTTGAGTATGTGCTCATTATCTGCTAAAGTGTGTTTTCACTACTATTGGGTGCATGCACAGGGAGCTGGCCATGAGGTGTGTATATTTGTGTTTCTGTGTGTGTGTTTGTGAAGTGCTTGGAGTAGCTGTACTGGTTGGGGAAATCTGTGGGCAAGATATCCCAGTGACTCATAGGTAAGTCTCCAGAATGGAATCTGTGATGTGGTTGGAATCATTCTGTCTCTTGGATGCTTTCTACTCCCAGCTGCAGTTCTCCCAGCTGCTCACTGCTCCCAGCCATGCAGCTCATGACTCAGTATGCTGGATGAGACCAGAGAGAAATGGGCCGCCAGGATAGTGTCCCGCATAGCTGAGGGAGCCAAGTGCTCACTCACATGCCCTCCCTTTCCTCTGTGGGATAAATCACAGGCCAAGAAGAGTTCTCTTAGACTGAGTTGTGGCACCTTTTGGGAAATGTGATGAGGGTAAAGTCAAACTATTCCTCTTCTCCTCTCCAATGTGTCCAATCTTGGATTTCACCCCCCCCCCACCACTGGTGGTATACTGGAGCTTCTCCACTGAACTCCTAGGCTTCCATAAAGTAAGTAGCTCATTGTTCAAGTCAGTATTCTATAGGGACTCCTGGTTTGTGGCCAAGAGGGGCTAGAGCCAGCTCATGGGCCATTCAGGGTCTACAACTGGTACTGGGGTCTGTATGTCTATTCACCTTGGCATAAGGAGCTGGATTCTGCTGCTCCTACAGAGGCATCTTTGTCCCTGGGATGGATGCCAAATTATTGTTGTTGAGGGGGATGTGTTAGTGCGGGACGTCTTATTTGGCCATCTTTGTAATGTCACTCTCCATATATTACATTTGAACAAACACCAGCTTAGGGTCAGAACAACTAGGGAAGCTGTAGGTGGCACTTCAGAGCAGGGAGACATTCAGGCCACCTATTATAACAAATGAATTGGCATGCTATAATTATTTCGTAAAATTTCAAGACATCTAATTTAATTGTTTTTGATAATTGGAAATGTTTTATGTTTTCAAGCTATCTAATATACATTTATGTATTTTTTCTGAATATTGTTTAAAAAAACAATGGAGAAAATCAATAGTAACAAATAACTATAAAAGAGATGCAAATTGCTATACAAACTCTGAGATCCCGGGGTTGGAGTTAAATTTTACTTTTATGTGTGCATGTATGTTTCAAATTATGTTGGATTTTGTTTTCAGTTGTGCTTATAAACTTTTGAGGATCAATAACCCTTAAATCGGGCTTCCTTGGTGGCACGGCGGTAAAGAATCCTCCTGCAATGCAGGAGACACGAGTTCTGTCCCTGGGTTCGGAAGACCCCCTGGAGGAGGAAATGGCAACCTGTTCTAGTATTCTTGTTTGGGAAACCCCATGGACAGAGGGGCCTGGCATGCTACAGTTCATGGAGTTGAAAAGAGCTGGACATGACTGAGCAACTGAGCACACAAACTCACATGTAGCAGTTTATAAACCTGGGCAATTTCTAGATGTTATTACTTATAGACCTTTGTATAAATGAGTATTCAACTGAGATTGTTTACTGCTACTGCTTTTTATTATTTGTGTCCTGGGAAATTAACATCAATTTAATACTACCATATTTCACTGTAGGTTTTTGGCATGTTCTCTTTTAGGAAAACTTTCATTTATATTTTCTATGTTGAAGGCAAAAGGTTGGTTTATAGTACTGAGAACCACATGGTGAAATCAACAAGTTCTCTGTCTTTGATCTTTTCCTATGTCTGCAGAAACCAAGGAGAAGGCTATGGCACCCCACTCCAGTACTCTTGCCTGGAAGATCCCATGGACGGAGGAGCCTGGAAGTCTANCTATGTTGAAGGCAAAAGGTTGGTTTATAGTACTGAGAACCACATGGTGAAATCAACAAGTTCTCTGTCTTTGATCTTTTCCTATGTCTGCAGAAACCAAGGAGAAGGCTATGGCACCCCACTCCAGTACTCTTGCCTGGAAGATCCCATGGACGGAGGAGCCTGGAAGTCTACAGTCCATGGGGTTGCCGAGGGTCAGACACGACTGAGCGACTTCACTGTCACTTTTCACTTTCTTGCACTGGAGAAGGAAATGGCAACCCACTCCAGTGTTCTTGCCTGGAGAATCCCAGGGACAGGGGAGCCTGGTGGGCTGATGTCTATGGGGTTGTACAAAGTCGGACACGACTGAAGTGACTTAGAAGCAGCAGCAGCAGCAGCAGCAGAAACCAAACATTCATCCAATTGAGTGACCAGAGTAATTTAAACCCTTAGCAAGAACAAGTCAGCAGAACCTGAGAATAAAGAGAACTTGTACATTTTCAGTGATCTCCTGCAAGTTTCTTTGGGAATTTCATTTAAAGAAAATCAAGCATAAATGTTTAAGTGAGAAACAAACTCTTGTCAGTAAGTCTCATATTTATTTAGCCAGTGAGTACTTATGTAGCTATAGAATGTATCCAGTGTGTTGGGGGTGGGGAAGATACTCCTGTTATGGCTCTTTTTTTTTTTTTTTTTTAAAGTTTATTGATTTATTTTTGATGACACACGGGCTTTCTCTAGTTGCGGTGAGTCGGGGCTACTCTCTTGGTGCACGGGGCTTCTCATTGCAGAGGCTTCTCTTGTTGCAGAGCTTGGGCTCTGGGGCACACGGGCTCAGTAGTTGCAGTTCTTGGGCTTAGTTGCCCAGAAGCTTGTGGGATCTTCCTGGGTCAAGGATCGAACTTGAGTCCCCTGCATAGGCAGATGCATTCTTAACCACTGAACTACCAGGGAAGTCCCTGATGTGGCATTTTAAAATTAGTGTGAAGTCATAATGCCCATTGGAAACTAAAATTTATTTGGACTACTAAAAATAATCAGTAAGATATTTCATTTTCTCTTGTAATGAAGACATGTGTCTCAGCTACTAGATCATTGCCATCAGTTCAGTTCAGTTCAGTCGCTCAGTCGTGCCCGACTCTTTGCAACCCCATGATTCGCAGCACGCCAGGCCTCCCTGTCCATCACCAACTCCCGGAGTTCACTCACTCACGTCCATCGAGTCAGTGGTGCCATCCAGCCATCTCATCCTCTGTCGTCCCCTTCTCCTCCTGCCTCTAATCCCTCCCAGCATCAAAGTCCTTTCCAATGAGTCAACTCTTCACATGAGGTGGCCAAAGTACTGGAGCTTCAGCTTTAGCATCATTCCTTCCAAAGAAATCCCAGGGTTGATCTCCTTCAGAATGGACTGGTTGGATCTCCTTGCAGTCCAAAGGACTCTCAAGAGTCTTCTCCAACACCACA
Source organism: Neotragus moschatus (assembly GCA_006410615.1). Lineage (NCBI taxonomy): Eukaryota > Metazoa > Chordata > Mammalia > Artiodactyla > Bovidae > Neotragus > Neotragus moschatus. The sequence continues at coordinate 320,496 of SJYA01000127.1, forward strand.
GTTCAAAAGCATCAATTCTTCAGCACTCAACATAGAAATGTTCAAAATATGAAACAATGTTTCTTGAGTGAATTTGGTGGTATGAATACTAGAATAGGAATGATAATTTAGACTTTTTGTGAGACATTGTCAAGAATACTTTAAGAGACAGCTCTACTTGTAACTTGGATGCAGAGTCATTTTGCTGATAAGTGAGAAATGACAAGGGAAGAATCAACTACTGACTACTCAAATGTTTCTATAAATACAATTAAATTTTAGTTTTTAAATTTTAATATAGGTATTTTCTTCACATATTTATTTTCACAATTCACATGAAGTCAAGAAAATATCTAAGATATTATGCAAAAGATATTTAATTAAGATATGAATGATCTTGTAAGGATATTTTTTTTCACTGAAATGCTTTCTGTCTGATTGAGAAAAGAAATATTAAGCTATATAAAGGCTCAAATAAAATGGTAAGTAAAACTTTTGTGCCTTTTATAAATTGGGTGAACACTAGATGATATTCAACAATTGGGATTATCTCTTTTATCTCTACTACCTAAAGGCCTAATGGAATTAGAAATATTTTATGTACATTTTAAGATTATAATTTCTTTCAGTCCTTTATTAGCTGAGTAATTGTGAATGAGTATATAATTCTCATATGGCAAATTTAATGCAACACATTTACATTCTTATGTTCTGAGCCAGTTTTGAATGCTAAACATTTAGGTATAGATATTATAGTTTTTATAAAGGACAGTTTAGTCTTATAATCAGGGGTTTATGTTTTATCTTTTTTTGTCTCTGTCATATTTTCCTCCTCTATCTGTAAAGCAATTTTATTAGCTTTATATAGTTTTCCCTATATAGGAATTAGACAGTTTTGCATGGGAAACTTTTACCTACCTTCTAACTATCAGATATACCATCACCTTATAGATTTAATGACACTCTTTCTTTTGTGGGGCCTTAAAGGAGCCGTAAGGAATGTCCCAGATTATTTGTTAACCTGGTTTCTTGGAATCTTTTAAGATCCTCTAAATTTTTATACAGATTGTTTTGAGAAGTTTATGGAAAGTCAAGGAACTCTCTACTTAAATCTCCCTTAAATTCTCATCAATCATCTCTTTCTGAATTTCCAGAATGTGGATACCAGTGTTATCATATGATGAGATATAGAAGAATAAAGTTAGGGAAAAAGTATTTTGTAGCACTATCTTAAGCAATACAGTTATAGATGTATAAAGGTAATAAGTTACTCCGATTGACCTTAGTTGATATGACTTTCTCTTTCCAATTTGTACTATATTTCCAGGCTTTTTTGCTATCCATTGTTAGACAAGGATTACAACTGATCAGACGTTCTGGCTGTGTCTGTAACTGCCAAGAGGTGTTTTGGCAGGTAATTCCTCTGATTATGACACTTTAAATTGTTTTGAATTTAATGTACATTATGTTGATGAGAACTGGATTGGTTCTTTAAAGCACTGAGATTCATTTCTAAATAAACTACTTTATTTCCTTCTAGAACATCCTTTTGCTATTGTGAAGATATAAACATGGTCTACTTGTATTAAATATATGTAGGCAAAATGTTTTTTAAAATTGAAGATATTCTTCTGTGTTAACAGAATGNTGGTTGTTTAAAGCACTGAGATTCATTTCTAAATAAACTACTTTATTTCCTTCTAGAACATCCTTTTGCTATTGTGAAGATATAAACATGGTCTACTTGTATTAAATATATGTAGGCAAAATGTTTTTTAAAATTGAAGATATTCTTCTGTGTTAACAGAATGCATAGAAAGAATTAATGCATGATTATTAATACTAATAGAGGAAAGCGAACATAATTTATAAAAAACAGAAGGTAAGTTTTCAAATATGATTTATTTTTATTATATTGCAACATGAAATGATGCAGCCACATGGTGAAAGTGGTTCTGAAGAAAGTGAAGATTCTCATTTTCATCTTATGACCCGGAACCTGCTACCTTTCAAAATACTCAAAATAATACTTTGTGCTGTGTTACAACTTAACTTGGTTAAACTTTCACCTAAAGCTATTTGTTAGGATGTTATGGAGAGTAAATAAAAGCAAAAAGAAATAACATACGGCTTAAGTGAGCAAGAAAAGACTTGTTCAGGTGATGTGGAAACCACTCTAGGTATAAGCAAAGACTTGACTTTCTAATGAAAGGCATGGGAAGAATTAACTGGCTTATTCCAAGCAGAGGGCAATTCTTTATGAAATATGCTTGAGGATATACTTGACAATAAATTTGACAGCTAGCATGGTCTCTTTACATGTTGATTTTATCTGAGATTCTGGAAGGAGAAAACCAAGTCTTTCTTTATCTCAGAGTTCTAAGGCAAATGTGTGTTTGATGCCCAGGTTGTAAGCCCAGTCTAAAGAAAAACCTGATGTTGGGTCTGTAAAACATAAGCAGTAAATATTTAATTAGAAACAAATGTTAACAGTTTTTTGAAAAAGAAATTCACTGGTGTAAAATTAGCAATGAAAAATAATTATATGTACAATTAATTGCAGGAATGAATGAGAGTAGTGGTCTGCATAGTATAGTGCATGCCTGTGTGTTCAGTTGTGTCCAACTCTTTGTGACCCTGTGTACTGTAGCCCACCAGGCTGCTCTGTGCAGGAGGTTGCAGTGCTGAGTAAAAAATTATCATGGCTTTAGAATCCAACACAGGCTTTAAATATGTGCTGTATATTCAGAATTACATTTTTCTTGGATCATTTTGAGTCTAAATTGAGTTTGTCTCCTAGATGCATGTTTTCATAGATGGAGGTGGTATGAGCAAATGCAAGCAGTTGAGGAGACTAACTCAGGAGTGGGTGGGTCGCTGAAAACCCACCAGGGTGGACAATACGTACCAGAGTTGAGAAATTAGATTCCTTCTAATAGTTCAGGTCTGTTTCCATTTATGTTGCTAGGATAAAATATTTCATAGTTAGGAGAAAGTTTAAATCAGTTATTTTAAGGATATGTTTAACCTCCCTAATCCAACATTTCCATGTCAGTTTTTGTGAAATTTTACGAAGAATATTATTTGTTAAAAAGACCAAAAATATAAACATCTAGAGGTTATATACAAGCTTTATATAAGTGTATATAAATACTGCTGCTGCTGCTGTTGCTAAGTTGCTTCAGTCGTGTCCAACTCTGTGCGACCCCATAGACAGCATAAATACATTTTTGTACATTTTGACTTACATAATAGAAAAAATATATATTTTTGTATATAAAAAGATAAAATATATAGATTATATATATATATATCTTTTTATATACAAAAATATATATTTTTCTATAACAATCTTCCCTGGTGGCTCAGAGGTTAAAGCGTCTGCCTGGAATATGGGAGACCTGGGTTCGACCCCTGGGTCGGGAAGATTCCCTGGAAAAGGAAATGGCAACCCACTCCAGTACTCTTGCCTGGAGAATCCCATGGAGGGAGGAGCCTGGTAGGCTACAGTCCATGGGGTCGCAAAGAGTCAGACACGACTGAGCGACTCCACTTTCACTTTCTTTGTATATAAAATTACTTATGCTTTAGAAAAATAATGAGTTTAACTGATAAGTAATGTTTTAGATTTGAAAGATAAGAATTCAAAGTTGTGATGAAGAAGTAGAGAAAGAATATTTTGTTAGATAGATAGGGTTGGCTTTAAAGTTATTCAATATATATTTACCAAACCTTTAATGTGTGCAATGCACTTTACTGGGAACTGTAGATGGTGGGTGGTACAGGGTACGGAGATGAAGAAGATACTATTGGTATGTTTGGAACTTAGAGTTGGTGGGGAAAGAAGTCAAATATGCAAATCAGTAGGAAAATTCCATGGACGGAGGAGCCTGGTGGGCTGCAGTCCATGGGGTCGCTAAGAGTCAGACACGACTGAGTGACTTCACTTTGACTTTTCATTTTCATGCATTGGAGAAGGAAATGGCAACCCACCNTATATAAAAAGATAAAATATATAGATTATATATATATATATCTTTTTATATACAAAAATATATATTTTTCTATAACAATCTTCCCTGGTGGCTCAGAGGTTAAAGCGTCTGCCTGGAATATGGGAGACCTGGGTTCGACCCCTGGGTCGGGAAGATTCCCTGGAAAAGGAAATGGCAACCCACTCCAGTACTCTTGCCTGGAGAATCCCATGGAGGGAGGAGCCTGGTAGGCTACAGTCCATGGGGTCGCAAAGAGTCAGACACGACTGAGCGACTCCACTTTCACTTTCTTTGTATATAAAATTACTTATGCTTTAGAAAAAGTAATGAGTTTAACTGATAAGTAATGTTTTAGATTTGAAAGATAAGAATTCAAAGTTGTGATGAAGAAGTAGAGAAAGAATATTTTGTTAGATAGATAGGGTTGGCTTTAAAGTTATTCAATATATATTTACCAAACCTTTAATGTGTGCAATGCACTTTACTGGGAACTGTAGATGGTGGGTGGTACAGGGTACGGAGATGAAGAAGATACTATTGGTATGTTTGGAACTTAGAGTTGGTGGGGAAAGAAGTCAAATATGCAAATCAGTAGGAAAATTCCATGGACGGAGGAGCCTGGTGGGCTGCAGTCCATGGGGTCGCTAAGAGTCAGACACGACTGAGTGACTTCACTTTGACTTTTCATTTTCATGCATTGGAGAAGGAAATGGCAACCCACCCCAGTGTTCTTGCCTGGAGAATCCCAGGGATGGGGGAGCCTGGTGGGCTGCCATCTGTGGGGTCGCACAGAGTTGGACATGAATGAAGCAACTTAGCAGCAGCAGCAGCAGAGATGTGGCAGACTATTAAAGAATCATAGGAAAGGTACAGTAGCTTGTGAAGATTCAGAGGAAGAAAGAGATTAGGCCTGGTGAAGGGGATGACATTTCGTGCTCAATACCTGCTGAAATACCACTTTCATGATGGAGATTTTATTTGGAGAGAGCCTTGAAGAAAGTCTAGTATTTTTCCAGTTGGGGATTGAAGAAAGGCATTCTAGCCAGTGAACCACAAGGATGGAAAGCATGGGAGGGTTTAGGGACCAGTGAGATCCAGCTAGACTAGAAAATGGAACAGCAAGAATTTGTGGGCAAAGTTCAGAAAGCCTAGTAAGTCAGGAAAAATGTTTTGTTTGGAAACCAGTTATAGCCATTTCAGTGCTGCACTTCCAACAGCACTGGAAAGAGACCAGTTAGGAGGTACTGTGGAGTGAAACCTGAACTAGCATAGAGTCACCACACAGGGAACAGAATTGGTGGGGCTTGTTGTAAGAAAAGCCAGAATGGAGAGTCACAGAATTTGAAGAAAATGATAGATATTTCAATCTGGGTAGCTGGAAAACACCCCACATGCTATTAACAGGAACAGAAATTCAGAGAGAGCAGTGATGGGGAAAAGAAAGGGTAAAGCGAGGAAGACAAAAGGATACGTTTAGCATCATTCAGGGGATAGGTTCCTCCTACTAGGGATCTGGGAACTGGTGGCAGAACAATGGGGAGCTGTGGGGCCTGAAACAGCCGGAGAAATACTCTCGGATGTCCAGCCTTGCCAAAATGCAAGAACCCTGTCTAGCCCTGGGGAAGAAGGTAGGGGGAACTCCTGAGCAGGGCTTATGCAGGATCTCTGAGGCAATAGTTGGCTTTGTGTGCTTTTCCCCCTATGTTCTGTGCACAGCACCTGCCAAATACACAGTGTTTGACGTGGAAGGATGTGTGAAGCCTTGCTTCTGCATTGACATGTGAGTTGGAAAGTTTGGGAAGTTGATGAAAGCCAGGGGTTGCTGCCACCTTTCTCTGATTTACTGTGTCTTAAAGGAAGGAGTCTGGGAAAATGGATTAGGAAATTAACTAGCAGAAGCATCCTAGGTGAAATTGGCTTATACACATTTATTCAGGGTCACTATGTCTTCTTAGTGGATTGATCCTTTTATCATTAATGTTCTTTGTTTCTATCAAATTTCTTTGTTCTGAAATTTACTTTATCTGATGTATAGTATAGCACTCCTTCTTTGGGTAATGTTTGCATGATATATCTTTTTTCAGCCTTTCAGTTTCAACCTATGTTATATATGATGTGGGTTTCTTGTAGCCAAGAAAGTACAAGTACTGTCGTGTTTTTCTGAACCCACTCTGCCAATTTCAGCCTTTTAATTAATATATGTAGGTAAATTATTGATATCCCTTAAATCTACCATCTTACTATTTGATTTTTGTTTGATCCCTCCATTTTTTATTCCCCTATTTCTTTTATTTCCTTATTCTTGGTTACATGAATATTTTTAGGATTCCATTTTGATGTATTTATAATATTGTTTTTGAGTGTATCAGTTTGTATAATTTTCTTAGTGGTTGTTCTATGTATTATAATATATATATATATATATATACATAATTTATCACAATCTACTGGTATCAGTGTTTTAGCATGTCAGGTAATATATAGAAATTGTATTTGCCTTTAGATTCTTTCCCCCTTTCCACTTTTAAAATACAGTTGTCTCAATTACTTCTCTACAGATATTAAACTTCACATCAGATGGAGTTATATTGATTCAACTATCCTAAGGAGAAAGATAGTCTATTTATCCTTCATTCATTTCCTAATCTGTTGTTTTTCTTTCCTTTCCACAGTTTCAGGCCTTTTGTTATTATTTATTTCTTATTTGAAGAGCTTTCCCTACCCATCTGTAAAGCGTAGGTCTGCAGGTAACACATTCTCTTAGTTTTCCTTTGAGAATGCCTTTATTTCCTCTTCATTTCTGAAGGATGTCTTTGCTGAATATAGAATTTATGATCGATAGTTCTTTTAGCACTTGAAAAATGTTATCCGTTCCTTTTGACCTTCTGGGTTTCAAATGAGAAATCTGCTGTCATTTGAATTGTTTCTCCCCCTTAGATTATTTCTGTCTCACTGCTTTCAAAAGCTTTTATTTTGTCTTCAGTACTTTCCTTATGGTGTGACTTGATGTGAGTTTCTGTGAACTTATTCTGTTTGTGGCTCAGTCGTTTCTTAAGTATGTTGGTATATGTGTTTACGAAATTTAGGAAATTTGCGTCTTTATTTCCTCAAATAATTTTTCCAACCTTTTCTTTCTCCTCTGCTTCTGATAATTGATGACATGAATGCTTGATCATTTGTTAATATGCCACGGGTCTCTTAGGCTTTATTTTATTTTTTCAACTTATTTTCTCTCTTCAGATTTGTTCTATTGTTCTGTCTTCAAGTTAACTGATTCTTCTCTCCATCATATTCATTCTGCTATTGATCCTCTCCAGTGAGTTGTTAAAATTTAAGTTATTGTGTTTTTCAGTTCTGTAATTTCTGTTTGCTTCTTTGCATTTCTTTGATGAGGTTTTCTATGTTATCATTTGTTTCATGGCTATCTGTAACTGCTCGTTGAAGCATTTTTATGATAATGATTTTGAAATTCTTGTCAGATAATTCTAACACTGAAATCATCTCCTGTTGGCATCTGTTGATTGTCTTTTTTCATTCGAGCTGTGATTTTTTTTTTTTTTAAATTTTTGTCAGGATAAGTGATTTTTGACTGTGTCTTAGACACTTTGGCTTCTATGTCAAATCTTAATGGAAATCTATTTTAGCAGGCAGTCACCCTGTTTAGGTTTAGCACACAGGCTCTATTCTTCTTTAGTGACTTCTGGTTCCAGTGTTAATACAGTTTTCAGAGCCTCTGATTTGCTGTTTTCATCTTGTTGGTTCCTCTGATGCTGCTGGGCTCCCACTGATCCCTGTAGGTAACTGCTGCATGAGTGAAAGGTGATCTCCTGGCTGGGCATCTGAAGCCTCTAGGTGGCAAATGCAGGCTCCAGCCTGTGAGGGTAGAGAGCACGTCCCTCTCTAGGAAAGAAGAAGGAAGAGGGGGTGCCTGAAGAGAGAATCTGGTGAAATACCTGAGAAATATCTATTTTGGGGAAAACAGCTGCTTTGGAGGCAGTCAGCAGAGACAGAGTTAAAAAGAAGAAGGAAGAGGCAAACCAGGTGAGTTTGGTGTCAAGGAAGCCAAGGGAGTGGCAAGAATGGTATATCAACAAGGTCCAGTGTTGCAGGGAGTTTTTGGAGCATGTTAGCTGAGATAAATATACTAGTTTTAGTGATCAAGAAGGCTGCCATTTTCAGCTAGAGTTGAGTTTAAGTTCATTAGAAAAAAAGAACATAAAGGTGAGAGGTCTATAGCAATGGAGGTAGGGGAAAATAGGGGTTGTGTCTTGCATGATGATTTAGAGTGTATTACTGCTGCTGCTGCTAAGTCATTTCAGCTGTGTCCGACTCTGTGTGACCCCACAGACGGCAGCCCACCAGGCTTCCCTGTCCCTTGGATTCTCCAGGCAAGAACACTGGAGTGAGTTGCCATTTCCTTCTCCAATGCATGCTAGACATTTCAATAAACATGGCCAATTTCTAGCTGTACCAGCCTCCCATTGCAGTTATATAAACTGCTATAATTTAAAAGAGTTAAAGAATATGGATATTCCATTTTTACAAATTTACTTTATGTGACATCTCTCATTAGGATTAATGGTGGTGATTGAGAGTTTATGTAATTTGTGATTTTTCATAACTGTGTGATGTTATTGAGTATAATACATTTTCTTTTATGATACCACTTTTTGTATCTTTGAAACCTTAAATTTGCAAACAAAAACTATATTAAGACATAAAATAAATACAACATTGAAAGCTTTTTACTTGCTAAGAATATATTATTATACAACTTAGTTGAACATGTTGCTTAGCCTTTTATTAATCTTTATCTGTACCCACTAAAATATGTGGATATATTTATAAAATATAATAACAAACACTTGCTAAATACTAGGCACCCTTCTAAGTGCTTTATGTATGGTAACTCATTTCATTAACTCTTATCAAAACCTTATGATTTGGCACCAATTGCTGTTTTACAGAAGAGGAAATTTTGGCACAGAGAAATTAAGCAGTTTACTCAAAGTTGACATAGTTAGCTGTAGAAAATAGATAGGTGATGAGGATATACTATATAAGAGGGAATTATAGCTATTATAATAACCTGTAATAAACTATAATCTGCAAAAATACTGAATTAATATAATGTAAACCTGATGCTTGACTAAGGTCCGTCTAGTCAAGGCTATGGTTTTTCCAATGGTCATGTATGGATGTGAGAGTTGGACTATAAGGAAAGCTGAATGCAGAAGAATTGATGCTTTTGAACTGTGGTGTTGGAGAAGATTCTTGAGAGTCCCTTGGACTGCAAGGAGATCCAACCAGTCCATTCTGAAGGAGATCAGCCCTGGGATTTCTTTGGAGGGAGTGATGCTGAAGCTGAAACTCCAGTACTTTGACCACCTCATGCGAAGAGTTGACTCATTGGAAAAGACTCTGATGCTGGGAGGGATTGGGGGCAGGAGAAGAAGGGGATGACAGAGGATGAGATGGCTGGATGGCATCACCGACTTGATGGGCGTGAGTCTGAGTGAACTCCGGGAGTTGGTGATGGACAAGGAGGCCTGGCGTGCTGCAATTCGTGGGGTCGCAAAGAGTCGGACACAACTGAGCGACTGCACTGAACTGAACTGAAGCCTGATGCTAATATAATAGTGTAAGTAAAAAAAAATACTTCAATTGCAAAAAGAACCCATAGATAGTAAGTGGTTGAATGAGGAATCAAACCCAAGCTGCACATCTTCAGAGTTTGTATGTCTAACCATTGTACTGTCCCNAAGGAGGCCTGGCGTGCTGCAATTCGTGGGGTCGCAAAGAGTCGGACACAACTGAGCGACTGCACTGAACTGAACTGAAGCCTGATGCTAATATAATAGTGTAAGTAAAAAAAAATACTTCAATTGCAAAAAGAACCCATAGATAGTAAGTGGTTGAATGAGGAATCAAACCCAAGCTGCACATCTTCAGAGTTTGTATGTCTAACCATTGTACTGTCCCACCCACCAAATGTCAATCTGTAGTCCTCTTAATAAAAAGTCTTAATCAAGTTCTGCAGGGTAATCTTTTGCTCTGCTCACAACATTTTCTTAAAATATTGACAATCAGAAGAAAATTTCCTACTCTTTTCAAGGCATGTTAAGCACAAGGAACTCATTGTAATACACTCAAAACAAGTCAAAATAAAATTGAACTGAACCAACAATCTGGTTTCATTCCAAAGAAATCCACATAAAGTGACACTGGTGGCTTAACTTGTATGTTTTTAAAAACATATCAATATGCTTTAAACTAATAACATGCACTTTTATGTGAACAAGAGTCAAAATTCTTTTTTCAGCAAGAGCTGGAGCTCTAGATGCATGGACATGGACTGAAAATTATCCCCACATCTATTGCCCCTTGTATAATTTCAGCTTAGATGTCTTAGTGGACAGATATTGGATGTTGAGCTACAAACTTGAGGGTCTTGATTTTCATCTTTTCAAAATGTTGAGTGGTAAAGACATCCCAGAATGTGAAGTCAAGTGGGCCTTAAAAAGCATCACTATGAACAAACCTAGTGGAGCTGATGGAATTCCAGTGGAGCTATTTCAAATCCTGAAAGATGATGCTGTGAAAGTGCTGCACTCAATATGCCAG
>SJYA01000127.1:331135-477139 GCA_006410615.1 Neotragus moschatus
ACTTGAATGTTCTTCTTCTTAGCCTTGTTTATTTTCCTTCCATTTCTAAGAGTCATGGGAATAATGCATCAGAAGCAGCTAGGGGCCTGGAGTCTGTTCCAATTCAGCCTCAGATTTGGCTTGTTGGAGGCTGGTGTACATTACCTTCTTTGAGCCTGAGTTTCTTTAATCTGTTTCATCAGGCAGCTTTCACTTAGGGATATATGCTTTTATCATATTCATTATGGTAGAATATAATTAGATGCTGAGGTGGTATTTTCAACACTATTAGATAAAGAAGAAATTTATGAATTGGGGTATTGGTAGTTTCTCCTTGAATGAGTGTAATGATAAAATCATATTTGTGTAGCAGCTATATATCATCTGGTGTAGCAGGCCTCTACTTTTCTATGAAACCTTTCCACTTTCTTTGCCCCAGATGTTTCTTTTCACTAAACATTTGAGGAACTGCCTATTTGTTGGTTCTGACCACTAGTATTTCTCAGATTTTATCAGACCAGGGCGGGAAGGGAGTTGAGACCTCAGTTCAGATGATCTGAATTTCTGGGTTGCACCTGATTGTTAGAAAACTAGATATATTAAGTAAGAGATGGTTTTATAAACAGTCCTACCCCCTACTTCCTCCCATTCAACAAAACATTCATAATACTTCTAAAGTAGTGATGATTATCTTTCATTTATAGCTTTCTTTTACAATTACTATTATTTTTAAACTTTTAACTTTGTATAGGGATAGTGATTAACAATGTTGTGATAATTTCAGGTGGACAGCAAAGGTACTCAACCATATATATATATACATGTATTCATTCTCTCCCAAGTTCCCCTCCTATCCAGGCTGACACATAACATTGAACAGAGTTCCCTGTGTTGTACAGTAGGTCCTTGTTGGTTACCCATTTTGAATATAGCAGTGTGAACTTATGGTTGCTGGGGGGAAAGTTGGGGAGATGGGATAGTTATGAAGTTTGGGGATGGACATCTATCTTTCATTTATTAGATTAGAAAATTAATGCTTAGTTAATACCTATCTTTCCTAAAATAAAACTAAATTCAGTGTCTACACACTCTTTTTACCTATTTCCCTTGAGATCTTGTCTGCTACTTACAGTTCCATGAGACATTAAAGTTCCTGTTGAGGTCAGTTCCAATGCATTTGGATTTTTGGTTCCTGGAACGATTTTTTCTCCACATGCGGTTCTACAGGATTGAATGATGGGCGTGTTTACACAAGTTTACATTTTTCAGTTTGATCATTTCAGATTCTCTCTGCAGGTGTCTATAGCTTTATTTGAAATTTATCTAGTTAACCTGAGACTCATGAAAGAAAATATACCTTTTTCTTATAACTTGTAATATTTTCAGAAACATTGTTTTTATATTACTATTATAAGGCCTTGATAAAAAATACAGTTTTAAAAACTGTTGTTTAGTTCTGTATTAAAAAATATTAAAAAGTAATCCCTGATGTTCTGAAATTATCTGTAGTTTGAATTTTAACTTCATTACACCTTTTACCATTTACAGATTCAGATATAATACAGGTCAAATTGTGATTGTTGGAGCATAATTTTCAGAAAAGAATTTTTTGTGATAGCATCAGTCTGAAATCTCAAAATTAATCTTAGCAACGGCAGGGCATAAAGAATTCTCATAAAAGACAGATACCTGTGTTACTCTTTTATGGATTTTTTTGATATAATTATTTAACCTCAGATTCTGTCCTAAATTGATTGAATACAGTGGTTTTGGTTTTGAAGTCAGTGTGTTCATAATGTCTCTAAGTGACTTATATTCTTAGCTATAAATACTTTCACCATATTGTGTAACATACATTTCCTTTATAATTACTGCTTTATTTCATTTTTCTCCATTATTAGCTGCAGGAGCAGAAATTTCATATTATTTCAAGGACTCTTGTGTAACCACGAAATCATACTGTCCTTAGTCTAAATTGAGTTTTTGAATTGGAATTAATTGGCTAGCTAAACCTTAAACTTAATGCCTAACAATCAACGTGCATGCATATTAAGTCACTTCAGCTGTTCCCTCTCTTTGCAACCCTATGAACTGTAGCCTGCCTCTGTAGGCTCCTCTGTCCATGGGATTCTCCAGGCAAGAATATTGGAGTGGGTTGCCATGCCCTTCTCTAGAGAATCTTCCCAACTCAGGGATCAAACCTGCATCGGCTCTGTCTTCTGCATTAACAGATGTATTCTTTACGACTAGTGCTGCCTAGGAAGGCCCAGTGTGCATGAAAGTCAGTACATAATATATTATCTAAATTCAAACAGGAGATTACAGATCAGTACCTGTGTCCATGACCAAATATATCCATCAACATTGAATACAGGAAGAACATAAAAATTCATCTGGTTCAGGAGTTTGGTCATAATCTTGTTTTTACCATAAGATTTGGTTGCCTGTAGGAGTAGGAAAAAATTAAGCTATTGGTATAAAGTTTAGTTATCATATGGAGAACTGTGGTTATAATTGTAATGACGACAACTCCTTAAGTCATTTGCCCAAGGTCACATTATTTCAAACATATTTCACCTAAACTGCATAAAGATAAATGACCCGTATAGATGACAGAAAAAATTACACTTATTCAGACTAGTGAAATGAATTTGATTGAATATTTTTTAAAGTGAAAGTCACTCAGTCGTGTCCTACTCTTTGTGACCCTACTCTTTGTGAATTCTCCAGGCCAGAATACTGAAGTGGGTAGCCTTTCCCTTCTCCAGGGGAGCTTCCCAACCCAAGGATAGAACCCAGGTCTCCCACTTTGCAGGCGGATTGTTTACCAGCTGAGCCACATGGGAAGCCTGGATATTTTTTAAAGAATCATTTAATTACCAAGACTAGTAGCATTCCAAACGTAGAATGCAAATGCAAGATATATTTCATAGAAAGAATGGAGGCCAACTGAAAAATTAGAAGTACAATTTAAGTAGATTCTTACCCTCACTTCTTTACGTAAACAGAGGTTGAGTGTGTAAGCATAGGAACATGTAAATATTGGAGAGGATTCATGAATTAATTATAAGTAGGATTAAAGGGAAAAACACTCTATTAATAAAAAAATTAGAATATTTAGATTGACCAATCAATTTTTCTCACATCAGATGGAAATTTCTCTGATTATCTGGCCTTTTTATGGCTAACTAAAATCTCATTATTCTTGGACAATCTCTTCCATGTTTATCTGCACTAGAGCCAAGATGTTTCTTTTCATTAAAAAATAAGTTTATTTATTTGTGTCAGGTTTTAATTGCAGCAAGTGGGATCTTTAGTTGTGATATGTGGGATCTAGTTGGTTGAGCAGGGTTTGCACCTGGGCCCCCTGCGTTGGGAGCTGAAACTCTTAGCCACTAGACCACAGGGAAGTCCCAAGAAAAGATATTTCTTATAGGCCTATCTTGTGTGTTCCTTTATGGCTTAAGTAAGGAGAGCTCTCGGCCCTCAGCTGAAGAACTAAAACAACTGCAGGGATAAATCAGTTTGATTGGCAGATTCATTCCTAGTGGAAATAAACTTGCTCTGAAAGTGGTTGTGATGTTGTATTCCAGCAGCATGTTATATACAAAAGTTGGCAGAAAAGAGAGTGTTCAAAGATCATGGGAATCAGAATAGAAATAGAGTGAGAGGAACAACAAACTTATAAACAGGGTTTGTTGTTGTTTAGTCACTAGATTGTATCTGACTCTTTTGCTATCCCATGGACTGTAACCTGCCAGGCTCCTCTTGTCCATGGAATTCTTCAGGCAAGAATACTGGAGTGGGTTGCCATTTCCTTCTCCAGGGGATCTTCCCAACCCAGGGATCAAACCTGCATCTCCTGCTTGGCAGGTGGATTCTTAATCACTATGCCACCTGGGAAGCCCATAAACTGGATTTACTTCTTTAAAAAGTGAGTTATTTTCCACTTGGAAAGGAAATTTAAGTATGCAACTTCCAAAAGTGTGTGCAGCCAATTAAGTATCTAAGTGGGAACTAGTGTTCTGTGCTTTGAATTCACTGAAGTAAGGCCAATTTTGTGGGTTTTAAGTATAAATATAGTTCCAGATTTTCCATACTTAACTATAGGATAAACCATATTGTAGCCATTTTTAAAAAAAATTTATAAGCCATCATCTGGATTTCAAGAAGTTTGAAGGGAGGTATCAATGTTATAAAAAACCTCAACGATGAGTAAAATCCAGAGTGTTTTATTCCCTGACAGCACCAAATGTGGGCTCTTCTAGTTAAGTGGAACTGCATTCATTTGTAAAGGGGTGTTGCCACCCAGGGAAGTGCTGGAGACTTGACAGTCAAAGGAGAATTGTGCGAATGTTCCAACTGACTTACCTGATAGACAAACCACTGGCAGAAGGCTGGGGAGATCCCTTCTTGTGCATGAATGCCACAGTCCATAAAAATAGCCTTTCTTCTTTTATTCTTTCCCCGAATCTTTAAAAAAATAAATTTGAGATGCTATTTTACATGAACTCACACACTGATCTCTTGTTGTCCAAGAACTCATTCACAGTCTCAAGGCAATTATTTTACCTGTCTCCTGTTGCGTGAGTCACTGTGTGTGCACTTGTTTTTCTCAGGGAAGACCATGTATCTCTAAAATACATAATTCATCATCTATTTCACAGTATATTTTTCAAAAATTTTCCTTCATGTCCGAGTGGCTTTTAGAGTTTTAAAAATTCATGTCGATGGATGGCAAAAACCACCACAATATTGTAAAGCAGCCTCCAATTAAATAAGTTAGTTTAAAAATCACAGTCTATTGTTTTTCTTGTTTTATTGCTAACATCCTTTGGTCTGAGATATAGATTATAAAGCTGCTTCTGTTTCTGCCATTTTCTTTTGTTTTTCTTACTTCATAAACAAGAAGTGGAAAAGACTCTGTAGTTGTGTTGCAGTAGGGAGGAGGACTAGGGCTGGATATTTGAAGGGCTGTCATTTGGAGAATTTATATTTGTTTTGAGTGGTCGGAGAGCATGAATGGATGGGAATTCAGAGTAGGGAAGGGCTTTTCAGTTATTGAGAGGATGCTTTAGGGAGCAATGTCTTCGGATGTACAGAAATCCAGCAGCAGCTGAATGGCAGTTGTCAACTCAGCTATAGACAGAAATCCCTATCAACACAGTTAAAATGCCTCACTTACTGTACTGGACTCCTACAATTATACGATTCTTAAATTTCTTTTCTGCTTGACATTTAACTGTCCATTTCCCTGAATTTTAATGGATGAGAAACTTTTATACACCAGGGACATCATACGCTCTTGTAATAAAGATATAGGATAAGAAACTTGTCTAGTTTTGTCCACTGTGTCTATCAAGTGGTTTATTCACAGACTTTCTTGGTCCCACCTAAAACCATCTGTCACTTCTATTCTTGAATGGTTGTCTAAAGCTTACATGTTCTTCAAAGAAATAAGACTTTTTATTGTCTAAAAATTAGCTAGGGCTTTCCCTGGTGGCATAGTAGATAAGAATCTGCCAGCCAGTGTAGGAGACATGGGTTTGATCCCTGGTCTAGGAAGATCCCATGTGCCAAGGAGCAACTAACCCCCTGTGCCTCAACTATTGAGCCTATGCTTTAGAGCCCAGGAGCCCCAACTGCTGAAGCCTGTATGTCCTAGAACCTGTGCTCCACAACAAGGGAAGCCACTACAATGAAAAATCTGCCAAAGTGGCCCCTGCTCACCCCCACTGGAGAAAAAGCCAGAGCAGCAATGAAGACCTAGCACAGCCAAAAATAAACAAATAAAAACTAGCTAGTTGTGTCACAAAGTAACTCTTAGATTCATATTTTTGGACAATAGTAAGGATCACTAGTTCTTGAATTACTTTTACCTTGAGAATATACAGTGGATTATCTTCAACAGTAGTTCCAATTTTGATACGAGAGACCATTTGAGGATGCTTATGCACCATTTTTTCAGTCCAAGCAACAATCTTAGGAACAAAACCAATTTTGAGAGATTAGAATAAAAGATAACTAAGTGACCACAAATGTTGAGGGTGACATTTCNGTAGTTCTTGAATTTACTTTTACCTTGAGAATATACAGTGGATTATCTTCAACAGTAGTTCCAGTTTTGATACGAGAGACCATTTGAGGATGCTTATGCACCATTTTTTCAGTCCAAGCAACAATCTTAGGAACAAAACCAATTTTGAGAGATTAGAATAAAAGATAACTAAGTGACCACAAATGTTGAGGGTGACATTTCTCTCTTTGGAAGTACAGGCATTTTATACAATACTTTGCTCCAGTTATTATATTTTGCATAGCTGTGCCTGCCGGGGTTGTCTTCTTTAACATCAAACTGTTTTTCAACCTCTTCTTGTACATCGTGAATCAAGATTCTGTTCGACAGGGGGAAATGATAAAATACACATTTACAGGGGAAAGAAAAACAGTTATCTTTCACTTGCAGAAATGTTCTCTTCCTTCATCTCAGTCTTTGATCAAGTTTACACTGTTTCTTCATGATTCCCTAACCGTGTCTTTTAGATATGCCATGTGTCTGGCTTCCTGTCTTCCCATTTATCTAGAGTAGTGCTGTTCTTGCTGACTGACTGATCTGAGTTTAGAGGAAGAACGGAAGTGAGGTATACTCCTAATTAGAGTTTATTTAGGACATGAGACCATGTACTGCTCATGAATATTGATTCTCATTAACATCACCGACAAGCACTTTATCATGCATATTTTAGTTAATTCACTGTATGCTTGGCTTTTGACTTAGGATGAATCTGGGATTTTTGAGAAAGAAAAATTTGACAACACATTTGGAATCAAGGGGCACCTGTTGTGCACTAAAACTCCCATGAAGTTTGAGAAGTTTGGAGATTATATTTTGGGTTGTCCCTGCAGCCCATATTTAATTGTCTTCTAAAGAGGGCTTGTGGCTTTTGCTCCACCTGCATTAAAAGCAGAGGAACCAGGCAAAAGAGAGATTTTTATGGTCTCAGAGGTTGATTGGTAACATATGGCAGTATTAATTAGTCACAGGAAGCTCGTATCTAAGAATATTTTTAGACTTACACATATCAATTTAGCTCTTGTGATAACAGCGGCAAAAGAAAATCGTGTGAGCTGAAATACGACCTTCCCACATATGCAGCTGCGTGAGGACATCAGAATGGTGCCAGATTGCTGCTGATGGGAACGAGAAATTAAGCCAAAGGCTGGAAATTAAGATCCATGTCCAGATGTTATTTTCTTGAGGCATTCCACTAACCAGCAGCCAGGTTTAAGTAGATGAAACCAAAATACTTTCTCTTAAATATTATTTTAGCACTCCAAGATTTACTTAATTTGTTAAAAAATATTCCTAAATATAGGTGAAAGGATAAATAATCACCCCTGAGGATTTATTGATGTAAATGGCCAGTGTTTATTGAGTCTTTCTTATGCGCCAGACATTCTGTTCAGCATATTTACATTTTATCACTTAATCTTTACAACAACACTATTAATCTGGTACCATTATAACTCCCATTTTCATAGATTTTAGGTAGATTTCCAACATTGATATAACTAAAATACAGAAGTTGAAATTCAAGCCTAGAAATGTCTGACTTCAGTACTCTAGCTGTGAACCATTATACAATAGTTATCCATCAAAAGGAGGGAAAACCCTGGGTATTGCTGTCAGATCTAAACTCTTCTTAGTCTACTGAGGCTTCTACAAAGTTTGATCAGTTGACTGCTGCTAAGTTGCTTCAGTCGTGTCCGACTCTGTGCGACCCCATAGGCGGCAGCCCACCAGGCTCCCACCATCCCTAGGATTCTCCAGGTAAGAACACTGGAGTGGGTTGCCATTTCCTTCTCCAATGCATGAAAGTGAAAAGTGAAAGTGAAGTTGCTCAGTTGTGTCCGACTCTTAGTGACCCTATGGACTGCAGCCCACCAGGCTCCTCTGTCCATGGGATTTTCCAGGCAAGAGTACTGGAGTAGGGTGCCACTGCCTTCTCCAGATCAGTTGACTAGCTCTCCAGAAAGCCCAAGTCTCAATATCAGGGAGCAGGTTAGTTCAGAGAAGAGGCAAAACGAATCTTTAATTTTAACAATTTCATGGCTCCTTCCATCTGCTGCTTTTAGTAGGAATGGAGATTGCTTGGGCAATTTGCGTGTGTGTGTGTGTATATGGTTTTTTTTTTCCTGTGGGTGCATAAAATTTTTAGGATTATTTGTTCAAGTTCTGTGAAAAACATTCTGGGTATTTAGATAAGGATTGCATTAAATCTGTAGATTGCTCTGAGTAGTATGGGCGTCTTAATAATATTAGTTCTTCCAATCCAAGGGCATGGAATCTGTAGTTTCCTTCATCAGTATTTTATAGTTTTCAGAGTATAGGTCTTTTACCACCAGTTTATTCTCAGGTATTTTATTCTTTTTGATACAATTTTAAGCAAAAATTTTTTTACTCTCTTTCTGATAGTTCATGTTAGTATATAGAAAAGCAACAGATAATGCTTATTAATCTTGTATCCTGCAACTGCTGAATTCATTTATTCTAATAGTTTTTGGATAGAGACTAGGATTTTCTATGTAAAGTATCTTCTCAAGTAATGATAATTTTACCCGTCTCCTTCCAATTTAATTAAAAAAATTTTTATTGGAGTATAGTTGATTTGCAATGTTATGTTAATTTCAGGAATACAGCAGAATGACTCAGTTATACATATATTAATACATATGCCCACTCTTTTTAAAAGATTCTTTTCCCAATTAGGCCGTTACGAGTACTTAGTAGAGTTCCCCACACTATGCAGCAGGTTCTTATTAGTTACCTACTTTATATACAGTAGTGTGTATATGGCAATCCCAGTCTCCCAGTTTATCCCTCCTGCCCCTTATCCCCTGGTAACCATAAGTTTGTTGTGTATATCTGTGACTCTACTTATGTTTTGTAAATATATTCATTTGTACCCTTTCTCTTAGATTCTGCATACATGTGATATCATATGATATTCGTCTTTCTGTGTCTGTCTGACTTCACTTAATGATCCATGTTGCTACAAATGGCATTATTTTGTTCTTTTTTATGGTTGAATAGCTTTCCATTGTATAGATGTATCACTTCTTCTTAATCTGTTCCTCTGTTGATGGGCATTTAGGTTACTTCCAAGTCCTCATTTTTGTAAACAGTGCTGCAATGAGTATTAAGGTGCATATATCTTTTCAAATTATGGTTTTCTCTGGGTATATGCCTGTGAGTGGGATTACTGGGTCATATGGTAGCTCTATTTTTAGTTTTTTAGGGAACTTCCATGAATATTCTCCATAGTGTCTGTACCAGTTTACGTTCCCACTAATAGTGTCGGAGGGTACCTTTTCTCCACACCCTCTCCAGCATTTATTGTTTATAGATTTTTTGATGCTGGCCATTCTGACCGACCAGTGTGAGGTGATACCTCATTGTAGTTTTGACTGCATTTCTCTAATAATTAGTGATGTTGAGCATCTTTTCATGTGTGTTTTGGCCATTTGTATGTCTTCTTTGGGGAAATGTTATTTAGATCTTCTGCCCATTTTTTGGATAGACTCAGTGGGCTATTTGTTTTTTTGATATTAAGCTGCATGAGCTATGTGTATATTTTGAAGATTAATTCCTTGCTGGTTACTTTGTTTGCAAATATTTTCTCCCATTCTGAGAGTTGTCTTTTTGTTTTGTTTATGGTTTCCTTTGCTGTGCGAAAGCTTTTAAGTTGTACTAGATCTCATTTATTCACTTTTGTTTTTATTTTCATTACTTTAGGAAGTGAGTCGAAAAAGATTTTGCTGCAATTTATGTCAAAAAATATTCTCTGTGTGCTTCCCTCTAAAAGTTTTAGGATGTCTGGCCTTACATTTAGGTCTTTAATCCATTTTGAGTTACTTTTTGTGTATGGTACTAGGGAATGTTTTCATTTCATTCTTTCACATGTAGCAGTTCAGTTTTTGTAGCACCACTTACTGAGGAAACTGCCTTTTCTCCACTGTATATTCTTGTCTCCTTTGTCATAGATTAGGTGACCACAGGTACCTACTCATCTCTATCGAGATGATCAAGTGATTTTTTTTAATCTTTCCTTTTGTCAGGGTGGTATATCACATTGAGTAATTTGCAAATATTGAACCGTCTTTGCAACCCTGAATAAATCCCATTTAATCATGATGTGTGACCCTTTTTATATATTGTTGGATTTGGTTAGCTGGAGCTATCACTCTTTCCGACTGCCTTCAGACTATACTACAAAGCTAGGTCATCAAAACAGTAGAGTACGGGTACCAAAAAAGACACATAGATCAATGGAATATAATGGAGAGTCCAGAGAGTCCATTCTCACTGTTGGTAGCAATGTAAATTGGTACAGACACTATGGAAAACAGTATGGAGCTTCCCCCAAAAGCTGAAAATAGAACTACCGTGTGATTCAGCAATTCCACTCCTGGGTGTATATCTAGGAAAAAAAAAAAAAAGCTAATTTGAAAAGATACACCCAGGATATGGAGGCAAACCAAGTGTTCATCAATAGGCAAGTGAATAAAGAAGATGTGGTATACATATACACTGGAGTATTACTCAGCCATGAAAAGAATGAGGTTATCCTTTCGCAGCAAAGTAGATGGACCTAGATAATAATATGCTTCATGAAATAAGTCAAACAGAAAAAGACAAATACTGTATGATATCACTTATTTATGGAATCTAAAAAAATAAAACAAATGAACGTGTACATCACAAAATAGAAAGAGGTTCACAGATTTAGAAAGCAAAGTAGTGGGGAGAGGGAAAAGATAGGGGTATGGGATTAAGAGATACAAACTACTTTTATAAGAATAGGTAAGAATATACTGTATAAAACAGGGAATTATAACCATTATTTTGTAATAAGTTAAAAAAATTTTATTTTTTTAATTGAAGGATAATTGCTTTACAGAATTTTGTTTTCTGTGAAACCACAACATGAACCAGCCATCAGTATAAATTTTAAAGGCGCATAATCTATGAAAATATGGAAACACTGTGCTATACAGCTGAAACTAATATTGTACTCAAATGTACTTCAATTTAAAAAAAAAGGAATGGAAAACTCAGTGTATGTGTTACCATGAGTTTTGAAGTGTGCGTATGTGTGTTTGTCTGTGTGTGTGTAAGTGCAGTGGGGAAAGATATTTTAGGGAGGCAGAGTCATGTTATGCTGCCTGATAAATTGGTTTGGACTACCTTTCCCTGATACCCACATTCCTGCAGGGTGCTACTGCTGCTGCTAAGTCGCTTCAGTCATGTCCGACTCTTTGTGATCCCATAGACGGCAGCCCACCAGGCTCCCCCGTCCCTGGGATTCTCCAGGCAAGAACACTGGAGTGGGTTTCCATTTCCTTCTCCAATGCATGAAAGTGAAAAGTGAAAGTCAAGTTGCTACTTTAAGGTAAAATCTGTCTTGGTAATTTAATTTTCTGGAAATTAAAAAAAAAATCACACAGATGCTTTAAACTAAATAGTGGTTTATATGCACTGTCTAATGAAGGGTGTCTAAGTAAATCATTGTGTCAAACCAGCCTCTTAATGTGGTTTTATTCAAACTGGTGTCTGGCCCAACCAGATGTTTCTGTGCTTAGAACCCACTTCTGTTACTGACTGACACCAAGTAACACATGTAATTAATATGCAAATAAAATTATCTATATAATTAGTACTTGGAGACAAGATTTTAAATAGTTCTTGTCTGCACAGATCACTTTACATATTTATATTTCCGAGGAAGGTAACTATCTGATTATGTGGCTTTCCCACAACTGTGTCTAATTTGGACCAATTTCTAGAAATCATATCCTAATTAGATAAAACTAATTTTTATAGGTAGTTTAACACTTTGCTTCTTGATGTAAATAGAAAGAAAGTACTTGGCATATGCCAAAACGAAAAGCACACTGCTTATGAGGATCTGGATTCAGACCTCTGTTTGAGTCAGACTTGTTCCAAGCTTGGAGAAGGCCAAAGAGGAATAAGGGCTGATAAAGTGGATGGCTGGCAGCCTCCTGCCTTGGAGTTTCCTGTCACAGTGATCTATTCCAATAACTACACTCAGTGTCAAGCAGTCAGCTTCTTATCTACAATATCAGGATATTGAGGAAAATGTACTACTTTGTTTTTAACCTGCTGTTCAAATCAAATTATACAAAGTTAGCTAAAACTTATTTTGGCTTGGGATAGATACTTTGTAAGAATTAGTTGATCATAAGGAATCTGGGTCAGGTTTGTATTAATGAAGTAAAGCGAAGATTGTATAAATCGAGGCACATATTTTAGAAGTCTGGCTGTCAAGTGATTCAAGAGGTGGTCACCAGGAAGTATACAGTGTAGGGGTGATTTCTTTTAGAAATATTCAAGACAGCATATCAACCTCCACATAAGCCCAGAGTCCGTAATGTCCTACTAATTTCTGTGATCTTATGTTTATAAAGTGTCTGCTTCTAATTTTAATGGTACAGTTTATAAAATTATAGAAAAACATCAATGTATTAAGAACGTTTAGATTAATAATTTTGAATATGTTCTCCTCATATATTAACTTCCCTGGTGGTTCAGTGGGAAAGAATCTGCCTGCCAAAGAAGGAGACGTGGATTCAATCCTGGGTCCGAAAGATCCCCTGGAAAAGGAAATGGCAACCTACTCCAGTATTCTCGCCTAAAAAATCCCATGGACAGCAGAGCCTGGCCAGCTACAGTCCATGGAGTTGCAAAAGAGTAGATATGACAGTGATTAAACACCAAGGAATAACTTACTTTTGAATATATTCTCACCATACGTGAACTTACACGTTTGTTTCACAGCCTTCTTGAAACAGTGGCAAAACCAAAGATACTGACCAACAATAATCACACATAATAGCCTGTGACTCTAAGCCATAGGCAAGAATGTTTTTTGTTTACTTGTCTGTAGGTGTATTTCCTTTAATAGTATTTACATTTTTTAGGGATATTGTAGCAATTTAATAAATTTAATAAATACAATCAAGTCACGATGAGTAGCAATAAATTCCGCTCTTTAATATGACACTGTAGGATCTTTGAACCAGAAGTAGAAGGTCTTTTGAGTTAACAGCACTAAGTTAGGTAGCAGAGGTGTGAAATGTTAAATCAAAAAGAAAGAACTAATGTGTAGCAATTTTGAGTGATGAGGTCTCTATAAAGGGTGCTGCTGGAATGATAAGGGCTGGCGGAGTTCAAACAGGACCCCTCAGTACATCAAACTGGTAAATATTTTAAAGTATAAAAACACACTTTGTTTTCTCTAGTATCTGTTGATTTGTGATATTCATCTCTGGGCTCCCTTCTTATTTGTTGCCCTAGGGCCCAGACTGTGTGTGCGTGACCCATGGCCAGTGCTTGATAATTTCTAATTTCCTTTTATTTCTTTATGGGACCACAGTGACTCATTTCTGCATCTTAGAACATTTGAGAATTCTCTCCTCTTAGATTTAAGTCTTATTTTGCTCTGTCGTTTTGCTTTCTCTGAGGAAGAATTTCTTTCATAAAGAATTATTTATTATAAATTTTACAGTCCCACATCTCTGACTCAAAGATAAACATTGTACTTTGGGTCTCTTTTTATGTATCAGGACAATTTGAATGTAAGAATCTGGTGTGGGCACAAGGAACTCTGTTCAATGTCATGTGGCAGCCTGGATAGGAGGGGAGTTTGGGGGAGAATGGATACATGTATGTATATGGCTGGGTCCCTTTGCTGTGCACCTGAAACTATCGCAACATTGTTACTTGGCTGTACTCCAGTATAAAATAAGAAGTTTAAATAATGAAAAAAAAATGCAGTGCTAGTAGTCATCAGTAGTGCTGAGTTCTGGGCTGGTAGGAGAAGGCGATGGCACCCTACTCCAGTACTCTTGCCTGGAAAATCCCATGGACGGAGGAGCCTGGTGGGCTGCAGTCCATGGGGTTGTGAAGAGTCGGAGACGACTGAGCAACTTCACTTTCATTTTTCACTTTCAGGCATTGGAGAAGGAAATGGAAACCCACTCTAGTGTTCTTGCCTGGAAAACCCCAGGGACGGGGGAGCCTGGTGGGCTGCCGTCTATGGGTCACACAGAGTCGGACACGACTGAAGTGACTTAGTAGTAGTAGTAGTCGTCGTCGTCCGGGCTGATTACCTGTCAGGAGTGATGAATGTGACCAGACCGTCCATGTCTGCCCACGTGCCCTTTGTCCTCACCAGGGGCTGAGTTTTAGGGATGGCAGGTACCATAACTGTCATTCTTGCAGGTCATAATAAACATAAGATAGAACTTGAGTGCCAAGTTTGAGCTCATCATTTTTATAAGCAGGCCTCCATACTCTGTTTGCAGGCAACAATAAGTGTTATTTCTTAGACAGAGCGTTCATTTTGAGGGGCCCCAGTATAAAATTATACTCTCCTTTCAATTTCAAGACTCCTCAGACTTTGAGTATCTAACACATTTGAATATTTTCATAGGACTTACTCATAGTGCATTTGATTTTGATCCAACGCAGACTTAACAAACTGGGATTCCTTTGCACTGATTTGGAAATCCACCGTCATGTTAGCAGCTACATGGTGGATGGCGTCTGGGTACCAGAAGTCAGGCTGTGCAGATGAGTTCAGTGTTATTCAAAGTTGTTTATTTGTTCATGCAACACATATTTATTAATAAATGACTATGTGTCATATGCAATGAAAGGAATTTGGGGTTCAACATGTCTGAAGTATGAGCTCTTCTCTTAATAAACCTATGAGGTTCTTGCAAATATATTTAAAAACTATTGAATACTAGGCAGTGGGAGAAAAAAGCTACTGTAATGATCATATTTTTTTGGACATAATATATTCAAATGCAAAAAAATGATCAGCTTTTGGTTAATCTGTTTTCTTCTACCACCAATTGGAGTTGTTTCATGACTGATTTAGCCACAGCATCTGCCTCTGGTTGGGAATATGGATTCTTATGTGGCTTCTCCCTCCCCTGCTCCTGCTCTTGGGTCAGGCCTCCCTCAGAACCAGATGTTCCTGTAAACTCTGGAATTCCTGGAAAGATTTTGTCCAGTGAAGACATATTCTCTAGCCCTGTCATTTTACCAGCAGTATGTCCTTGGGCAGATTACTAAAACTCTTTGAGTTTCAGTCTTCCTCCTAAGAAATGGAGCTAACAGACCTCCACTGGGAGTGTTGTAGAGATTATGAAACAGCTATGACATCTGGGCCACACAGTATTTAGCAACTGCTGGTTCCCTTCTCTCTATTTTCTGCTGGGCTTCCCTGGTGGCTCAGTGGGTAAAGCGTCTGCCTACAATGTGGGAGACCTGGGTTCGATCCCTGGGTTGGGAAGATCCCCTGGAGAAGGAAATGGCAACCCACTCCAGTACTCTTGCCTGGAAAATCCCATGGACTGAGAAGCCTGGTAGGCTGCAGTCCATGGGGTCACAAAGAGTTGGACACAACTGAGTGACTTTCCCTTCCCTATTTTCTGCTAACTGAGAATTTCAGAAATTTGGTGAACAGAACTGTAAAGATAGAATTCAGATTAAAATAATTTGAGAAGTTCCCAGTTCTTATTCTTGAAAATCATACTCAATCGTGAAACCAAATGACGTATCATTTCCTAACCTCAGAAATGTGGAGAAAATGCTCACTTTCCACCCATCGTGCCAAGCTTGTGGGCATAGCTGAGTCTGCCTGGCTGTTCTGTAGATGAATCCCACTCTAATTCTAGGTCAGTCCTGTTCCAGTATAAGGCTGCTGTGAACCAACCAATATTTGTTGGTTTGTTTTGATCAAAAAGCTACGGTATAAATTAGACATCTGTGAGGTATAAGAACGATTTAAAGGTGAGTTAGGCCATCACAATAGCAATTTCTCTAGTTATGTAGTACATGAATTTGTTGTTGTCGTTTAGTCGCCAAGTCATGTCTGACTCTTTTGCAACCCCATGGACTCTAGCTGGCCAGGCGCCTCTGTCCAAGGGGTTCTCCAGGCAAGAATACTGAAGTGGGTTGCCATGCCCCTCTCTAGGGGATCTTCCTGACCCAGGAATCAAAAATGGGTTCCCTGCATTGGCAGGTGGATTCTTTACAACTGAGCCACCGGGGAAGCACAGTGCAAGAGTTTAGGGCTCAGTGGACTTTCATGAACTAAATAAGCATCAGGTGCAGAGCTGGATGCCAGGGTTGTGGTGGTTAATAAAAAAGAAGCAAGAAGCTTAATGTGCAAGACAGAGCCATCTATGTGTTTCCAACATGCTTACCCATGCCGGGGGCAAGCACAAGGTTGCTTCTAGGAGCACAAGAAGCAACCCATCTGGGTCATGAGAGTTGATGAACAGGGAGGGACTTTCTCCAGGAGATACGGCCTGAGCTGGATCTTGAAGAATAAGTAGCATTTAGCCAAAGAAAGAAGAAAATACATTCCTCCCGAGAAAAGGTGTACAGGGCCAATGTGGGTGAGTGTTTGGTATTAATAGTGCTTGAAGGGTAAGAAAGAGGGTGGAGTAAAGAGGTTGGAGATTATGAAGTTTTTGGAATACCACGTTGATATCAATAGAAGATGCTTTCTACAGTACTTATTATGACCAGGCCAGCTAAGCATTACCCAAATATTAGCTCATTTAGTCTTTATAGCAACTTTAGGAAGTAGGTATGATTATTATGTCCCCACTTCACGGAGAAGGAAATTGAATCCCAGAGAGGTTAACTAACTTGCCTAAGGACACAGAGCTAGTGTAAAACTAGGATTTGAACCTCTGAAGACCATGCTCTTTCTGTACTAGGCCACCTCTCACTGAAAACCTTCAAACAGAGGAATGTAGGTGTCTAATTTTAGAGCAATCAGGTTGCAGTATGGCCTTGACTTTGTGGGAGGCAAGACTAGAACCCTGAACATAAGAGAAATTGTAATTGTCTATTGAAGTTGCCCCTGAAAAAGATAGAGCAGATATGAATTTGACAGTGACAGGGGAATGAAGAGGAAAATATGGATTTGAGAAACATCTGGGAATTAGTATAAGCAGATTGATTTGATGTGGAAATAAAGGAGTATCTGACTAGACAGATCTCAGATTCCATTCTGGGCTTAAATTTGACATGTCATCTTGGTTGTTTAATTTACCATCTTTGAACTTCAGTTCTTCTGTTTTAAACACATTAAATTGTGACACAGACATTGAAAATCTAATGAATTTGAAATGATGTATTTGAGCAAACTCTGGGAGACCATGAAGGACAGGAAAGCCTAGTGTGCTGCAGTCCATGGAGTTGCAAAGAGTTGGACACGACTTAGTGACTGAATAACAACAAGGTGGCTGGAGCAGTGTGTCTTGTACAGAGAAGCAGTTGAACAAATGATAAAATGATTACTTTAGTCCACTGGATTTTAAAAGACAGAGCTAACTTTAAGAGTTGTCTTTCAAAATGGACCTGCTCTTAGAAAGGGACACTTCTTGGTATTATCAAACAGTGCATTGATGTTATCAGTTAAGCAGTACCTTGATGTAATCATAATTATGATTATGCCATAGAAATTAGACCACTGGTATAGATCTGGGTGGTAGTGAGGAGAATGGAGTAGGCAGGCACTGTCAAGGATGAAGAAGAGGCCATGATAAAGGTCAGGAATATCTTCCTATTTCACAGTTCCACCTAGAAAATGCTGTTGTTTGCAACATTTTTGGCTGGGAAAAAGAAGTGGTAATTTGGAGAAAAATAAACAGAAACAACGGAAGGATTAGGAGTGAGCTGAGTTATCCAATTATCACCATTTCCCCCAATGTTTGTCTTTGATAGCTCTGTGGCTG
Source organism: Neotragus moschatus (assembly GCA_006410615.1). Taxonomy (NCBI): domain Eukaryota; kingdom Metazoa; phylum Chordata; class Mammalia; order Artiodactyla; family Bovidae; genus Neotragus; species Neotragus moschatus. The sequence goes on from SJYA01000127.1 coordinate 348,962, forward strand.
TTAAAAATAAAAGGCAAAAGAAGCAGCTTTTAGGAAATAGAAAAGATAAGATAGCCCTTTACATGCTTTACCTGGCTGGTTTTGGCTAAGTCCTTGATGATGTTTGCTTGTTTTTCATCCCGGAGCTTCACACGGAGTACCTTGTCCCTGTAAGAACCCCAAAGGTGAAACTTGTGAACTGGAAAGGAGCATTTCCTCATTGTCTTCCCAAACACAGTCTGGAACACAGGGCCATGAGATTTACCCGTTAAAGAGGACAGGAGCAATTGCAAGGGTGGTGGCAATCAAACCCACAGGCAGGAGGAACCTCATGGTTCTTCTTTGCCTGTCCAAAGACACTCTGCTGGTTTTATATCTCAGCTCTTATCTGGAGGAACAGCTAGTTTCCTTTTGGGGTTCTGGTGGATAGAATGTGCCCCCCTCCAACCCTTCACCCCACCATTTTCTAGTTGGGGAGGGGAGCAAGGTGGCAATGTTAACACTGATTGCCCTCTTTGTGACAAGTGAATTCCATGCTACTCACAGACCTTTTACAATTAAGAATTCCCATTGCACAGATGGAATGGGAGGCAAATTTCCTTGTTTAGCAAATAATTTGTCTGGTGTCTCAGATGGTAAAGAGCCCGCATACAGTCCAGGAGATCTGGTGTTGATCCCTGTGTTGGAAGGATCCCCTGGAGAAGAGAATGGCTACCCACTCCAGTATGATTGCCTAGAAAATTTCTTGGACAAAGGAGCCAGGTGGGCTATAGTCCATGGGGTTGCACAGAGTCTGGCACGACTGAGCGACTAACACTTTCACTTTTGCCCGAGGGAGCAGTTAGTAAGTTCACAGAGCTGACCTTTGAATCCATTTCTTTGCTCTAAAATACTACTTTATTGTGTGCTTGATGTAAATGATGGAAGAAATCGGTTTAAATTTGCACTTGGAACCTTGGAGGAATTAGGGTATCTGGCCACAGAACTGTGATGGCAAAGACTATGCTTTTGAAGCCCCATTGAAAGTTGTTAAATTAAAAATGTTTATATTACAAATCATTTTGAATATACTAAAAATATTAGAAGTAATCTGGAAAATGTTGTTATGTTCACTGTCTAAATTTTATACTTTTGCCATCATTATATAAATGATGATTGTATAAATGATGGCAAAAGAATAATGAAGTGAACCTGACCATAATTGCTAAATTACTCTTGGTAAAGAAGTAAACATTACAGGAATTGCTGAATTACTTCCCTGCTCTTTTCCCCCTTTTTATCCCTTCATCCTCAGAGAGAACCCCTATTCATAAAGCAACTTGAAGACGTGTAAAGGGCAAGATAACATAGTTGCCCAAATGTTTGTTCATTGGATATTCTGGTTAGGGTCTAAATGCTATACATGCCCAATAAGTGCTTTTTGAAAGTTGAATTTATGAAAGTCATTCATAAGTCATTTTAAAGTGTCTGGCAGGGGATCTTTAATCTTGAACACAACTCAATTAATTATGGATTGGAGAAGGCAGCAGCTTTACCTAGAATTATAGGTAAGGTAACATAGTGAATGAATTTGTCTGATCAGATAGCTTATTAGAATTTCCTTTTAAAATTTCCTCTTCACATTGACAGATGTATAGACAATCATAAATGAAACTTCTCAGAGTCATAGTTTTATATTTTTGTTATAAAAATAATTCTGTGGGGGAGGTATTCCTGTTATACGTTCAACAGCGACAGCTTCATTCCTCTCCACCTGAGAGATGTACAGTATGACTTGTCACTCAGGAAGGTCCCCTTGCCATGATCCTGCAGGTAAAGAAGAAGTAAAAGTGAAGTCCCTCAGTCGTGTCTGACTCTTTGCGACCCCATGGACTATAGCCAGCCTACCAGGCTCCTCTGTCCATGGGATTTTCCAGGCAATAGTACTGGAGTGGATTGCCATTTCCTTCTCCAGGGGATCTTCCTGACCCAGGGATGGAACCCAGGTATCCCGCATTGTAGACAGATGCTTTACCATCTGAGCCACCAGGGAAGAAGAAGAGGGGATTACAAATGCCTTCATGTTGTTGATACTGGAGAAGTGTATCAGCACTAGAAAATTCCAGAGCAGATTCTTGCTGCATTGATTCTAAAGGTATGTTTGGCAAGAGAACAGAGGAAAAGGAAGAACTTGACTTTGGAGTTAGATAAATGTAACCTCAGAATGGTTCCCAAACTCTAGCTACTTTACCTTGAGCATGCTGCCTTCCAGACCTTAGTTTCCTGGCATGCAAATGGGACCCTAACAAGTGGTTATGAGGGTTAAATGAGATGAATATATATGTAAGGGATTTGGTAGATGGTAGAGACAAAAAAAAAATGTCTGTGTCCTCCAAGTGCATGCTTGCTAAGTCACTTCAGTCATGTCTGACTCTTTGTGATCACATGGACTGTAGCCCACCAGGCTCCTCTGTCCATGGGATTCTCTAGGCAAGAATGCTGGAGTGGGTTGCCATGCCCTCATCCAGGGGATTTTCTTGACCCAGAGATCAAACTCACACCTCTTACATTTCCTGGATCAGCAGGTGGATTCTTTACCACTAGTGCCACTTGGGAAGCCCATCCTCTAAGTATTAATACAATCATCAAGTTCTATAAACAGACACACTGGCCATTATCAGGTTGCAGAACTGATAAGTATCAGCATATATCAGGTGGGAGGTTAAAGTGGTGGCCGTGTCCAATAAGGCAAAAATATCTCTGTATTTGTTTTAATGTGTATTGCTTCAAGTAAAAATATCTCTGTATTTGTTTTAATGTGTATTGCTTCAAGTACTCTTGCCTGGAAAATCCCATGGACAGAGGAGCCTGGTAGGCTGCAGTCCATGGGGTCGCTAGGAGTTGGACAGGACTGAGTGACTTCACTTTCACTTTTCACTTTCATGCACTGGAGAAGGAAATGGCAACCCACTCCAGTGTTCTTGCCTGGAGAATCCCAGGGATGGTGGAGCTTGGTGGGCTGCCATCTCTGGGGTCGCACAGGGTTGGACACGACTGACGCGACTTAGCAGCAGCAGCAGCAGGAAGGACACTCTTATTTGGGGATCTAAGTAAAGGTTGGAAGGATCCTGGTTTTTCTTAAGACTTTGATGATAAACAATCTTTGACTTCTTAACGTCTGTTGCCTATTGACAATTCCTTGTTTGTGGAGTAGGACATAGGTATGTGATGCTTTAAGACCTCCCATTCCTCCCCAATCTATGGATTTCAAGAATATTTTGGAGCTCTTTATCAAAACCAGTTTTATTTCTTGGCAGGCATAGTTCAGTACAACCTTATATTGCTACATCGAGATTTATGAGTGGTCTTGGCATATTTACGGAGTCAGATGAGTAGTTGTTGGACACTGTATCATTTTAGGATTAACTGTGTAAGGTGGTGTGGTGTTTCCCAAGTTAAATTAACCTCTTTAAAAAGGTATGTAAAGTTGAATGCTTCACACAACAGTAATTTTCCATCTTTCTGGGTCTTTGCACTCCTAGGATTTTTGTGTGTCTAGACACAGTTAAAAATATCACTTTATTTTTTAAAGTATGCTTTTCTTCATATTTTTCAAACATTATCACCATAAAGGAAACGTCCTAGAAAATGGAAGTGAACATTCTCATGTGATTTACTAGAATTCTTCAAATAATTTTCTGTCTGTAAATCAAATATAGTAAACTGATGGAATACCTTTAAATATCTCATAAAGGAAATGTCAGAAAGAACGAATTGCTACCTTTCGTTATGGATATTGTATGTTTAACATGGAACTGAAACTGCCCTGTAGAGTACTGCAGAGAAACATGTCTTTACTAGTTGCATGAAAGGTGATGTTTCTGGACAGATGCATGGGTGTGTGATTCAGACAGTGTCAGATCAGGCTAGAGGGGAGTGACTACCTGCTCAAATGAGATGACCTAAGAGGCTCCTCACAGCCCCATGTAGCCACCAAATAACCTTATTAATTGTCATGGTTCCTCCTGTCTTCCTTCTACACCTGAAATTCTCTCTTTGATCAATTCATATAGGTTATCTGGCAAAGCAGATGAATAATGAGTGTGATTCTAGCAGAACTCCCATTCTCCAGGCTGGAAAACCAGTCTTGCTAGTCTTGTGGCAACACCATCGGAGATAGGAAAGAGCCAGGGAGCTGTTCCTATGCTGTTGGTTAATTGCTGCTTTGGAGAGGTAAGAGTTGGGGACTGAAGGAGGAGCTTGGAGCCTGTCTTAGGTCCTGAGGGTGGGAGTAAGTCACAGGAAGGATAATGAGAGATGCCTTCACAGTCAGGGGCTCTTGGGTAGGCAAAGCTGGGCAGCATTCGTTCTGCCAAAGCAGTAGCCTGTGGTCAGCCAGGCAGGAGGGTAAACAGCATCATTGCACTGGGAAGGCTTAATGCAGAGACTTCTCTTTCTCTTTTTCTCTCAGTCTTTACTATTCTTTACAAGGCTCAGGCAAGTGACATTGCTAACCTGCCAGCTGTTAACTTTTAGTTGCAAGAGAGAGAGCCAAAATGTCTCAAGTGAAGGAAATCTCAGATACATGGATTTTATTTGCTTTCCTATGCTTTATTCTTCTTAAAAATTCCTTGGAATTTTAGAAAAGTCCATATAGATTCCTAATTTCCGCTTTAAAGCACTGAACTTAGGGCCACAGCATCCTTTAGAGGTTGATGCTACCTGCTAAAGATAGGGTGAGGGAGTGTCCTGTGGAGCTGTCTATGAATTGAATGATACACCTCTATCAAGGTAACTTCACTCCAGTAACTGTGGTTGAGTTATTCTTGCAGTTCACCTGGATAGAATTTAAACAGAATGGGGGAAAGATAATTTCGCTAAATTACATCTATTTTTAAAGTTAGCATCAGTACTGCTTAAAACTTTGTGGGAACTTCTATTTTTGCACTTAAGGGGCTTTCCTTTGCTATGCCTACTTAAATGATTTATTTTTTTAAATGATATATTGATATTACTAAATTATTTTGAAGAGGATTGCCTCACAAATTATAGCAGCTGCACTGCTACCATCTAGTGGACAATTAATGCAATTAATCATTCTTTGGCTTGACAACTTCCTAACAAGTGACTAGTGGATTTTGTTTTTGAAAAGAACACTGTCACAGCTACTTTAATGTATTATGCTAGATATGGAATCCTGTTTTCCTTGACTCCACATGGAAATGAGGTCATGTTTTGCTTTATGATTTTAAAGTAGGCAATGCCCCCCAAATTAAAATCTAAATACATATTATTTAAAATTTGAACTTTGCACAGTATGCTTGCTCCTTGGACGAGAACATATGACAAACCTAGACAGAGTATTAAAAAGTAGAGACATCACTTGGACATATAGTCCAAGTCATGGTTTTTCCAGTAGTCATATATGGATGTGAGAATTAGATTATAAAGAAGTCTGAGTNTTATTTAAAATTTGAACTTTGCACAGTATGCTTGCTCCTTGGACGAGAACATATGACAAACCTAGACAGAGTATTAAAAAGTAGAGACATCACTTGGACATATAGTCCAAGTCATGGTTTTTCCAGTAGTCATATATGGATGTGAGAATTAGATTATAAAGAAGTCTGAGTGATGAAGGATTGATACTTTTGAATTGTGGTGCTGGAGAAAACTCTTGAGAGTCTGTTGGGTAGCAAGGAGATCAAACCAGTCAATCCTAAAAGAAATCAACCCTGAATATTAATTGGAAGGACTGTGCTGGAGCGCCAATATTTTGGTCACATGATGAGAAGAGCTGATTCACCAGAAAAGACTTTGTTGCTAGGAAAGATTAAGGGCAAGAGAAGGGGGCAGCAGAGGATGAGATGGTTGAATAGCATCACCGACTCAATGGACATGAGTTTGGGCAAACTCCAAGAGATAGTGAAGGACAGGGAAGCCTGGTGTGCTGCAGTCCATGGGGTTGCAAGTAGTCAGACACGACTGAGTGACCGAACAATGACAGCAATACTCTCCATTATTAGCATGTTCAGTTTTAATTCTGGAAAATTNTTATTTTGCTCTTGTCACTGGTGCCCATTAAAGGAACATTTAGTTTGTGTCTCAGACTTGGATTTCCTTGTCCTCAGTTGCTCTCTCATCTTGATATCTACCTCCTCGCTCACCTTCTGACCATCCCCTCATCACTGCATCCTTGGATGACTCTCTCACCTTCTCTCACAAAGTCTGGCCATGTATCACCTGCCATGCATCCCCACCTTCCTTCCAAGCCAAGTCGCCCTGAACTGCTTTCATACTGTTCCCTGCCTCTCCTTACCTCCATGACTTTGGGTGTCCTTCTCCCCTTGTAGGAATCCTCTTTTTGTTCACAAGGGGAATTGCTATTGTTCTTCCAAATTTAGTCTAAATGTCACCTTCTTTGCAAAGCTGCCCCCTCTTCTTTGTGAGGGCTCACATCTCCATCAGAGTTCCTATCACTCTGTGCTGACACTATTTGTTTTGCATCTGTTTGTTCTCTAGTGGAGTTTTTGGTGGGCTGGCGGTGGGGGAGAAGGATTCTTGGCTGTTCATTGTATGCTTAGCAGATTGCATAACACCTANTGCCCCCTCTTCTTTGTGAGGGCTCACATCTCCATCAGAGTTCCTATCACTCTGTGCTGACACTATTTGTTTTGCATCTGTTTGTTCTCTAGTGGAGTTTTTGGTGGGCTGGCGGTGGGGGAGAAGGATTCTTGGCTGTTCATTGTATGCTTAGCAGATTGCATAACACCTAGCACATGGCTGCTTGATTGATTCTCTTCCCAGGGCTTCAGGTGGGCATGGTCTGACTGGGGGTGCAGAGTGCAGACAGAGCTCTATGGAGGCTGGACTGTGACCCCTGCCCCTCCCCCCAACCTGGATGGAGATTAAGGATGCTTGTGGGGAGAGTGGTGGCACCATGTAGTGGTGGTTCGATGGGTTAGCATATTTAGACATTGACCTCTACTGTACACTTAGCTTATTTCCTTTCATAAAAAAAGTAGAGTCTGTGGACCCTTTCTTTCAGCCCTTCTAAGGCCAAGAGACAAAAAAGTCAGAACAGACATTAATCAATCAAAATGTCATATTTTAAATTCCAGTTATGGTAACAAAAATCTCTGGAATCAGTGTGAGTCTTTTCTTTTGAAGAGTTCAAATACTTTCACAAATGTTACTCATTTATCTTCCCAACATTATCTGTCCACATTTCATCAACACAGAATTTTCTAGCAGAATGGAATGCCATGTGAGGCAGCATGCTTGGTGAGAATATTCCAACCAAACTGGATGACTGACCCCTGCCTGTCAGGAATGGTAGAGAGAGGAGTGATTCCTGTATCTGCTAATATATTAGAGAAGGTAACTCCTATTCCTTGTACGTTTCTGTAAAAAGGGACTAAGACAGCTGACAGAAGTCCAGCAGAAACAATAGTATATCAGAGACCATGATTCATATCTTAAAACTCTAATTAATGACACTTTCTATATAACCTGTTATTTAATGACGACCTTACATCCTCAGTGGGTTCAAACTAAGAACTAACATTTACATAAAAACTTAGACTTTACAAAGAGCTCTTGCTAAGCACTAGATATTTTTATCCCCATTTTACAGATAAAAGAACTGAAACTCAGAGAGGATAAAAGAACTTGCCCAAGGGCACGCAGCCCTGTACGTGGCTGACTTGAGCTGGGTTCTTCTTGCTTTAAATCCTGTGCTCTTTTTCACTTCTCCTTGTGGCCTTGGAATACTTCAAAAGAAGTGTTGCTCGAGCTGGTTTTACCAATTGTAAAGAACAGAAGGAAGCTAAATATAAACCAGTCTGAGAGAAAACTTTGCTTTCAGTCAAGGCCAAACATGGCCAGCCTTTATTAATCCTTAGTTAGGCGTTTCCTAGCACATCTCATGCATGCTTGCTTTTGTCACTTGTCTTCTTAAAAAGAGGCCTTGGTCGTAGAGCAAAAGAGAGAGAGTCTAAAATGTCACGTCTAACTCAAAGCCCAAGAGACAAAGGGCCAACTCCTGTAACATCTCCCGAGGCTCTGAGCTCCAGGAGGCTGGTGAGATGAACAAGGTGAGGGTGATCTTTGTCAGTGACCTGCACGCGATCAGGAAGCCCCTGTCTCACCACTGTGCCCATGGTCCTTACTGCAACCTCTAGTGCGCAGCCAGTGTCATGGCAGCGGGGGCTGCCTCTTCTAATCTTCCCCTGGCCCATTCTTACAGTACAAGAAAGCAAAAGCCCCACCCTGGCAGTGGAGTATACACCACTGCAGAGGAGCTTGCTTCAGAACTTTGTTTCTAACTTCAAGTCCTGAGTTTAACCATCCCTCTGGGTGAATACATGTGATCATGGAAACATCAAAATGATCTGTGGCTGCAGTTTCCTTCCTTCTGTGCTGTGATCCTGGGTAACTTATACCAAAGGACCAGTGAGGAATTGAACTTTTGTAATTTTGGTGCAAAAGGAGAAACCCCCAGGGCCTACTAAGGCAGGGACTGAGGAGAAAGCCTATGGGACTTGAAAAAACAAATATGTTTCTGAGAAAAAGGAAGAGCGTAAACAAGTGCAGGCTCTGACTGCAAAGCCTTGAGGTGGGGGAAAAAAAAGTAAGGAGTAGCAAAGGGTCTGCTTTAGGAGAGAGGAGCCTATCTTGGCAGACCCCATGGGGAGCGTGGCAATGCTTTCACTGATGTAAACTAAATTCTTTCTGTGGCTGATCTGAATGTGTTTTTTAGCTCTTTAGAATTCAAGTAAAATGTGAAGCATGAGTCAGCTGAAGCTGCAAAGCCCAGAATTTTTTTTTTTGTTGTTGGCAGTGGTGATTCTTCCAAATAAATGCTGTATAATGGGGATGTACTGTCTTGCACTTGGGCTTTGTAGAAAATTGTGAACTTTGTGTGTGGAGGTATAAGATCCTGTGAAAGCCAGGGACTTTGGCCAGGAATGAGACTTTTCTTATCTTTGCTTAAAGTGGAGTTTCTCAACCTTGGTGCTTTTGACAGGTGGGCTGGGTCATCCTGTGTGTGGGGGCTGAACGGTGCATTGTAGGGGGTTGATCAGCCTCCCCCGGCCTCTATCCACTGCATGCCAGGAGCACTCTCCCACAGTTAAAACAATCAACTCCTCCCCCCGCCCCCCGCCCCTCCCACTACAGTCAACATTGCCAAATGTCTTCTGGGGAAAGGGAAGGAAGCATAAATCAGCTTAAAGTCAGATAAAATATGTGATTATGTTAAAGAAGAAAGTAGTATAGAAAAAAAGAATGAAAAAGAAGACAACTGGTTTTCAAGGCACTCTGAATGCCTTATTTTGTTTTCCTCTCCTGACCATAGTACAAGTGTCTTCTCAGCACTGCTGCTAGGTCACTCCTGCTAGAAGAAAATTTTGCTTCCAGGGTGGCTATAACCAAAGGCATGTTACCCAGTTACACTTAAATTTCAGATAAACAATGAATGATTTTCCAGCAAAGTCTGTCCCATGCACTATTGGGAACATACTTAAACACTAAAAAATTATTTGTTGTTTATCTGAAATCAGATCTAACTAGGAGTCCTGTATTTGACCTGACAGTTCTGTTTATCAGGTCACCGGCTCAAGGGCCTGCTGTGTGACACAGGGTTCATTCTGACATCTAGGTCCCTCCATAGTCTGGTTACCTGCCTCCCACTCTTCTTTCCAGAAAACACTCATAACAGGCTGACCCCTGTCTACTCCCTTTTTATGGCAGGAACCATGGTTTCTGATGGGCACTAAATAGGTACTCAGTAGAATTTCTGGCAATTGCCTTAAGAGTCACCAGACCCTGGAGGAGAATTTTAACAGGCCAAGAAGCCACTTTAAAGATGGTAAATCAGCAGTTGTCTCTCCAGTCAAAGAAATTCTGCAGTTGTCATTTAAAATTCTTTTGTCTTATAAGTGAGATTAGAAGTTTTGAGAAAGCTCCTGAAGCAAATGTGTGCTTTAAGTCCTGTCTGCCTTGACTGCTGGCAGCCGGCCTGACAGACGGGCTCTGACCCTGTTACTCTTGCTATTAGGCAGGGACACAGTGACAGCTGTGATAGAGCGTTCTCATGACCCTGTAATTGCCCATCTCCTAATCACAATATTTCTTCCCTCTGATATTTATGTTTATCTCTAATCATAGTTTTGATTTATGGTCACATGCTTGAGTGGAACAGTGGGTTTCTATCTTGGTGGCTCATTAACTAAAACTTTAATGAAGAGGTAGTGAGGTGTCACTGGGCTAGATGGTATTAGAGTTTAGAAATGGATTTCTATCTTTTGGTCAAGGTCAATAATTTTCCAGAAATTATTAGCCTGTCATATCTCTCCTGGTTTATGTTTGTATATCCATGAAGAGATGGGCCAGAATCATAAAGACTGGGACCTGAAAAGTCAGGGTTCTTAGTTGGCCAGTGTAAATAGTTAGCAGCATCCAGGGTTAGAAGTAATCATAGTATATTTGTGGGATAAAAGACTGTATTTAATGAAAGGTCTTTTACAAACTGGCTATATGGAGCACCAGCATAGTACAAATCTCTCTCTGTGTGTGTGTGTGTGTGTGTGTGTGTGTGTGTGTGTGTTTGGGAACTGGGACAGCCTAGAGAGTTCTTCTGTGTCCACTAGTGCCATGCCCAAGGCTGTCTCTATTACTGGTCTCAGCTCAGCTAAGCCTTCATTGTCTAAGCTGGAAAATGAGAAAGCAGAACCAGAGAAATTTCAAGATTCCCACTTGTGAAGTTCTGTTCCTGCTTTTGAATTTAGAAGTAGTATTATAGTAACAATTGTTAATAGTGCCATGTAGCCCTGTTTGGGAGGAAAGTAGACCAAAGATTGTGGGACTCTCTGTGCTTAATAAACAGAAGGATATGGATTGATTTGGAAGCCTTTTAAATTATGTCTCCTAGTTTTTATTTCCTCTGATGATAAAGAGGTCATATAACTCAATATTTCATTACCCTTTAGAATTTTGGAGCTGTAAGTATATTCTTTTCTGAGTCTTGAAACTTCGTTTGAAAATAGTGATAGATATATATTGAAGTCAATACTGAGACTGGACAGTTTATGAAGCCACTTGAAAACTCACAGTACATCTTGTATTTTTTTTTTTTTTAACAATTATAGTGTGTGTAAAAGCAGTTTGCTGTCAGGAGAGCATATGCATGTAAGATGCACTCATGTTTCCTCAAAGTTTTTACTCATCTGCTGGAGATATATTTTTTGGTACCCTTTGTAACCCATACTATTACTTCTGTTCTTTTATTTGATTGGTCTTTTGCTTTCTCATCTCTGCCTTTTTCCCCCCTGAGGGTTGTCCTATGATATGAGTAGCTGTCATATAATCCCCATGTAAGATCTTCCAGACACACAGCCATATACATTTTTATCACAACTCTGATATAAAAGGATTGCTGCTTATGGTATGTTCTAACTTTGGACTGAAACTGCTAATGTTTCTGTCTAGCGTAATTTCCTTCTGATTATTTCATTGAAGCATATATATATATATTTGCTACAAATATGATCTTATAAGTTTTAGATGTATAAAGAAAAAGAATCATATATATGCTAAAATCTGTATGACAGAATCTGCTTTGCATTGCTTTAAGAAAGTCTGAGTTATCTAAAATGTAGTGTGGTTCCAATAATTCATCTTATTAATCTTTTACATCTAGTCAAGGCTATGGTTTTTCCTTAGCCTTGGTATGGATGTGAGAGTTGGACTGTGAAGAAGGCTTAGTGCCGAAGAATTGATGCTTTTGAACTGTGGTGTTGGAGAAGACTCTTGAGAGTCCCTTGGACTGCAAGGAGATCCAACCAGTCCATTCTGAAGGAGATCAGCCTGGGATTTCTTTGGAAGGAATGATGCTAAAGCTGAAACTCCAGTACTTCGGCCACCTCATGTGGAGAGTTTACTCATTGGAAAAGACTCTGATGCTGGGAGGGATTGGGGGCAGGAGGAGAAGGGGACGACAGAGGATGAGATAGCTGGATGGCATCACTGACTCGATGGACGTGAGTCTGAGTGACGATGGACGTGAGTCCGGGAGTTGGTGATGGACAGGGAGGCCTGGCATGCTGCGATTCATGGGGTCACAAAGAGTTGGACATGACTGAGTGACTGAACTGAACTGAACTGATCTTTTGCTTTCTAATAGTGGGGTCATATTTTTCTAATTGAGAATTAATACAGAGGCACTAGATTTGGGTGGAACATTCATCTTTCTAGGTCAAGACTTTTACTTTTTAAAAAAATTGATATCTTTATTACAAATAAAAACAATGCAAAAGCCAATATCTTTCTTATTTAGAGACTCTAATTCTCATTTGGCTATATATATGTTTGTAATAACACTGTAGTTATAAGTTTTTCTAGCAAAATGTTCTTAGAAAGTAAGTAAATTGGATTGATACAAAATAAGAAAAAGACTGAAAGGATTTCTGGTTAACTATTCAAATGATTTACATTATTTTGGGGTGCCAGATCCCAAATGAATCAAATAATATGAATCTCATATTTTACTGATGGTAAAGGAGTATATTGTCACTATACTATATATTGTATATTGACAATATACAAGGCTGTATATTGTCACTCTGCTTACTTAACTTATATTCGGAGTGCATCATGAGAAATACTGGGCTGGATGAAGCAAAAGCTGAAATCAGTATTTCTGGGAGAAATATCAATAACCTCAGATATGCAGATGATACCACCCTATGGCAGAAAGTGAAGAAGAACTAAAGAGCCTCTTGATGAAAGTGAAAGAGGAGAGTGAAAAAGTTGGCTTAAAACTCACATTCAAAAAACTAAGATCATGGGATCTGGTCCCATCACTTCATAGTAAATAGATGGGAAAACAGTGGAAACAGTGAGAGACTTTATTTTGGGGGGCTCCAAAATCACTGCAAATGGTGACTGCAGCCATGAAATTAAAAAGATGCTTGTTCCTTGGAAGAAAAGTTACAACCAAGCTAGACAGAATATTAAAAAGCAGAGACATTACTTTATCAACAAAGATCCATCTAGTCAAGGCTATGGTTTTTCCAGTGGTCATGTATGGATGTGAGAGTTGGACCATAAAGAAAGCTAAGCACTGAAGAATTGATGCTTTTGAACTGTGGTGTTGGAGAAGACTCTTAAGAGTCCCTTGGACTGCAAGGAGATCCAACCAGTCCATCCTAAAGGAAATCAGTCCCGAATATTCATTAAAAGGACTGATACTGAAGCTGAAACTCCAATATTTGGCCACCTGATGTGAAGAACTGACTCATTGGAAGACACCCTGATGCTGGGAAAGATTGAAGACAGGAGAAGGGGACTACAGAGGATGAGCTGGTTGGATGGCATCACCGACACTATGGACATAAGTTTAAGTAAGCTCTAGGAGTTGGTGATGGACAGGGAGGCCTGGCATGCTGCAGTCCATGGGGTTGCAAAGAGTCGGACATGACTGAGTGACTGAACTGAACTGAACTGATTTAAGATGCTAGGCAGAAGTTTAGTCATAGAAAAAAAATACTGTTGGAAATTTACTTTTAAATCCATCTGTGTGATATAAGTGCAAATAAATTTTGTATCTTATCATGCTAAGTATGCATGCCTGCATGCATTTTATCACATATCTTATCATGCTCTAAAAAATATAGGAAATAGCATGTCCTTTTCCTTGAATTTATTAGATTTGTGACTATACATATAAACCATCCAAGGTAAGATTATTTTGTAGTTTGTGTTTTCTTTTTGAGAATTCATTATGAATATTTTACTTTTGTATAGTTCTGTTTCACTTCTATAGAATTTAAAAACAATCTTCAAGGATATAATTTCTAGTATGTATTTTTTTTCTATTGACTCTCTTTCCTTGACTTTAAACAGAGAAGTGATTCTTCGAGAAAAGTATCAGTGGGTCACAATCTCCGGAGGGATGTAGCAAGAATTTTTCTTGAGATTCTAATGGTAGAACTAACTTGATTTTTTTTTTCTAAAGGACAATTTATAGACTTTTAGAGCAGTCCAGATACTAGGTTTTTACTGTATGGAGCCAGTGGGGCAAGAAAGTTTTCATCGCTAAAAGAGTTTAAACTTACTCCTCAAATAAGAAGTATTGCAACATTGTGAAGCAGTTCCATTCCAAAGAACACTTTAAGCTTTTCTGTTAGCATTAGTCTTTTAGTGTTTATATATTTAAAACTAGTTATTAAGCAAACTCGATATATTAGCTATTGTTACATTTAATGTGGTTTATAATTTTAATTTTAATATTTTATTTAGTAACTCATTAGTGCTTAGTTTTTATGGCTTTGCCTTTTTCTCTTTTGGTGTGGTACAGTTTAAACATATTCACATTATTAAACAAGCAACGTACCCCCACTTCCTCTCCTCTGGTGGCCAGAAATCTAGGACTGAAATGAGGAGCTAACCATACTCATCTCTGGGACAGTAGGCCTGTGAGCACCCACTGTTGAGAATACTCACAGACTGAGCATTATTGGAAAACTGAAATATTTAATGGTTCCAACTAATGATGTTCTCCTTTGTTTTTTGGCTACAGATAGGGAAAATGGGAAGCTTTTTGAAAAATAGCATTTCTTTCTTTTTTTTTTTTTTAAAGAAAAGGACCTGGCCAACTATTAGCTATCAGTTTTCTAAGAGGTTGAGTTATTTTTCTGGTTTCCTCTTCACAAAATATTTACAGCATTGCATATTTTATTTGGCCTCTGAAAGACTGAATCTGAAAGTACAAAGCAACAATTTCCAGTTGATTAAGCTTTGGGTCTTTGAATTTATGCATTTAGGTAAGCCAAATATCTATGTAATTTTCTGAGTGAAATAGTTTAGTTTTTGGCATAAGTCAAATGCTTCAAATCTTATACTTGTTCTTTTAGATCATTGGTTCTAACTTCTAATAGTCAGATGTTCATAATTTAAAAAAAGTTGTTGAAGGATTCACATGTGCTTATTTTTTTAAACAATTATGCAGATATACTATATTTAACATGAATATTATAAAACTCATTATTTAACTTTTCACGTGGTTGTATCTTGACTCTCCAACAAGATTGCTAATTTTTAAGGCAAGGATACTTAATTTTTTCTCATATCTAGTAAAGACCTACTCACATCATTTGTTCACTGGTTGATTTACATCTGAGTCTCACCTAATCCAACAGTGAAATAGGCATTTTAAGATCTTATCACTTAGCTCAACATCAACCAAATGTGCCTAATTCCTATTAACATCTGCCATACTCTGTCTATGTATGTCAAATCCAGTTCGAGGCAGTTGGATAATATTAACTTTCTGATGAAGATTATGTATGAAGTGAAGGAACTTTGCTGATTACCCCAGATGCATCTGAAATCATCATATGTGTCAGCGCTGTGGTGAAGCAGGAGGAAGTGGAACTCTTGTTTGGAATATTAGTGAATGAACCACATGTTGGGGATCATTCTCTGCATGAGAATCATATTTCTTCTAGCCAGTATATCTAGCCAATTTCAGATTCCTTGTAAATCTGTTTTGCTTCTGTTACCAAAGATCAACCATGGACCTTCCAGAAATTGTATAAATTTTTTCCCCCAGGAATAGAATTAAAAAAAAACAAACTCAATAGCAAAATACTGTATCTACTACCACGATGACTTACCAACTCAACGTTGTTCTTGGGGAGTTTGTAATCATAGGAGTAAGGATAGAGCATCATCTGAGAGTAAGAGTGGATTGTCAGATATGCTTTGATGGAAGAGAGGTGGTTGCGGATGAAATTAGCCACAGCCTTGGTCTCTTTTTCAGACTCTGCAGCCGATCCACAGTAAGTTTCAGCACAGGGGTTGTTAGAGGCTCCAATACCTGGAAAAACATGATGCTGTTAATGGCAAGTGGTCATCCACTGATGTTCCTACAGGGCGTGTTTCAAAATTTCAAACTACAGTGTTGGAGAGTTAAAAAAATAAGTTGTTTTGACAAGTGTTTTTATACTCACCCCATATATGCATACATTATAAAGTATATATACTTTTAGTCACAAGATTATGGTGCTTTTAAGCTAACAGGGTAAAAAGTTGCATGCAGAATCACCAATATGTCCCTGTGTGTGTGTGTGTGTGTACGCTCAGTCTTGTCTGATTGGAACCCCGTGGACTGTAGCCCGCCAGGCTCCTCTGTCCATGGAATTTCCCAGGGAAGAATACTGGAGTGGGTTGCTAGCTCTTCCTCCTTGGGACCTTCCAGTCAGGGACCAAACCCACAGCTCTTGCATCTCCTGCACTGACAGGCAGACTGCTTACCACTGACGCCACCTGGGAAACCCTAAGTTCAGTTCAGTTCAGTTCAGTTCAATTCAGTTGCTCAGTTGTATCCAATTCTTTGTGACCCCATGAATTGCAGCATGCCAGGCCTCCCTGTCCATCACCAACTCCCAGAGTTCACTCAAACTCATGTCCATCAAGTTGGTGATGCCATCCAGCCATCTCATCCTCTGTTGTCTCCTTCTCCTCCTCCCAATCCCTCCCAGCATCTGAATCTTTTGCAATGAGTCAACTCTTCGCATGAGGTGGCCAAAGTACTGGAGTTTCCGCTAATGTCCCTGTGTAGTACTAAACAATGAGATCAGTATAGCATAAGAAAACTAACAGGCAGGGAACAAATACCTATGAGAAATTTCTGTGTTACTGTAATCATTTACTGAGAGTTGAATCACAAAATTATAATTCTATCACATTTTTGTTTAAATAATTATTTAATGATGATTTCCTCTAGGTTGTACATCCCACAAAGAGTAGGATTATGTCTGCTTTGTCCAGGCTTATGTTTCCAGCATCTAACACAGCTGGGAGCACAATAGAATAGGCAATGCATCTTTATTGACTGAATATAGAAACTGTTTATTGTCTGTGCTTTTAGAAACCTGGAACCTAAAAGTATAAAATTTTATAGTTTTTCTTGTTTTTGACACTGTTGTGTTTTCCTGTTATTTCACTTCCTATGCTTTTCACGAAGCAAGTGAAATGGTCAGCCTGATACTTACTGCACCAACCAGCATCAAAATTTCTGTTGAGGTCTGTGCCAGTGCAAGTAGATCCGGCACTGGTGGAGCGGGTCTTTCTCCACATTCGGTTCTGAAAATGCAGTGTATGGTTAGGACAAGTACAACCGAATGGCTAATTTTAATTTTATCAGCCCCCTTAGCATTGGTTCTTATACCGTGGTCCAGGTGTAGATGTAGCCATCAATATTGACCACAGGCAAGACATAAAAGTCTAGCTTGTCGAGAAATTCTGTCATGTGGATCTCACTTCCATAGGTCCGAACAGCCTGTGTACAAATTACAAAGCAGAATTTTATGGAAAATGGTATGCATTGTGCACTGAAATGTACATAGACTGGACAAATGTTGACTCTAACAAAAGCGGTTACCCTTTTTGAGGTAGAGATTATTAATATTGATAAAAAGCAAATAGCAAAGTATTACTAATAGTTTTGTTTAAAATAGTTTTTGATTCTCTGTTTCTAAGTACTCTTTTATCNAAGGTAGGCATTGCTAGGTTTCTCTACTGTAAATTTTGCTTGTGTAATATAGTATAATACATTTTTGGGAAGATGCTTTGATGCTGCAAATAACCTATTTCTCTTTAAACTTTTACCCCCCAATTTTTGTATCCATCTGTAGATTTTCACAAAGTATTTATTATTATGGTGCTCTAATGATGACTTTCTGTTTTGCTCACTTGTACATCCATTAGCTGTAATTCTTCTATAAGAAAGAACTGTCCCTTCTTTTTCTTTCTTGACTGAATTATCTTTTTATGTCATTTATGTGCTAATGGATATTTAGAAGGATTTTCACATATATCTTACCTCTTGACCTTTACAAAGGAGTGAAAAACAGTATCATTTACAGTAGGGGCTCCTATGTGTTATTTTCTTTTATTCCAAAGTATACATTGATTATTATCTAGGAGATAATGGTCAAGTTAGTGGATTACCCACAATCACAACTTTTCAATGACCTATTCACTGTCCTTACCTATTAGCCTTTTTCCCAAAGGTGGGTGAAAAAATTAAGATGAGTGAAATTCAAATAAATAGAATTTGCTAACTATTTTAAAATTTTGCCTTATCAAGTTTTCTAGGTAACCTTTATAAGCTTGGAACTTGGACCTATGATTTTTTTCTGTGCTGCTATTATCTTTTATTATAGCTAATTTATAAGGGATTGATTGAACTAAAAAAAATGCTTTCTCCTTTGTTCTGTCAGTATCCATCCTATATACTGACCTCTCTGACAAACCACTGGCAAAATGCAGGGGAAATCCATTCTCTGGCATGGAAACCGCAGTCCATGAAAATGGCAGGCTTATTTGATCCAGGTTTGCCAACCTATTGCAAACAAAAGGAAAAGGAAGACCCTGATTCATCACATTCAGAGGTTAACATTCACTACCTGTCTGGGCTTTGAACTCCACTGGTGACACTTGACAGCAACAAGAGATATAGCCCATGATTAAATTAAAACATAATACTTGCACAGTGTGTTCTCGCCTGTAGACACAGTGTTTGAGCTGGAGGCTCACATGGCTGTTTGTTATTTTTATTAAGCTTGACAAGCTCATATTTTCAGAAGATGCTTGATTACTCTGCCTAATTGTACTCGCATGGAGGTTATTTTCTATTGCTATTATTAGGTGACATGACCAAGACAACTGGATAAGTAATTAGAAGTAGTCACGATTGTTGCTAATATTGTAAGTTTTTTTTCTTTTCTCCCACTTATTCCTTGTCTTTTTATTTTCTTCATTAGAATTGCATGATAAAAATGGCATTAGAGGAGGACAGTAACAAATTGTTGATATGCTGTGTAATGTTGTCTGATAGACATGAAGTTTATGAACCTCTTTAGCAAACGGATTTGCAAACAACATCTGGGAGAGGAGAATTTCATCAAGGTAGATGATCATTTACATTGCTTACAGGAATGTGGTTAAATTTATAAGACTTCTCCTATTTTATTGCATTTTTTCCTTTTGGATAAATCAAAATAATGATTTAAAAATTCACACATGATAAAAGAATCTGGGTACTCTATTTGATTCCCTGAGGGATGTAGGCAGAGAAAGAGTTATAACAATGCTTGAGATGAACATGTCTGTGAAACAGATGTTACTCTATGTTAGAATTCATTGATTTAAAGTGCTCAGACATGGCAAGGTTATGGTTAAAAAGGATTACCTTGAGGAGGTATATAGTGTTTCCTAAAAATGTAGTTCCAATGGCGCTGCGAGAGATGAGGTCTGGATTTTCATTGGCGACTTGTTCAGTCCATGCCTCTATCTACCAAACGGAACCATTGATGGATTAAGGTGACATTCTCAGTTCAGTTCTCAAGGCAATCTGTCTAAATTACGTATACTTCATACCGTTTCCCAGTTGTTGTACTTCTTGTAACTGTGTCCAGTAGTGCGGACTCTGCTATCAAACTGAGCCTCCAGCATGGATCTCAGGTTGCTTATAAATACCCTGTAATAAACCAGAGGAAGTGCTCCTGTGAACATAAGCATGTTTCCCAGTGAACATATGCAACAACCCTGAGTCTCTGCTAGTCAGATGTGTCCTCTGATTATGCTCTTCAACTTGAGCTACTTATCTTAGAAAGTGAGTAAATCATTGAGAAGGGCACCAGAGAGTATGAGTAAGGCAGGCTCTTCTTTGGCCCAAACTTGTTTAGCCGTCCTTGGACCTTAAATTTGAAAAATGATTTCCTTGGTATCTGGGGCGCTCTGGGTCAGGGCCTTGGGCTGCCACACAAAAGCATGCCCTCAAGCCTACCTATGGTCTTTCTTGCTCAAGACTTCCCTTGTTTTAGCACTGAAAGTCCCATGTCCCAGCAACCTATTCATTCCCAGGAAAACTGGGACATCCAGTCACCTAAGGCCTTTCTTTAGGTTTTGAAAAAAATACCTCGATGCGTGGAAATTCAGAAATATTAATAAGCTTATAAAGCTTTATTAGACAAAAGAACACTGAGTTTAAAGTACTGGCTTCCGCTTGTCTTTCTTTTGGCATGTTTAAAGTAATCTCAGAGTGGTTCTGTTTGTAGGGTAATATGAAAATTGCCGACAGAAATTTTGAGGACTGCTATTTCCTAAAAATGATTATTCAGGTGGAAGTGTATTAAAAGAGGCAGGGGTGAAGGTGTGGGTATGTGTGACTTTGTAGCTTCTGAGTGGAAAGTGTATTTCGAAGGGACAAAATTTTATGAGCATTAATGTCCTTAATCAGAGCACTGTAAACATTATGGGCAGTTGCTAGCTTGCAGAAACTTCTATTATCCACAGTCAAGCCTTGAAATGTTTTTATCTGACACACAGAGAATTGTAGCCGCACATCAAAAGTCTTCTCCTCTGACTGCCCCAAGGGCATTCTGATGAAGTATGTCAGGGACGTTCTCTGAACCTCCCTCCTGGTCTCTCCTTCATTTGGTTAACTTGGGCATGAACTTGCATCTGTTTATGGAAAAATGCAGTAAATCAGTACTAAATGGTATGGATTTCCTAGCAAGAAGGAAACACTGTCATAAGGTCTTAACTTTCTTAAGTAGTATTAAAAAAAATAAAATGGGAAAGGAGAAGAGTTTAAAATTTATTCTGTGGAAAGAAAATTTCCCACTAAGCACAGCTATCAGTACTTCGTTAGTGTATTCATTTCTACGGCTACTGTTAGTTAGCACAAACTAAGTGGCTTAAAACAACATGAATTTATTATTTTATGGTTTAGAAGTCCAGCACAGGTCTCGCTGGGGTAAAAATCAATGTGTCCACAGAAATATGCTCTTTTCTGGAAGCTCCAGGGGAGAATCTGATTGCTTGCCCTTCATAGCTTCTAGAAGCTGCCCACATTCTTTGGCTGTTTGCCCTGCTCCATCTTCAAAGCCAGAAACAGCAGCTCAAGTCCTTCTCATGTTTCATCACTGTGACCTCCTCTTCTGCCTCTCTCTTCCTCTTGTAAGGACCCTGTGATTACTTTGGGCTCATCTAGAATGCTGCGCTGTGTGCTGTGCTCAGTTGCTGAGTCTTGCCTGACTCTTGCGACTCCTAGCCTACCAGGAGTCTGTAGGCTACCAGGACTGTAGCCTACCAAGCTCCTCTGTCCATGGGATTTTCCAGGCAAGAATACTGACTGGAGTAGGTTGCCACTTCCTGTTCCAAGGGACCTTCTCCACCCATTGGCAGGTGAATTCTTTACTACAATGCCAGCTGAGAGTCCCATTTATTTAGAATAATCTACCTCTTTTAAGTTCAGCTGCTTAGCAGCCTTAATTCCATAGCAACCTTAATTCCATCTACATTCTTAACTTTTCTTTGCCATTAACATAACACATTCAGATGTTCTAGAGATCGGAATGTAGTCTTTTTCTTGGCGGGGGGGCAGTCATTCTGCCTGCTATGGTTAGGAAAAATGATTATAATAAGTGTTATATTTAGTTAAGTTAATTATAACACCCAGTTGGATTGTTAGGAAATAGGGTAGAATTAGAAAGAATCTAGAGTTAGAAATCAAAAGGTCAGGGTCATGGTTTTGCCTCATATGTAGATTGGTTTCAGCAAAGTCATTTAATCTCTGGGCCTTACTTTCAGAATTTTTATAATGGGGTATTTGGTTAGCTGGTATTCAGTGTCCTTTTCAGTTCTAAAAGGCAATGACCTGACTCAAATTCATAGGTCTTGGTCATTTATATAGATTTTTTTCAAGGTTTATGAAAAAAAGTTAAACTATAGTAAAGTTGCCAGTTATGGGCTTCCCTGGTGACTCATACCGTAAAGAATCTGCCTGCAATGCAGGAGACCCAGGTTTGATCCCTGGGTTGGGAAGATCCCTTGGAGAAGGGAATGGCTACCTACTCCAGTATTCTTGCCTGGAGAATTCCATGAACAGAGGAGCCTGGCAAGTTACAGTCCATGGGGTCACAAAGAGTCAGACATGACTGAACGACTAACACTTTCACTTTTTCACTTCACCATCTTCATAACCTCCAGGTAAGCAAGTGTCTACAATAGAGATGGTTTAGGAAAATGATTTTCAAATGTAACTAAAAACTAAAAACAAGCAAAGCCAAAGCAAGCAAAACAAAAACCTTGAAAACTAAAAATCAGTAGGCAGAAACCTTTAAGAAAACAGCTATATTCCAAGATCATCAATTTGAAAGAACAAATCCTGCCTTGTAAGTATAAGCTTCTCTAACAGAATGGCAAAACTAAAAATACAAGAGGAGTTGGTCAATGACATCCACTTTCCCTTTATCAAGATTTTCCATTTTCAGTGAACAAGTAAAATAATCATCTAGGTCACATGGCTTCTTAATGGGTGCCCAGAGAAAAGAAATCATAAATTAATTGCTCCCAGCCTCAGGACATTCAATAGATATTTGTATCTAAGACCATAACCATGGTGATTTCTGACCTACCACGAACCAGCTCTAAATGGAGTAGGGAGTAGGAAATAGGGTTTCCACAGCATGTTGCAATATCTTTACTTTTTCATCCAATCTTCAGATTCAAATTATTTGAGAGAGTAAGTGACTACTAGGAGGTTGGTGTTTTGTTTGGTACTAAAAGGAGACATTCTGTTAGAGTTATTATTATGTTAAATATTAAACATTTTCATCAATAATCAAAACAAAGAAGCATAATAAAAGCAATTAGATTTAAGATGACACCCAAGAGTAAAAATGTCCTCTAGTAACTTACAAAAGACTTTCAGAATGAGGTTGAAATGTGGTGCTGACTTTTGCCTGAAGGTAGGGGATTGACCTTAAATGAACCCTTCCAGCCCAATGATTATTTGATTTTATTAGATTTAGGATAAAGCACTACTTTAGCTATATTACAAAATATTATTACTAAATAATGAGCTTCTATTCCAGGAGATTAAAACAATGCCTCTTAATGTAACAGGGACTGCATTACAGCTCCAAAGTACAGAGGCATGTACACGATTTTATACTTTTGTATGTATCTTTTGTAGTGCTACCCAACTTCTTTTTTTTCAAGTATTTTTGCATGCAAATTAGATAATAGACTCCCAACAAAGCAAGAAACACAATGTCTGAGAAGGAGAGGCATGACAGTTTTCTCCTCCTTTTAGATTCCTGAAAATGGACTATTTGGTCACTTCCCAGACTACACACCCATTGCCACAGAAGAACATTACTGTGTACGCATTGTTATCCAAGGACACTTTACTATTCAGATTTGCAACATGCAGAAAAATGTTACAGATAGAGAGCAACATCAGTCTCTTCCTGGATTGGGTAGGACACAGACCCACTGAAAGGTTCTGTCAGTGTTCAGAACTGTAAGTGGGAGATTTACACCATCCAATTCTTGGTCTTTGTGTACCTAGGGTACAACATAAGCATTTAAAAATATAGTTATTTTTCTTGGTACACACATTTTGAATTTTTTCCCATGGTAATTCAGAACTTGATTAAAACTACCAAAAGATGCAAGTCTTGGTAAAGAGAGCTGGAATCACTGAAAAATCTGAAAAGCTGTTCTGTTAAAACGTGTGCAATAAATGGTTCTTGTTACATAGAAAGTGCAAATGTTAGTTGTTCAATTGTGCCCGACTCTGCGACCCCATGGACTGTAGCCGGCCAGGCTCCTCTGTCCATGGGATTCTCCAGGCTAGAATGCTGGGGTGGGTTGCCATTCCCTTCTACAGAGGATCTTCTCGACCCAGGGATTGAACCTGGGTCTCCTGCACTGCAGGCAGATTCTTTACTGTTTGAGCCACCAAGGAAGCCCGTTATATGGAAAAACTGCAAATTCTTGCTGGCAGGAAACCATCTAAATGCACATTAGCTACCATACAGGGTAATAATGGGATGCCCAGGGACTGCTTGCAGCCCTGGCAAGGATAATGTGGGTGTGCCTCTACAGGATTTCTAGGGACTTATTATTACTTAATATTTAGAAAATTATAAGCCACTAATGTGCTAAGCAAAAATTAACAAGATCTTAGTCCTCAGGGAACATCCTGTGTTCTACATGAGACAGCATTCATACACAGTTCCCCAAAAGTTTACCTGGTATAAAATGCATGAATTTTCTACCTGCTAAAAAGAGACTAATACCTGATTAGAAGCTGTTCTACTACTTTGTGATCTGAGTAAAGACATCAATTCAAGCCACTAGGGTTAGCTTATGGTCGCTGATCTTCCTTTTGATTTTCTTGAAGACTTTTAAAGAAACTGTTGTCTTTTTGAATATTATTGAAGGCTCCTAAAGGCTAGAATTTTAGAAGTCCTTCCTAGTGTAATGAAAAGAGCAAAATATCACAGACATAAATCTCAATCACATTTCAAAACTTACTGTGTTATATCTTTGTTTTAAAAAGATAGTCAATTCTTAATGGTCACATTTTGACACTTCCCTCAGGCCGAAGCAGATAGCTAAGCTGTGTGAAGTATGATAATAGGATTAAACAAAACAGTTTCTGTTGACCTTTAAAAAATGTATAATGTCCCTTTTTATACAGTAGTACAAATAGTAAAATAACAGCATTCACAGCGATAACAATGTCAAGTGAAATTTATTTATATATTGTTTAGTTTCATCTTCACAACAGCCCTTTGAAAGTGGTATTATATTTATTGTCGCTTCATGAAAATATGATTCTAAGGATCCTTTCTTTATAAAGACAAAGAAACTGAAACTCAGAAAGGTTAAGCAAATTATCCGATGTCACACAGCCAGGAAGTTGCAGACTCAGGATTTCAGTCTTGTGTACTTTTTCCCCAAAGCAATTGCTTGTTGCTTTATGCTTCACCACTTCTCCTGATGGAGGTGAAGATTTTATAGATGATAATTTTGATATCTTTACTAGCATAAATACTAGTCTATATTTTTAAGATGTAAAAAATAATAGAAAATTCTGTTAAAATTATGTAGGTCAGTGTCTCAAAATGTAATGGAGACTTGTGCTTGTGGTTGGGGATTGTTGGGTAAATATTTGGTGGTTCAGGACTGGAGCTGGAGACTGTCTCTTTGTTCCTTGCTGACCCACTCTTCGGAGGCAAAACTCTGCTTTAGACTAAAGACTAAAGTTGAATTTTTCTACTTTAGTCATTTAGTTATTTCCACCTTCCCTCAAATGAAGATGGAGGGAAGTTCTAAATCTAAGCATCAAGTCTATTCTCTACCTAGAGTGTCATTTTTTTCCTTGTCTTGTCTGGCTGACTCATCAGTCTTTTAATTCTCAGCTGAGGGCTCCTTTCCTAGTATGGCCCCCTGTGATCCTTCAACTTTATCTATTCCCCAGCATCTCCAGCTCTTCACTCTTCTTGACATCTATTAAAGGTGTTATAATCCTGTGTTCATTTTCCTCTGAAGGGGGTGAGTCCTCTCTTTTTTTCCAGCATTTATTATATGATAGATTGGCGCTCACTATCTATTTGTTGGATCAACAGATGGACAACTGCCTTCACTTAGGAGAACATTGTAAACTAGGATCAGGTCAAATATCTGGCTAAAAATTTGAGATTCTAGAGCCAAGCCTGTGTTTATTAGAGCAATAATTCAACACGAAGTCTCTCAGGCCTAATGTCATAAGACTTGAAATTCAGGGCCAGCTCTGCTGTGACCTTTGTGTGGGGCCCTGAGGAGGCCATTGTCTTGGTCTTATTATCTTCCTGGGATGAGAATTTTCATAACCATAAAACATAAGCTTACTCATATCGTAGTCCGCTCTGGTCCAGAAAGTCTTCCACAGCGACAGTATCTTCTGCTTTAACACGGAAGTCCACTGTACTATGAGGTTTGATTTGTGTGACCGAATCTGGTTTCCAGAAGTCCATCTGAATAAGGAATAAGACATATTGTATTGGACACCAATAATTCAATGGGTGAATCATCACTAGCGAACACACTACCCCAGTGAATTATTATGAATCAAATTATCCATGAAATCTCTTAGAAATATCTCCTTTATTTGAGTGGACAAAAGTTGGGACCAAGTAGTTGGATGTCAATAAAAGTGTTTACACGCACATACATACATAGCATTAATTGTCAACAAGCATGAAGATCATATGATTATCTCCCATAATGGTAGTTAATTGCAGTATTCTCTTCTTTTTACTGACTTTCTAGAACAGTTGCTTATTTGTGATAGCAGTGTTTATGGTAATGGATATATGTGATAAATGGATGATACTGAATTACCTAGAGCCCAAAATTTAATAGAAATGGAGCTTTCCTTTTTACTTTTTAATGAATTCACTTTATGAGTTTCTCTTGGAACTCAGTGCCATACAGATCACACTAATGTGGGAACCAGAGCATCCCTGACCTATGGAGGATCCATCAGGGAGGGAAACTGTAACTTTCCACAGAGGTCATCTTGGCACCATGGACAGAAACAAGATAGTCTCAAGAATTGAATATTGTGCTGACATTTTCATTTGTTCAATTATTTGTCAACAATCACTGAGGACCTACTATGTGACAGATTTTATTTTCTTGGGCTCCAAAAGCACTGTGGATGGTGACTGCAGCCAGGAAATTAAAAGATGCTCGCTCCTTGGAAGAAAAGCTATGACCAACTTAGCATAATAAAAAGCAGACATTACACAAAGGTCCATATAGTCAAAGCTATGGTTTTTCCAGTAGTCATATATGGATATGAGAGTTGGACCATAAAGTTCAGTTCAGTTCAGTGGCTCAGTCATGTCCGACTCCATAGAAGACCCCATGGACTGCAGCATGCCAGGCCTCCCTGTCCATCACCAACTCCTGGAGTTTACTCAAACTCATGTCCATTGGGTCAATGATGCCATCCAACCATCTCATCCTCTGTCATCCCCTTCTCCTCCTGCCTTCAATCTTTCCCAGCATCAGAATGTTTTCCAGTGAGTCAGCTCTTTGCATCAGATGGCCAAAGTATTGGAGTTTCAGCTTCACCATCAGTCCTTCCAATGAATATTCAGGACTAATTTCCTTTAGGATGGACTGGTTGGATCTCCTTGCAGTCCAAGGGACTCTCAAGACTGTTCTCCAACACCACAGTTCAAAAAGATCAATTCATTGGTGCTCAGCTTTCTTTATAGTCCAACCCTCACATCCTTACTTGACTTCTGGAAAAATCATAGCCTTTCCTTGACTAGATGAACCTTTGTTGGCAAGTAATGTCTCTGCCTTTTAATATGCTGTCTAGGTTGATCATAACTTTCCTTCCAAGGAGTGTCTTGTAGTTTCATGGCTGCTGTCACCATCTGCAGTGATTTTAGAGCCCCCCAAAATAAAGTCAGCCACTGTTTCCATTGTTTCCCCATTTATTTGCCATGAAGTGATGGGACCAGATGCCATGATCTTAGTTTTCTGAATGTTGAGCTTTAAGCCAACTTTTTCACTCTCCTCTTTCACTTTCATCAAGAGACTCTTTAGTTCTTCACTTTCTGCCATAAGTGTAGTGTCATCTGTATATATTTGGTTATTGATATTTCTCCCAGCAATCTGACTGTAGAAGGGAATGGCAAACCATTTCAGTATTCTTGCCTTGAGAACCCCATGAACAGTATAAAGAAGGCTGAACACCAAAGAACTGAGTCTTTTGAACTGTGGTGTTGCAGAAGACGCTTGAGAGTCCCTTGGACTGCAAGGAGATCAAACCTGTCTATCCTAAAGGAAATCAGTCATGAATATTCATTGGAAGGACTGATGGTGAAGCTGAAGCTCCAATACTTTGGCCACCTGATGCAAAGAACTGACTCATTGGAAAAGACCCTGATGCTGGGAAAGATTGAAGGCAGGGGGAGAAGGGGATGACAGAGAATGAGATGGATGGATGGTGTCACTGACCCAATGGACATAAGTTTGGGCAAACTCTGGGAGGTAGTGAAGGACAGGAAAGTCTGATGTGCTGCAGTCATGGGGTCACAAAGAGTAGTCAGACATGAATGAGTGACTGAAAAATAACAATAAAAACAACTATGTGCTACGCTCTGCACCTGAGACTAGGAACACATTCATAAGCACATCAAACATGGGGAGATTTTAGAGGAAATTATTCACAAAGGTAGGATGACATATTTGATAATTCTGATGTTTTTCTTTGTGGATGTGTGGTTTCAAGTCTCCTTTTTACCTTAGGAAAATATTAACCGAGGACATCCTGCCTCTAACAGGTCTCTGATCTTCTGTTCTTTCCTTGAGTTGAATAAGGAGCCTAAGGTGACCCTGACATTGGATCATTCTCTGCTCTTTGTCTCCCCAGTACCTGTTCAGATATTTATGAGCTAATCTCAGAATAGAGATGTGGCAGGTGGTGATATTTAGGATTGTTGCTTTGGAACTTGGGAGTTTGGGCAGACTTAGAGGTTGTTAAATAGAAACTGATGATGTAAGATATTAAGATGACTCAATTTTAGGTATGCCTGTGGAGAACCCAGTTGCCTGTCTCCTGTCCTGGTAATTTTCCAGCTACTGCAGATGTCTAGAGGTTGCTGAATCATGAGTCAGGGTCATAGGGAATGTCAGCACAGTGGGAGGTGGGACATTAGGATTACACAGGAGGGATTTCAGAAGAAAGAGAGGGAGTGTGGCTGTCATTAAGTTGCTGAAAGGAGAGAGTATTGATAATTTGATAAAGATTGGCTACAGAATGTGATGATAAGATAAGATGAGAGGTTAAAAGATAATGAAGGAAGGATAAAAGCTTATCTTGATAAAGATAGAGAAAGCAAGAGCTGGTGATGAATTCTAGTTAGCCAGCACTGTAGAAAGAAGGGCCATCAAGACAAGCACATTATAGGGGAAGTTTTTAAAAGTTAACTCTGGAGCTTCCCTGGAGAATGAGAATCCGCCTGCCAATTGAGGAAACAGGGGGTTCGATCCCTGATCCTCAAAGGTCCCCCATGCCCCAGGGCAACTAAGCTCATGCACCACAACTACTGAGCCCGTGCTCTAGAACCCAGGAACCTCAACTACTGAGCTCACCAGCACAATTACTGAAGCGCATGTGCCCTTGAGCCTGTGCTTGTCAACAAGAGAAGCCACTTGTTGGAACAAGAAACTTGTGCACTGCAACTAGAGAGTAGCCCCGACTAACTGCAACTAGAGAAAGCCCATGCAGCAAAGAAGACCCAATACAGCCAAAATAAAAAATAAACAATACCAAAAAGTTAACTGTGAATGTGTGTTCTTCATAAATATCCGTCATTCCATGGTAGGATGGGAGAAGGAGGCGTTTCTTGATTACAGACACAGAGGTTTAGAATTGATAAAGAACATAAAGTTCTCCACGCACATGTAGGCAATTAGACAGTGCCCTACTCACATAACCCTGGGACCTTTTAGTGTTGCTCAGGAGACTCCTCACTGCCAAGATCTACATATCTGTGCTTGAAAGCTCTCCCAGAACTGGAAAAGGCCTAACAGCTCACAGCAGGCAGGAGCTGCCAAAGAAGCACTTTCCAGAGAGTTGCTTAAGCAATGACCCTAGAAAGTAGGTGTCTAAATATTCCAATTCTCTCACTTCTCAGGTGGGATAATTTTGAAGTGTGTGGTTTGCACCCTTTCCTAGAGCTTCTCTGAAGGATGAGGCTCTAGGCATCCTCTGTGCTAGCTGACTTTGTAGTGTACCTTCCGTTGGTGCCCTCCCTTCTCTGCACTACTCTTCACTTCTTTACCCAGGCTTCCTATACTTTCCAAGTGAAATCTGCCACTGAATCTTTGTCTAAGGATCTGGTCTACAAGAACCTATGTTAAGACATTAGCTTTCCACCTAGAGTAGCACAACATCCTTGGTGATGGTTCTAATACAACCTTGAATATATCTAGTATTGCTTCAGAACACCCTAATTGCCTTATAGATAGTTTTCTTTTTGATATTAAATTGAAAGTTGCCTTCCCTAATCTTTTAACCTCCTGTCCATCTGTCTTGGCTCTGCCAAATATTGGTGTGTGTATATATATAGTATGCATGTGAGAGTTGGACTGTGAAGAAAGCTGAGCGCGGAAGAATTGATGCTTTTGAACTGTGGTGTTGGAGAAGACTCTTGAGAGTCCCTTGGACTGCAAGGAGATCCAATCAGTCCATTCTGAAGGAGATTGGTCCTGGGTGTTCTTTGGAAGGAATGATGCTGAAGCTGAAACTCCAGTACTTTGGCCACCCCATGTGAAGAGTTGACTCATTGGAAAGACTCTGATGCTAGGAGGGATTGGGGGCAGGAGGAGAAGGAGACGACAGAGGGATGAGATGGCTGGATGGCATCACCGACTTGATGGACGTGAGTTTGAGTGAACTCTGGGAGTTGGGGATAGACAGGGAGACCTGGCGTGCTGCAGTTCATGGGGTCACAAAGAGTCGGACATGACTGAGCGACTGAACTGAACTGAACTGATACACACACACACATATATATATTACAAATGGGATAGAGAAATCTCATAAACATGTTTGACAAAGGACTTGNGCCTTCCCTAATCTTTTAACCTCCTGTCCATCTGTCTTGGCTCTGCCAAATATTGGTGTGTGTATATATATAGTATGCATGTGAGAGTTGGACTGTGAAGAAAGCTGAGCGCGGAAGAATTGATGCTTTTGAACTGTGGTGTTGGAGAAGACTCTTGAGAGTCCCTTGGACTGCAAGGAGATCCAATCAGTCCATTCTGAAGGAGATTGGTCCTGGGTGTTCTTTGGAAGGAATGATGCTGAAGCTGAAACTCCAGTACTTTGGCCACCCCATGTGAAGAGTTGACTCATTGGAAAGACTCTGATGCTAGGAGGGATTGGGGGCAGGAGGAGAAGGAGACGACAGAGGGATGAGATGGCTGGATGGCATCACCGACTTGATGGACGTGAGTTTGAGTGAACTCTGGGAGTTGGGGATAGACAGGGAGACCTGGCGTGCTGCAGTTCATGGGGTCACAAAGAGTCGGACATGACTGAGCGACTGAACTGAACTGAACTGATACACACACACACATATGTATATTACAAATGGGATAGAGAAATCTCATAAACATGTTTGACAAAGGACTTGCTGACGTAACCTGAGGTCCCTTAAAACCTTCAGTTTGATAAGGAGAAAATTGGTCAGCAAACATACTGACATCCAACACTATGGAGTCCTATAAATGTGATGGCGACTTACTAACCTGGGCTTAATAACCAATGCTTCTTAAGAGACATGGAGTCAAAAATCAGGAAGATCATAGCCCCAAAGAGGTTTTTAATGCATTAAATATGGTTACAAATAATAAACTTAAAATATTAGCACAAAGAGATTTATATAAATTTCTATAATTACCAACATTATGTGAGTGAGATCTATGTTTATAACATGAAGGTAGAGCAAAATACATGATTTGAGCTCTGGGGAATTGAATTATAAGTTAAGGAGTTGCCACTAGTGGTAAAGAATTCACCTGCCAATACAGG
Organism: Neotragus moschatus; assembly: GCA_006410615.1. Classification (NCBI taxonomy): domain Eukaryota; kingdom Metazoa; phylum Chordata; class Mammalia; order Artiodactyla; family Bovidae; genus Neotragus; species Neotragus moschatus. Next base: position 380,388 of record SJYA01000127.1, read on the forward strand.
AGACACAAAAGACACAGGCTCGATCCCTGGGTTGGGAAGATCCCCTGGAGTGGGAAATGGAAACCTGTTCCAGTATTCTTGCCCGAAAAATTCCGTGGACAGAGTAGTCTGGTGGGCTGCAGTCTGTGGGGCCACAAACAGTCAGACATGGCTGAGCAACTGAGCACATACACACACACAGAGATACACAGACTGAGGTTGTAACTTTATAAATCCATGTATCTGAGTAACAAAGAACCATAAAGAATATTTGTTGGAAGATAAAGGGATAACTTTAAGTGATAGCACTGTGAGAATGTCAACTAAACCGTCCATCTGGCTAACAACCGAAGGGTCCGTCCTAAAATGTGATACAAAGCCAGCGCAAAAGCAAGATAAAGTGGTGTATTTACCTTAAATTCTTTTGGGAATAAGAAGGACATGCAAACAAATTAATAATTATGTTGGAGAATTTCTATTCTTCACATATTTACACATATTTGTTTCTTCACATTGTGTTTGACTGTAAATTCAGCATAGGATTAACTCTTCATTTATCTTGATGGAATTTTCCTTGCTTGTTGGAAAAGGCAATAACTTCTACTCTAGGTCTAGTTCCAGACAGTGGGGAGGAGCTTACAAGTATAATAAGAGTGACGGAACATTAGAAGACTGTAACCATGTTACTTTGGCTGTGTACCTGAAGCTAGAGAAACAGAGTTCAGGAAAGAAGCACAGAGAGAAGGGGATAGGCTTTGTGGCGAATGCCTCTAATAAAGAAACAAGGAGGTAAAATAAAACCCTTATTATACAATTAAATATGAAAAGAGGAAGGCTACTAAAGTCAAGTGTGGTCACAGGTCTCCTCAATATATTCAACTTTTAAAAGGACATGTTCAAAAGCTGGGAGGAAGGACCCGTGGCCAAGGATGAATACAAAGACTAGATGCCCTTGTAATGATCTTATCAGGAAGGCTACAGTCCAGAATATGCTATACTTGCAAGATTACTAAGAAGAGTAAAACTCTTTTTTAAATCATATTGAAAATAGAATGAATAAGGAAGAAACATGCGGTCTCACTGCTTGGAGCTAAAGCATAATATTTGCAGCTGAAGAGATGAAGTAATCTTATTTAACTTGTGTGGCTTTTGTCTTTTCTAAGGAGTTACACTGTCTCTTATTTTTTCCTACTTCTCCTGAGAGATGAAATTACCCTAGGTAAATAATTTTTCACATGCTAAGGTTTTAGCAGAAATACCTTCTTTGGAAAGAGAACTCTGAGGCCAAGGGTAGATAAGGAGAGAAGGGGTTGTACTGGTCATGTAAATTACATTCAGAATCCTGGATCTCATGGTGCTCATAATAACAAACACATAGTTTTTACTACATAAATTCTTTCCAAGTGCTTTACTTATATTAGTTCTTTTAAATCTCACAAAATTCTGTAAGGTAGACGCTCTTATTCTCCTTATTTAACACAAGGAGGTGGTTGAGACCCAGAGAGGCATCCAAGGTCCAGCTAGCAAGTGGTAGAGTCAGGAACTGAACCCAGGAAATCTGAGTCCAGATTCTCTGCTCTTGACTACTAGAAAATGCCGAATTTTAGGTAACTAAAAAGGCAGAGGATGTGACTGCAAACTTTTTCTCAGCAATCTTAGAGGAATCAGAGCTTGACGGGATCGCTGAAGAATGGAGGGGGCATGTCTTGGATTTCATAAACAAGAAGACAGGTGAATCTCAGAAGTAAGATCTCCCAGGGCCTGGCATGGATACTAGCAAAGTTAACTGGAAGCAGATGGGTTGTGAATGCTCAGAAAAGGGAGCCGGTGATCCTTGGGAGCCAGCACAGTGTACAGAAGAATAAGTCAAGCCCAATTAACTTCATGTGATGATTGAAAGAAAACATTAGCTTGCCAGAGTGCTGAATTTGTATCTTAGCAAAATGTTTGACCAAGTCTCTACATTTACATTCTTCTGTATAAGCTGGACAGCACAGTGTTAGCTGTAGGTAACACCACAGTAACATGGACAGGAGAGAAAACTCATCTGAGATGCGTTGATTTATCAGTCACTTTCAGTGCTTACTTAACACTGCATCTGGCATCCTGGAGACTCTTGATAAATAGATATTAAAAGAATGAATCATGGAAGATGCCTCTAACTCTGTACTGACAATTTACTTAATAGTTTTACTCTATCCATGACAAAGGCAAAAGTCAGGAAGACAGGTTTATCAAGCTTGCTGGTGATATGATTAGGGCAAATTATTTCCCCGAGTGAATTCATTTTTAAAACTGTCTCAGTATGCAATAAAGATAATTTTTAACTGACTAAATATATAACAAAATCCTGCATTTAGGTTAAAACATCAATTAGGCAGGTAGAGAAGGAAGAATACCTTGCTTCATGTGAGAGGGTGATTCATGTGAGAAAAACATACCCTATAGTTTTGATCTGAATTAGGTTTACTATAAGCTAAGAACCTTCTAACTGTTCAAGCTGTAGAAAGAATCTTATACCCCATTAGTAAGTGTCTGCTTTATAAATGAAGCAGACAGTGGCCCCACACTGTGTATTAATCAGAGTACACCTGGAGATCCATTGTCCATTCTGAGAGCTACATTAAAAAAAAAAGAAATATAGACAGAAAGAATATTGATAAATCTCAGAAGTGAGACAGTGTTTGACTCAGCTAGGTCCAATGGGTCACGGTTAAGGTAGTTTTCAGTTTGGTGTAATGTTTTGAATGGTTTGTAAGGCAAATGCTACTTTGAAAAAGTATTCCTACTATCCTTGGAAGTACTCAAACAGGTTTTATTAGGGCTAGTAATGAGAGATGCTATTTCTACCAAAGAAGTTCAAATTTAAGTGGAAGCCTGCAATCAGTCAGTTCAATTCAGTTCAGTCACCCAGTCGTGTCCGACTCCTTGCGACCCTACGAATTGCAGCACTCCAGGCCTCCCTGTCCATCACCAACTCCCGGAGTTCACTCAAACTCACGTCCATCAAGTCGGTGATGCCATCCAGCCAACTCATCCTCTGTCGTCCCCTTCTCCTCCTGCCCCTAATCCCTCCCAGCATCAGAGTCTTTTCCAATGAGTCAACTCTTTGGATGAGGTGGCCAAAGTACTGGAGTTTTGGTTTAGTATCATTCCTTCCAAAGAAATCCCAGGGCTGATCTCCTTCAGAATGGACTGGTTGGATCTCCTTGCAGTCCAAGGGACTCTCAAGAGTCTTCTCCGACACCATAGTTCAAAAGCATGCAATAGATGACTTTAAATTTTCTTTCAGATCTAACCTTCTGAATGTTTCAGTATGACACTCTCTACCTTTTTTTCCCTCCACATTTTAAAAGCTAAAACGATAACTATAGAAAGATAGTGGATGGATAGATGGATATTTAGGAGCTGGTAGAATGTTTTGGTTTTTATATTAATGAAAAGACAGCATTGGATCAAGTAAACTGTTAATGGTCTATAATAGCTCCCTGCCACTAATATATATATATATACACACACACACACACACACACACATATATATACACTAATATATATATATACATACATAAGTATATATACACACACATACACTTATATATATATATATAATTTAAAATGTCAGTTTTAATCCCATAATACAGTAAATTAAAAAAAATAAAGTAGCCTAGAGATTTTGACTTCTTCATAATAAAATAAAAATCACTCATGACTTTTTATCATTTTTACCCCCTTCAAGTCCTATCATTAAGAGGGCCTGAATCAAGGTCGTGAAAACTCAAGCTGTTTGATTTGGAATGAAAGAAAATCAAAGAGAACAGATGATACATGGGATGTGGAAATGACTTTCAAGTTGGACCAAAGCCCAGTTTTTCTGTAATATCCAAGTTGATCATTTTTCTCTTTTGACTTAGAAGGGAAGTTGCTATACATTAGATGTTCTTTGACCTTTGCAACAATTTTGACTCATCCAGTTGTCATGCTCAGGCAGCTCTTTAAAAAGTTACCCTAGATTTATAATACTGTAGGGCTTATGGCAATCGAATTTAGGCAGACAAAGAAGGCACTGTGGCACTAAATGTTTTTTTTCAAGTTTTTATTTCTTGCTATAAAAGTGCAGTAGTTAATATTTCATGTCATTTTTCCCTTAATGGAATCACAGTACAATCTTAAGATTTAAAAAAAATAATCTAAGATTTTAAAAATATTGTTATAGGAAACCTATAAGCATAGGTTGGCACTTACCTGCCTAGTGCTGGCCAACTCATGGAGTAAGCTGATGTGATTTTCATCTTCAACATGGACACGGAACACCTTGTCACTGAACAATGAGATACAGAAGAAGAGAACATTTAAAATTGGGTAATGTGCTCAAATTTTTTGGTTAACAAGGAAGGACTTGCTAATTTAAGCTGTAGGCTACTTACCCTTCAAAGTGCTCACCAGGATGATGAGCAGATGCTAGGGTCACGGTCACGAGAATCAAGAACGCCAACATTGTGCCTGACTAGGTCTTTGAGGTAGGTTTCACCTGCTTTTATAATCCAGGGTGTTCTCTGTGTTCTGATTGCAAATAGGCACTGTCAGATCTTGATTAATGGTTTTCCTAGCATTGTTGCCTTGGTAGCTGTGTACAGTCTAGAAGTCTATCTCTCCCAACACCTGTGGAAACAGAGCAAATAATATGAAGTTTAGCCTATCTAATTTGGATGTCAGACCTTGAATATCTGGAGGAAAAGGAGCTTTTTACATGTTTTTAAAAATAAAATACTATTTTAATTTTACTATTTCTGAATACATTGGGTTTTTGTTGCTGTGTGCAGGCTTTCTCTAGTTGTAGCGAGGTGCGGCTACTCTCTTGTTGTGGAGCACGGGCTGTAGGCACTCCAGCTTCAGTTATGGCGCACAGACTGAGTTGCCCTGAAGCATGTAGGATCTTCCTGGACCAGGGATCCAACCCATGTCCCTTCATTGGCAGAATGAATTCCATTCATTGGATTTTTTGTTTACTACTGAACCATTAGGGAAGTCCCAAGAAGTTTTAAATAAAATTTATTTTGTAGCCTTTAATTTTTTTTAATTTGAGAAGTACATACAACAAATTCTATAGATTTAAGAATAAAGTTTGGTGAGTTTTGACAAATATATATACCCATGTAATAAACATCCCAGTATCCCAGTCAAGGTATAGAACATTTTCATCACCCTAAGAAGTTCCTTTGAGCATTTTTTCAGTCTATTTCTGGACTCCCCTCAGGCTACCACTGTTCCTATTTCTAGCTTCATGTATTAATTTTGTCTATACTAAAACCTGATATAAATGAGATCATATGGTATATATTTCTTTATGTCTTTTTTCTTTCATTCGTGATATTGTTTTTGAAATTGATTAGTGTTTTGTTTTTATTATCGTTTTCTTCCTTTTTATTAGCAAGTTATATTTTATTGTACATCGCAGTTTATTTTCCTGTTGGTGGATATTTGTATTTTTTTCCAATTTTGTATTATTATGAATTAATCTGCAATAAACCTTGTATGCAAGTCTTTCTGTAGGCGTGTGTTTTCATTTTTCAGGGGATAGGTTACATAGCTATTGAAGAATGTACTGTGTGCAAAGTCACTTCCCTCGTGTCTGACTCTTTTGCGACCCCCTGGACAAGCTCCTCTGTCCATGGGGTTCTCCAGGCAAGAATACTGGAGTAGATTGTCATGCTCTCCTCTAGGGGATCTTCCTAATTCAGGGATTGAACCCATGTCTCTTACATCTCCTGCACTGGCAGGCGGATACTTTGCCACTGTTTAAAGCCCCTGATTTAAGAATGGAATTGCTAAATAATAATGTAAGTTATGGTTTCACACTAAGATTCTGACAAACATTTTTCCTCAGTGGTTGTATCATTTTAAGCTTCCACCAGTATCCAGTTACTCTGCATTCTCTCCAATGTTTTGGTAGTATTAGTCTTTAATTTTGGTAATTTTAATGAGCGTGCAGTGGTATCTAACTGTGGTTTTAATTTGTATTTCCTTGATTCTGATGAGGTTTAACATCTTGTCATGAATTTTTTTGGCCATTTGTAAATCCTCTTTGTGAAGCATCTATTGAAATCTTTTGCCTTTTAAAATAAATGGGCTGTTTGCTTTATTATTATTATTTTTTTATAATTTGTGTTTTTTACATTTTCCCAAGAAATCTTTGGCTATCCCAAGACCTCAAACATATTTGCCTGTGTTTTCTTATAGGAGTTTTGTGGTTTAGATCATTATGCATGATGTAAAGTGTGGATCAACACATTAAAAAAAATATGATAACCAGCAGATACAGTACTGTTTGTTGAGAAGGCTATTTTTTCTCCATTGAATTACAGTTGGTGTCTGTCAAATTCATTTGGCCATATATATGCGGGGTAATTTCTGGACTTCATATTGTGTTCCACTGCTGTATTTCTCTAATTTCATACAACCATCACAATGTCTTTATTTTTTAAATTTTTATTTATTTTAATATAAATTTATTTACTTTAATTGGAAGTGAATTACTTTACAATACTGTATTGGTTTTGCCATACATTGACATGAATCTTCCATGGGTGTACATGTGTTCCCCATCCTGAATCCCCCTCCCGCCTCCCTCCCCATCCCATCCCTCTGGATTATCCCGGTGCACCAGCCCTGGCACCCTGTATCATGCATCAAACCTGGACTGGTGATTCATTTCACATATGATAATATACATGTTTCAATGCCATTCTTCCAAATCATCCCACCCTTGCTCTCCCATAGAGTCCAAAGGACTGTTCTATACATCTGTGTCTCTTTCGCTGTCTCGCATACAGGGTTATCANTGGTTGGGGCAGGGAGGAAGCAATTTGTCTACAAACCCCATCCCACTCTCTGTTCTTCCACTGGTAACAGTTTGTCCCATAAGAAGTAACTGCTAGCGTGGTGTTTGCCAAAATGCAGAAGTGGTGGGAGAAGCCAGAGATTAGTAAAATCGTGAGCTTCCATGGAACTGACCCAGGGCACTGTAGCAGAAGCTGCAAGCTTCCAAGGCCCTCGGAGAGAAGAGGAGGATGTACACAAGACACGGGGATCCTACCAGGGACTGGCTCGAGGACTGGTATGTGGGAAGTCTGCGGACAGAGGGGAAATGCTATGACAAAAGGTTTCAAAGGTTTCAAAGGCATTCTTACATAAGAAACATTTCATTGGTTGGCTACTTCAGGATGCATTTGACAATAAATAGCTTGTCAAAATCCAACTGGCAGTCTTGTTTTTTTGTGTGTGTGGTAGTATATAAAATATTAATAGTAGTCCAAACAAAGACATCTTAGATTTTACAAAATAAAGTAGACCCTGTACTTCTCTTCAGATATTGGTGCATAATTATGTGACACAAGAGCTGCAGCAACACTTGTGCAAGCATGAGAGGAGCTAATTCTGATGGTTGGAGGCTAGGAGGGCAGAAATATGGAAACTCAATCTGGGTCTTCTCAGTGAAGTCTTCTACCATCTGTCACCTTAAGAATCTGAGGATAGACAGCTGATGTGACTTTTAGTGGAGCTGAGACTTTAACCCATGTTGTTGGTGTTCTTTCCTGTATAACTGTATTCAAAGAAACACGAGCTGGAATCAAGATTGCTCGGAGAAATATCAATCACCTCAGATATGCAGATGATACCACCCTTATGGCAGAAAGTGGAGAAGAACGAAAGAGCCTCTTGATGAAAGTGAAAGAGGAGAGTGAAAAAGTTGGCTTAAAGCTCAATATTCAGAAAACGAAGNGGACATCTTTTTTGGGTGTTAGTTCTACAAGGTCTTGTAGGTCTTCATAGAACCATTCAACTTCAGCTTATTCAGCGTTACTGTTTGGGGCATAGACTTGGATTACTGTGATATTGAATAGTTTGCCTTGGAAAATGTTAAACTTTAAGCTCAACATTCAGAAAATGAAGATCTTGGCATCTGGTCCCATCACTTCACGTGAAATAGATGGAGAAACAGTGAAAACAGTGTCAGACTTTATTTTGGGGGGGGGGCTCGAAAATCACTGCAGATGGTGACTGCAGCCATGAAATTAAAAGACACTTATTCCTTGGAAGAAAAGTTATGACCAACCTAGATAGCATATTCAAAAGCAGAGACATTACTTTACCTGCTAAGGTCCATCTAGTCAAGGCTATGGTTTTTCCTCAGGTCATGTATGGATGTGAGAGTTGGACTGTGAAGAAGGCTGAGTGCCGAAGAATTGATGCTTTTGAACTGTGGTGTTGGGGAAGACTCTTGAGAGTCCCTTGGACTGCAAGGAGATCCAACCAGTCCATTCTGAAGGAGATCAGCCCTGGGATTTCTTTGGAAGGAATGATGCTAAAGCTGAAGCTCCAGTANCTGTGAAGAAGGCTGAGTGCCGAAGAATTGATGCTTTTGAACTGTGGTGTTGGGGAAGACTCTTGAGAGTCCCTTGGACTGCAAGGAGATCCAACCAGTCCATTCTGAAGGAGATCAGCCCTGGGATTTCTTTGGAAGGAATGATGCTAAAGCTGAAGCTCCAGTACTTTGGCCACCTCATGCAAAGGGTTGATTCATTGCAAAAGACTCTGATGCTGGGAGGGATTGGAGGCAGGAGGAGAAGGGGACGACAGAGGATGAGATGGCTGGATGGCATCACTGACTCGATGGATGTGAGTCGTAGTAAACTGAGGGAGTTGGTGATGGACAGGGAAGCCTGGCGTGCTGTGATTCATGGGGTCGCAAAGTGTCGTACATGAGTGAGTGACTGAACTGAACTGCAGCTATAGAATTCTTAAAAATGTATAGCTGCTCACTAGGTGATTTAAAAGAGGGTGGTTCAAGACTGAATAGTGTTTCTTAATTTAAAGTGAGATTGTGCTTCAGTGAGGGTTTGAATGTGAATGCTGAGGATATTTCAGAGGTAGGGGAATGTAGGTAATTATTGAAAACCTGCTTGGTTAGTGCTCAGACCTTTTAGTAACAGACTGTTTCAAGTTGGTTTTGGTCTTTCCAGGAGCTATAGTTGCCCAAATGCACTAAGCATTTTCAAACACCTATGCCCTTGCTTGTGCTCTGCCAGCTGCTTGAAATAGATCCATTTAAAAAAAGGTTTATTTATTTGGCTGTTCTGGGTCTTCGTTGCATTGTGTGGGATCTTTAGTTGCAGCATGTGAACTCTTAGTTGTGGTATGTAGGATCTAGTTCCCTGATTGGGAATCGAACTCAGGCCCTCTGTCTTGGGAGCATACAGTCTTAGCCAGTGGGCTATCAGGGAAGTCTCTAAAATAGCTTCCTTACTGAAGTTCAGCTGAGGAAATTCTTCACCTCCCTCCTACAGTTTATCGAATCCAAGACAGACTGTCCATTTTAATGTGTATCAGTTTGCTCTGATTCTTACAATGAATAGCAAATTGTAATCAAATGTATGACTTTTTTTTCTTCAGTTCATTTCAGTTCAGTTCAGTCGCTCAGTCGTGTCTGACTCTTTGCAACCCCATGGACTGCAGCACGCCATGTTTCCTTCTCCATCACCAACTCCTAGAGCTTACTCAAACTCATGTCCATCGAGTTGGTGATGCCTTCCAACCATCTCATCCTCTGTCATCCCCTTCTCCTCCTGCCTTCAATCTTTCCCAGCATCAGGGTCTTTCACATGAGGCAGCTCTTTGAATCAGGTGGCCAAAGTATTGGAGTTTCAGCTTTAGCATCAGTCCTTCCAATGAACACCCAGGACTGATCTCTTTTAGGATGGACTGGTTGGATCTTCTTGCAGTCCAAGGGACTCTCAGGAGTCTTCTCCAACACCACAGTTCAAAAGCATCGATTCTTCGGTGTTCAGCCTTCTTCACAGTCCAACTCCCACATCCATACATGAACACTGGAAAAACCATAGCTTTGACAAGATGGACCTTTGTCAGCAAAGTAATGTCTCTGCTTTTTAATATGCTGTCTAGCTTGGTCGTAACTTTCCTTCCAAGGAGCAAGTGTCTTTTAATTTCATGGCTCCTGTCACCATCTGCAGTGATTTTGGAGTCCCCCCAAAATAAAGTCTGACACTGTTTCCATTGTTTTCCCATCTATTTCCCATGAAGTGATGGGACCAGATGCCATGATCTTAAGTTTTTTGAATGTTGAGCTTTAAGCCAACTTATTCACTCTCCTCTTTCACTTTCATCAAGAGGCTCTTTAGTTCTTCTTTGCTTTCTGCCATAAGGGTGGTATCATCTGCATATCTGAGGTTATTGATATTTCTCCCAGCAGTCTTGATTCCAGCTTGTGCTTCATCCAGTCTGGCATTTCGCATGATGTACTCTAATATAAGTTAAATAAGCTGGGTGACAATATATAGCCTTGATGTACTCCTTTTCTGATTTGGAATGAATCTGTTGTTCCATGTCCAGTTCTGTTACTTCCTGACCTGCATACAGATTTCTCAGGAGACAGGTCAGGTGGTCTGGTATTCCCATCTTCTTAAGAATTTTCCACAGTGTGTTTTGATCTACACAGTCAAAGGCTTTGGCATAGTCAATAAAGCAGAAGTAGACATTTTTCTGGAACTCTCTCAGTTTTTTGGTGGTCCAATGGATGTTGACAATATGATCTCTGGTTCCTCTGCCTTTTCTAAATCTAGCTTGAGCATCTGGAATTTCATGGTTCATGTACTGTTGAAGCCTGGCTTGGAGAATTTTGAGCATTTCTTTGCTAGCCTGTGAGATGAGTGCAATTGTGCGGTAGTTTGAGCATTCTTTGGCATTGCCTTTCCTTTGGATTGGAATGAAAACTGACCTTTTCAGTCCTGTGGCCACTGCTGAGTTTTCCAAATTTGTTGGCATATTGAGTGCAGCACTTTCACAGCATCATCTTTTNTATTCACTCTCCTCTTTCACTTTCATCAAGAGGCTCTTTAGTTCTTCTTTGCTTTCTGCCATAAGGGTGGTATCATCTGCATATCTGAGGTTATTGATATTTCTCCCAGCAGTCTTGATTCCAGCTTGTGCTTCATCCAGTCTGGCATTTCGCATGATGTACTCTAATATAAGTTAAATAAGCTGGGTGACAATATATAGCCTTGATGTACTCCTTTTCTGATTTGGAATGAATCTGTTGTTCCATGTCCAGTTCTGTTACTTCCTGACCTGCATACAGATTTCTCAGGAGACAGGTCAGGTGGTCTGGTATTCCCATCTTCTTAAGAATTTTCCACAGTGTGTTTTGATCTACACAGTCAAAGGCTTTGGCATAGTCAATAAAGCAGAAGTAGACATTTTTCTGGAACTCTCTCAGTTTTTTGGTGGTCCAATGGATGTTGACAATATGATCTCTGGTTCCTCTGCCTTTTCTAAATCTAGCTTGAGCATCTGGAATTTCATGGTTCATGTACTGTTGAAGCCTGGCTTGGAGAATTTTGAGCATTTCTTTGCTAGCCTGTGAGATGAGTGCAATTGTGCGGTAGTTTGAGCATTCTTTGGCATTGCCTTTCCTTTGGATTGGAATGAAAACTGACCTTTTCAGTCCTGTGGCCACTGCTGAGTTTTCCAAATTTGTTGGCATATTGAGTGCAGCACTTTCACAGCATCATCTTTTAGGATTTGAAATAGCTCAACTGGAATTCCATCACCTCCACTAAGCTTTGTTTGTAGTGATGATTGCTAAGGCCCACTTGACTTCACATTCCAGGATGTCTGGCTGTAGGTCACACTATTGTGATTATATAAAGCAATAGTTTAGTTTGTAACTGATGGTGATTTAGACTGGATGAAATATAGCATATGAACCTGCACTGCCAATATGTTGTCCAAGTAGAGATGTGCAGTAGGCAGTTGGGCGTGATTGTCGGGGTCTTTGGAGAGGTGAAGGTACAAAGTACATGTACTCATTCTAACATTGTCCAGAGTCTCAATCTTTTTCAGCATCAACCCTAAGGCCTAAGCAGATTCTTGACAGGTTGTGTAAAATCCGCATTCCTGAGGATTGCTGAGGAACTAGTGAGGATGTAAACTTATAGAGTTGTGTAACTATTGCTGAAATACAAATTTTAGGACCTTTTTATTACCCCAGCTCGTTCTCTCAGGTTCACGTGCAGGTAATCACTGCTCCCATTTCTGGCTCCAAGCAGTCACTAATTTGCTATTTCCAGTGATTTTCTTTTTCTGGGCATTTTATATAAATTGAATGCTATAATAAATGATCTTTTTCACCTGGGTTATTTCATTTAGCATAATATTTCTTGATTTTCATCATGTTGTAGTATTTATCAGTGGTGGTGGTTTAGTCACTGTCATGCCCGACTCTTTGCGACTGGATGGACTATAGCCTGCCAGGCTTCTCTCTCTACTGGAGTGTATTGCCATTTCCTTCTCCAGGGGATCTTCCTGACCCAGAGACTGAATCTCAGTCTTTTATACTGCAGGTGGTCTCTTGCCTTACAGGTGGATTCTTTACTGACTTCGTTCCTTTTAATTGCCAAATAATATTTCATTGTCTGGATGGACCACATTTTGTTTATCCATTTACCAGTTCATGGGTATTTGGGTTGTTTGTTCTATTTTGCTATTATGAATAAGAACATTCACATATAAGTTTGTGTTGATATTTTTTTTCATTTCTCTTGGGTAGAGACAGAATAATTTCTTGATTGAACTATGGATTCTTGTCTCAAGAGCAGGGATGTTCTATTGACATCTTTGCAATTTTCTTTTTTACATAGGGTTGTATTGAAACCTTGAGTAATATACCTAAAAATTAAAATACTAATGAGCATGTGAACATGAGAAGTGCAGCTAAAAGGCTGTTAAAATTTATTTGGCATCTGGTACAATTTACTGTTATTCACTAGTAACTACCTCCAGTCTTCCTGTCTGGAATAAAAATGACATATACATTATATTTACTACTCTGCTAATACCACCCAAAAGCCTAGCAACTGTCATTTCCAGACTGCTCTGAGGCGACATAGCAATCTAATTCTTTAAAACTGTGTTCTTGAATGTATCATTTCATTGCCTCCTTTTTTGTCCTTTTGCAGTTGAAGGACATTTCACATTTGACAACTGGGATTTAAATCGATCCTTAAAGGGGCCAAGAGAAAAAAGTAATTTATTTTAAAATCTTTTCAGATCCAGCACAACATGAGGGATAGTTTATTAATTTGCCAAAGAAGTTAAGAGGTTGGAAAATTTCCCCAACCTTGATTTTCTCTGTTCCCTGTCTTCTTACAACCGCAGAGCAATCTAGAGTCCAGTTTTCCATTTGCACATTTTTGACGGTATGAATAAGGAAGATGTGGTGATGGTGAATGTTTAAATAATGTTAGCAATAGCACTTATCAGGACATTTCTGTTAAATTATTAGTGATAGAATAAGACTCATGCTATGGTCATTTATTCATTCATTCATCTAGTCACTAAACTAGCCTCTCATTATTTTTACAGATATTTACGTGACCATCTTCCATACGCTAGACACTGAACCAGGGACCTCGATTACAACTGTGAACAGCATTTTAAACTGTACATACTAAAGAGAGAACCTGTTTAGCAGATGATTTTCACAACGAATTAAAAAAGCAGAGTTAAATTGCTTTGGAAGGAGAAATTTGCTACTTTTGGTTACTTGATTTAAAGATCTGTGGGGTTTCCTTTCAGCTCTTTGGTATAATAGCCTGGTCAACATTTTTCCTGAATCACCTATGAGTTTGGCGTTGAGCAACTTCTAAGATCAGGCAAAATATGACCACGGATAAGAATAATCATTCTCTAAAGTGAAAGTTCCAAGGCCTCTCAGATAAAGCCTTTTGAACCCCATGTCTCGTATTGAAACCTGAGAAAGATATAAATATTGTTCAAAAATAAAAATGCAAGATTAATTACAGGGCACTTCATATAGAATAAAAAATGTGGTGCTGTGTTCTATTCATCTAAAGTTCTTGCACATTTCTTTACACTGTTGATCTTGCACATGCTCAATGTTTGCTTCAGTCAAGTGGGACTCAGTAGATACTTGGTTAAAAATGACTTGGGTACCAGCTTCCTGGGTTAACACCCAGATGAAAAATGATTTAATTTTTAAATTTATACTTCTCTGCCTCAAAATGAGCACTCATCAGATGACATCTAGGGAGTGGAACTTCTTATAATCTAGAAAATGCTTCCCTAAGTTTTGAGAAGAATGCCTAGAAACTAATGAAGCTATCAACTAAGAGAAAATCCATTTTCAACACAGGCTTATATCAAGTTACACTTCAAATGTATTAAATCCTAGTACACAAGGATACAGAGTAGTCCAGGGACCCTCCAAAGACAATCTCACCTTCGTCCAACATCTATCCTACATTTTCCAAAGCATGGACATCCATAATACTGGTTGAGCCATACCAGGGTCACTCTTATTTTTTCCTAGACTTTTCTTACATAGCATTAAAAAGACATTGAGCTCCAATATTGTAATTTATAATAAGAAGTACTTAGTCTTTGTCCCTATTTCTGGCACAGAGCTCCTAAAATACCCTTGGAATTTCCTGAGTGATGAAAGCCATAAAGGTGTCTTGATATTCATAACAAACCCCTTTCAACCTGAGTGAATGTTAATGAGGTGACTTTTGGAAAGCACATAAGAAAGGGAGCTGGTTATCAAGTGAACTAACCATGTAATTAGATGGTTGGAACTTTCTGTCCCACTTGCCTGACCTGGGGGTGGGAGAGGAATGGCCATTGAATCAATCACACCAATGGCCAGTGGTTAATCAATTGTGCTTGTGTAATGAAGTCTTCCTAAAACCCCAAGAGGATGGAGTTCCGGGGTGATTCTAGGTTGGTGAACACATGCAGATTCAGGGAGAGTGGTGCACCCAGAGAGCATGGAAGCTTCCAGCCCCTTTTCTATGCATGTCTTCCACCTGGCTGTTCCTGAGCTATATTGTTTTATAATAAAGCAGTAATCTATGCCAAAGCCTTTGACTGTGTGGATCACAATAAACTGCGGAAAATTCTGAAAGAGATGGGAATACCAGACCACCTGACCTGCCTCTTCAGAAACCTATATGCAGGTCAGGAAGCAAGAGTTAGAACTGGACATGGAACAACAGACTGGTTCCAAATAGGAAAAGGANGCCTGGTGTGCTGCAATTCATGGGGTCACAAAGAGTTGGACACGACTGAGCAACTGAACTGAACTGAATCTAGTACATAAAATGTTTCTCTGAGTTCTTTGAACTACTCTAGAAAACTGATTGAACTCAAAAGATGGGCGATGGGAACCTCTGGTCTACAGCTGGCCGATCAGAAACATAGGAACAACCTGGATTTGTGACTGGCATTTTAAGTGGGTGGGTGGGAGAGTGGGTAAGTCTTGTGGAACTGAACCCTTAACCTGTAGGGTCTCATGTGATCTCCAGATAGACAGAGTTAGGACTGAGTTAAATTGTAGGACACCCAGCTGGTGTCACAGAAAATTGCTTGGTGGTATTAAAAACATATCAGAATATCAACCAGTGTCAAATGAGTAAGTGCAACTTAAAAAGTCTCTATTTGGTAGTACATGTGTTTGCACATGGTCAGTCGTGTCCACCTCTCTGTGACCTCATGGACTATAGCCCCGCCAGGCTCCTCGGTCCCCCACCAGGCTTCCTGATCCATGGGCTTTCCCAGGCAAGAATGCTGGAGTGGATTGCTACTTCCTTCTTCAGAGGATCTTCCTAACCCTGGGATTGAATCCCTGTCTCCTGAGTCTCCTGCAGTGGCAGGCAGATTCATTACCACTGAGCCACCTGGGAAGCCCTTTGTTAGTGCTTAAAATACTTTTTCTTTGTCAGCTGCCTCTTGTCATTCAGAAAATTTAATTTTTATTGCATCAAATCTTTCCATATTTTCCCTAATGTCTTCTGAGTTTTGAGTTTTGCTTAGGAAGATAAGAGCTTCCCTGCTGGTGGTGGTTTAGTTGCTAAGTCGTGTCCGACTCTTGCGAACCTATGGACTGTAGTCTGCCAGGCTCCTCTGTCTCTGAGATTCTCCAGGGAAGAATACTGGAGTGGGTTGCCATTTCCTTCTCCAGGGGATCTTAACAACTGGGGGAAGCTGGTTTTGTTAGTGCAATAGCTTCTAAATAGAAAGCACTGTGTTGGATTTAAAATGTCAGAAGAGGAATACAACTGTGTTTATTGTCTGCTGGGACTGGATCAGGGATGATCTGAGTTCCATAAATATGCCTTCTCTGCCACAGGCACACAGGAGAAAGTGGGGACTTTGGCTACTAAAGGAAGCAGCCATAAGCAACACTCAGTTTTCTGTTTTCTCCTGGTGCTGTGCATACGCTGACGGTGGCCAGGTGGAAGATTTGGCTGGCCCAGCTAATTGCTTCTATCTAGAGGAATGAGCGAACTGTGCAGTAAAAGTGTGCTACCTCTAGATACAAATTAAACAGCACTAAAGTGCACTTAGAAGAAATTAGCAAAGCTCCAGAATGGAAAGTGACATTAAAAAATTCATTATCTTTTTATTTCAATTTTACGATTAATGGGAAATGAATAAATGAAAAGACCAAGTAGAGAGAGGAAATAGTAGGGGATTATTACCACAACACAAAGCTTTTATAGATATTGTGTTTGAATGGGCTGAATAAAGGAGATGGATTTTTAATCATTGCCCTAGTTTTAAAGATCACTATTATTTAAAAAAATTATTATTTTGGAAATCCCCAGGCTGAGCTCGTGTCCTTTGCATTTCAAAGTACAGCAACCACCAAGTTTTTATTTATTCTCACTAATAGAAGCAATGCTTCCTCTCCTTCTCTCTAGGTGGATGTTGTTTTTCTTTATGTTGTTACAAGGCAGATGACAGTCCCAGGCATAATATGAACTACTCATAGTTGAAGTTAAAATTTTACTTCTAACAATTTTGGTGTGTAAAAAATGGCACAGCATTGGCACATCGTTGGTAAATATATCTCACAAAATATATGGAGAACAAAATAGATTCCTAAGCTGGTAGAAGGCATTCCACAGTATACAAAATTCAACTGTCCTTTCTTCACACAGTATGAAATATTATTCGATCAGTTGGGTGGATCAGTTAAAGACCATCACTGTATTATTTATGTATTATTACTCTGTGCCAGGCTTAGAACTAACAACTAGCCATGGATTGTCTATCTTGGTTTTTACATTTGTTCTATGAATTACACCTACATTATATTTGAAGAAACTGAGACTCAGAAAAAACTAACTACTCAAGGTCATACAATTGATCAGGGAGCCAAGAACTGAGTTGGAAATGTTTATTTGTACTTGAAACGACAGGAAGGGAGACCTATGTAGTCCAGAAAGGGGAGAGTTATCTGGAAAAAAAAAAAAAAGGATGTGATTTCAGGTGCAACTTTCACACAGAAGCTTCTGCCTGCCTCCTGATTTAGTCTTCTTCATAATGAATTAAGAAGAAAATAACACAAAAACCTTTATGTCAGGGGATTGAAATAATCAGAAAAGATCTCATTTTCTTTGGCTGGGCAGCATAGTATTAAGTGCTTTTCTCCAATTAGCACTTTTATAAATTATCATTATTTTTTGCAGGCAGTTTTCTACCCAGGTGTCTGAGTTTTTGGTTGCAAAATTAGTTCAGATGGTCTCACACAAAAGTATGTTAAATGTGGTTACATGTGCTTTACTGAGATGAAATATTTAACATTTAATGAATTCCCTTTCCTCATTGGTAAGTCTGATCTTTCTGGCACAATTTAAAAATAAATTTCATTTATGAGTCTCTTGTTTTCCTAGTGTTCCCATATTTATTCAGTGTTTTTTTTTATTAACTTACATACTAAGGAATTTAACCATCTTCTGGATTAAACATCATGGCCCAGAAGACTAACCAGAGAATTCAGTGGTCTCTAAGAGAATAATCATATAAGATGCTTCTAGACTATTATTTGAGGAGGAGGGTAGTGAGTGCTGTGTATTTGAGGTATGTGGATAACAATTTTAAATGCTTGAATTTCCTTACAGTCTTGACCATAAGATTTTTAGAGTTTTTTAAAATACTAATTTCTATAACAATATGGATTAACTAATATAACCTTAATTTCTATAGGAAGAATTTGTTGTTTAAATGATAAAAAATATGTCAAAATATTTTACTTTGTAGATTGGATGTCTGTATTGACTGAATATTGACTAAAATTAGCAAATAATTGCCCATTTTCATTCTGAGCTGTAGAAACTGCTTCCTGTCTTTAACTGTGACAGAGAGGACTGGCTGGAGCAAGCCACATTCACCTCATACCTCTGGCCGCATTTCACGGTGCATTTCTGCCTGTGCCCAAACCTCTGGTGTGTACCATCAGTCAGTTCAGTTCAGTTTAGTCTGGTCACTCAGTTATGTCCAACTCTTTGTGACCCCATGGAAGCACACCAGGCTTACCGGTCCATCATCAACTCCTGGAGCTTGCACAAACTCGTATACATCGAGTCGGTGATGCCATCCAGCCATCTCATCCTCTGTTGTCCCCTTCTCCTCCTGCCTTCAATCTTTCCTAGCATCAGGATCTTTTCTAATGAGTCAGTTCTTTGCATCAGGTGGCCAAAGTATTGTAGGTTCAGCTTCAGCATCAGTCCTTCCAATGAAAATTCAGGACTGATTTCCTTTAGGATTGACTTGTTTGATCTCCTTACAGTCCAAGGGACTCTCAAGAGTCATCTCCAACACCACAGTTCAAAAGCATCAGTTCTTTGGTGCTCAGCCTTCTGCATGGTTCAACTCTCACGTTCATACATGACTACTGGAAAAACGATAGCTTTGGCTTATAGGGACCTTTGTCAGCAAGTGATGTCTCTGCTTTTAATACTCTGTCTAGGTTTGTCATAGCTTTTCTTCTAAGGAACAAGCATCTTTTAATTTCATGGCTCTAGTCACCGTTTGCAGTGATTTGGGAACCGAAGAAAATAAAGTCTGTTCCTGTTTCCAGTTTCCTCATCTGTTTGCTGTGAAGTGATGGGACCAGATGCCATGATCTTAGTGTTTTGAATGCTGAGTTTTTCTTGTACCTTTCTTCTTTTAAAGCAGGGTTCAGCATTAGATTGACAGAGAAAAATCAAGGAATTTGTGGGATTAAAAAAAAATTTCATGCTTATTTCTTCTCACTTCTGACTCAAAGTTGGCATATCCTTCAACTGTGAATTTAAGTTACAAGACAAAACATTGTTATATTAGCAACACTCATGATTTTGTCTTTCATACAAATAACAAATGTTTTGATATCATCACAGTGTGATCGTTGCAGATATTACCTGCTGTCACAGGTACTTTGAAATTATGGCAGTTACTAGACTTGTCACTAGATCTTCTTATTTCCTGTTTAATAAAAAAGGCTATATCATACATTTGACTTTTAAATATTTTAAACTATTTTAATATACAGTCTCCTTTTTAATCTCATGAATTTTATTTTATGCATTTAAAAATATTATCCTGAGATGGGATCCACATGCATCACCAGGTAGAAAGGGGTGCAAGGCACAGAGACCTGGAGAAGGGAATGGAAACCCAGGCCGGTATTCTAGCCTGGAAAATTCCATGGACAGAGAAGCCTGGTGGGTCCCAGTTCATGGGGTTGCATAGAGTCAGATATGACTGAGCGACTAACACACTCAAAGGCACAAGGAAGGTTAATATCCTCTGCTGTACAGCAAAGCTTCCCATGTGAATGCATGCGTACGTGCTGAGTTGCTCTGCTGCTGCTGCTGCTAAGTTGCTTCAGTCGTGTCCAACTCCTTGTGATTCTATCAACTGTAGCCTTCCAGGTTCCTCTGTCCATGGGATTCTCTAGGCAAGAAGAATACTGGTGTTGGTTGCTATGGCCTCC
Organism: Neotragus moschatus; assembly: GCA_006410615.1. Classification (NCBI taxonomy): domain Eukaryota; kingdom Metazoa; phylum Chordata; class Mammalia; order Artiodactyla; family Bovidae; genus Neotragus; species Neotragus moschatus. The sequence continues at coordinate 400,224 of SJYA01000127.1, forward strand.
TCCACCCAGGGATCAAACCCATGTCTCCTGCATTGGCAGGTGGATTCTTTACCACTTGTTCACCAGAGAAGCCTTCCCATGGGAATAGCTTCATAATACAGCTGAGAAACTTATGCTGTCAGTCCTCAGGGTGGCAGCTTGCAGCTGGAGCAACCCCACACCCATTGTGCCTTGTCTATCCAATCATTAACTTTATGTGTCTTGTGAGATGAGAAAGGTTGGGGAGCACTCTTGAGGTGCTCATGACTGGACTCTTAACATTGTTCTTCCGAGAATATCACACTTTTACACGTTATCTCCTACATGGTATAATTATCTTTATTTCAGAGAAAGCAAGGGAATTTCCCAGGCAAGAATACTGGAGTGGGTTTCCATTTCCTTCTCCAGGGAATCTTCCTGACTTGGGGATTGAACCTGTACCTCCTGCCTCTTCTGCACTGGCAGGCAGATTCTTTACCACTGAGCCACCTGTGAAGCCATCTTAAATATGCGTAGCTCTAAAAGGATTAATTTCTTATCAGTACCCAAACTTTTTGTGACTTGATGACTTTTCCTTCATGTAGTTTCCCTTTTATTAGAGTCCCCAGTAGTATATGAGGTCAATTTTAATATATCTAAGAGTTGTACTCCATATATCCTTTTCTACTCTCCAGTCTAGAATTTCTGTGCATGCCAGTTTCTCCCCAGTTCTTGAACAATAACATTAATAGAATAAGGGGCACCGTAGTTGATTGGTTTGCTGGTTCTTTTTATAGACTTCCAAAGATTTCTCTGTGTCACTTGCTGAGTCCCCAGTTTTGCAGTAGAAGACTTTAAAGTAAATGGAATCCTCTTCTCTTTAAACTCTAGCAAACAATGATGGGCCAAGGGCTGTACAGAAAGTGTCACATTCAGATGAGCAGTACTGGCCATCAGTGACATTTTCTGTTTCTTGGTATCCTGGAGACTGAAAATCGCTTGGTTTTCTTTATCTAGGCCACAGCTGTCTTGGGCCTGATTCCAATCATTTTGATCTGGTGAGGATTCTTGTTGGCAACAGAAATGTAGTAGAGGAGGGGCCGTAATGACATGGTAGTGACAGCTGAAATGCATTTCCTCATTTTGATCTAGGTGAATGTTCTCAGTAGTGTTGCTGGAGACCAAATGCTTATTCCTCTCACACGTCTAGGAGAAGATTTTTTTTAACAAGGCCAAGAGAGGTGTTTTTTTTTTTTTTCCATTAAACTGGACAGAGAACAGTTGTGAACCAGTGTTGGTTAATCCATCAAATTATAAAAGATGAAAATCAAAAAACAGAAAAACACAAAGTGCCCCAATGTGCCCACACTGTCTCAAAGGAGTTCTTTCATCAGGAGAGGCTGCATCACAGTAGTATGTTAGCCTAATTATGATCTATTTCCTTTTAACCCATTTGTATGTAATAACTGATCACACATCTTCATAATAGACTTCCCAGAGCAATTCATTAGTTCAGTAAAACAGTCTGAGTAATAGGTGGTTCATGCTTGCTTCATGATCATTTTGTTAGGAAAAAAAAAAACAGAGTAGCAGCTGTATTTCAGTATAGATGGCCATCAGAAACAGTTGCTTTATCAAAATGAATTGATCTTGGCAGCTTCCTATTTGGAGCTTAGATAGAGAAACAAAATTAGAATTCAGTGCTGCTCACGTAGCCAGAACAAAGTAACGTTGGCTCGTTTTCCACAGACATTATGGCTTGCACTGTGGATAGATAGAAAATTCAAAATTTATCCAGCCATACAGATGAAGCCACACGTCTAAGTGACCAATAAATGGAGTGAAAGCATTCCCTGCTCTTCCCTGCTTCTATAGGAAAATTGGCAGGCCAACACCTTCTTTTAAACTTAGACATAATATCCTATCCCAAAGCATGGAACAGTGATGGTAATATAACACATTCTAGCTTACTGGCAAAACAGTGGATTGGGAGAGTTAAAGGTGAGCTTGAAAAATGAGTGCTCCCCCCCCTCCCCGGCCAATACACAGTAAAATGGATTCTCACTCTGATTTCCATAGCGTTGTACTTTGGAAAGATCTTCAATCTCTTAGTGCATATCATCCTGATTTTTAACCATAGATCATAGCTTCACACAGCTGCATACATTCAAAACTTCTATCCGTTTCCAATCCACTTTCTCGTCTTAAAAACTGTGGCTTAATTCAGTTTAGCAGCTGCCTCCTTACAGCACATGCCTCCCAGATACACAGATTACATCGATAACTGGCCATCTGTGTTCAATAGTCTCCCGTACCAGCTCCATATCTTTTTTTGGCTTCTCTTCCTGAGCTCTCAGTGGGGTACTTGACCCTCAGGTACTGGGCTGCAGTCAGAGATGCAAAGAGGTTTGGATCACATACAGGGGCTGCAGAACCGAATGATTCCATGAAAGCAGCCTGTATATGACTGTGACCATTTTTTCTTTCTTCTTCTTCTTTTAATGCAGGGAGATTCTGGAAATACCTAAAACTTACTTTCCAGCTCCCTACCTCATCATGCCTAAAAGGAAGTGGATTTTCCAGGCCAGTGCTCATCTGTTGTTACCACCAAGCTTTTAAGGTCTCAGTAATGCTCTCGCTCACCCTGCCAGGAAGAATGCTCAGCTGAATACATTATCAGCTTCCAGCATTTTTTCCTTCTGGGGATTTTGTGGTCTGCCTAGCTATGTTACCTCAGGTGCCAAGTCTGTCCTGTGGGGACCAATTGGGGAGTTTGGCAGAGAGACAGTGAACTCGCTCACGTCCCAAAAAAGTCATGGTCACAGGGCAAAGGGAAAACAAACCAAATCCCCAAATCCCACATTGAGAAGTCTTTGGTTTGCTGCTGAAGGCGGGAGTGAGAGGGCCAGGCTTGGACTCTGCTTAGAGGGTGGTGTGGCTGAGGGAAATGTGTTGAAGGTTCAATTCTGTTCGGTTGCTCTAGGCCCTGCCTTGGCATCTATCCTCCTCCACGTTAAACAACATTAACTCTGAAGATCTGCCAAGATTTGATGATCAAATATATTCATGAATCGCAGTGCAATGGATTTGAACCATAGTAAATTTGTTTCTGGAATAAACAAAGAAAAGACCAGAGGTTTGGGTTTGTATGTTATGTTTGCTTTCTGTGAGAAATAGGCATAACAGCACCCTTCTGTGTGCAGGAGGTAGACTGGATAAACAAGTGATTATGGGGACCGAGAGCCTAGGATTGGAGGCACAGCCTGGATCTGGTGCTCATCTGGGTTTCCAACTCTTGGTCGATGTTTTTAGGATAAGTGATGAAAAGAGACTGATAATTACTGAGCAGTGGGGAGTTCCTCTTCTTAAAGGTCTCAGCTTATGTGATTTTAGAGTATTTTCAGTATTTCATCCAAATTCAGTTGATTAGTAGCTCTTGCTGCTGATTGACTCCTTCCACTCATGGCCACCCCAAGACTAAAATGTCTTCATGAATATTGTTTTCTACATATTTGAGGGTATCAATAGTGTCATCATGGGAAGGTCAGAGGGAGGTTGCATGGCATGAGAACAGGGCACTGTACTGGGCGAAAGGTGCCCTGGGGTAGCTACGTGATGTTGGGTGAGCCACTTAACTTGTCTGAAGACAGTGTGCTACTCTCAATAAGGAGATAATTCCTTTGGCAATAAGATCCTATTGTGACCCTTAGAGAGAAAAATCAGACAATGCCTCCCGAATGCTTTCAGCACAAAACTATAGGACTACATTAGTGTTTGTAAATATTGCTACATGTATTAGCATCAACATGAAATAAATAGGAAGTAAACTATATATCTTGGAAAAATTAAAAAAAGTTAATGTACTCTCTTTCAGCCCTTTTCCATTCTATTTCAGTTAATAGCTTTGCTATGCCCAGGAATTCTGAGACTAATGTTATTTTTTTTTTTTCACTTTTTAAGGAATAGAGTTTTATTGTCTTCAAGTTCATATATGTTGAAATTGATGAGTTCTCAGATAGAGGCTGATACTATAAATCTTTAGGAGACCCATTTCAGCCAGTAATCTAGAACTTCTAGTTAGAACATTGTTAATATGGGATGGGCTTAAAACATTGTCTGTGATATGTAACACGACTTTGTTTAAAGGATGATAAAATTTAAAAAATGGTAAGAAATGTTCAAACATGCAGTGCAGTGTAAAACATACAACTGATATCTACAAATTGCTATTGTTATTTAGTTGCCAAGTCATGTCCCACTCTTTTCGACCTCATGGACTGTGTAGCCTGCTAGGTTCCTCTGTCTGCGGGATTTTCCAGGCAAGAATACTGGAGTGGGTTGCCATTTCCTTTGCCAGATATCTGCATACCTCTCTCTCAGTTTGAAGAAATGTTTTACCATGTTTGCTTCAAATCTCTGTCCTCTGTTTTTTAAAAAATAATTTTCATTGGGATATAATTGCTTTACAATGTTGTGCTAGTTCCTTCTATGTAGCAAAATGAATCAGTTGTGTGTGTACATATATCCCCTCCCTGTTGAACTTCTTTCCCATTCAGGTCACCACAGTGTATTAAGTAGAGTTCCCTGTGCTATACAGTATATCCTCATTAGTTATCTTTTCTATACCTAGTGTCAATGTTGTGTATGTGTCAATCCCCATCTCCCAACTCCTCTCACCCTCAAGGATAATTTTATTTAATATTAGTAAGAATTGGACAAAATCGGATATTTCCTGGTGTAGTTGTCTTTAGTAGTTTATGAGAGAGGCTATTCCCAGGATATGCTTATGGTGTAGCATTCTCATTTAGCCTAGGGCTTTTCTACGCGTTGTCTCTTTCCTTCTCCCCAGAGTCCTATGTCAGCAGCAATGAATGCTTAAGTAGGCTCTGTTGGGAAAACTCTCGGTGACCTTGGAAACGGTATTTAACCTTTCCATGGATCAGCATCCAAATTGCAAAGCCGAAGTGACAGCAGCTGCCTCATTCACAAGTCTAAGAGTTATGACTAAGAAAAGGGATTGTAAAACACAGTGCAAATCCTAAATGCTACAGACAGGTCTGGTAATGTTAATAACTAACCAGCTCATGCCTGGCAGCCATCACCAGACCCTTAAAGCCAATTCCTTAGCAGTAGTCCAGGTCACTTCCTACTGGAACTGGAAAACTCAAATGACAGAAAGTTGCGGCAATATTTGATGACTGTCAACAGCAAAATTGTGGATTTGTTTTGAAGTACATGTGAGGCATATGAATGTTCTAAGAGGGTGTTTCTTCTGTGGCGAAGCCAAGGTCATGAGCTGTTAATGTGACTCCTTTCACTAGCGCCGAGTTTACAAAAATCTCTTACAACAAGATGTTTTTCTCTTTTCTCTCTGTCTTTCTCTCTCTCTCTCTCTCTTTTTTTTTTTTAGGAGAAGAAAACAGATTTGGCATAAGTTATATGACAGCCACAATGAGGCTTTCTAATGTGTGAAAGACACTGACAATCAGCCCCACGGGATTTATGTAATTTGAGAATATAGCTTTAAAAATCATATTACAGGAGGCAGTACTTAAGATTAATACAGAGGCCATTTACCTTTTTATTATATGTTTTATTAGCACTTAGCAGCTTGATTTATGAAAAGAAAAAACTCTGAGTACAGTGTCGAAAGAGAAAGACTGTGCTACAAAAATTAACATAAGATGGTGACCCTGCATCCCTCCATTTTAGGAGAGAAAGTTGTGGAAAGTTTGCTGCAGCATGTGGCTCTGGGCTCCCTTGAAGGTGATTTCCCACGTGGGGCTAAAGAAGAATCATGGAAGAATTTCCCTGGGAAAGTGGAAATTAGGGGAAGACCAAAAGGAACCAATTTATCGTGGGGTGTGGGGGAATGTGGGGGACCATCCAGGCAGAGAGAACAGCATCTGTTTCCCTGTGGTCATATATGGATGTCAGAGTTGGACTGTGAAGAAGGCTGAGTGCTGAAGAATTTATGCTTTTGAACTGTGGTGTTGAAGAAGACTCTTGAGAGTCTCTTGGACCTCAAGGAGATCCAACCAGTCCATTCTGAAGGAGATCAGCCCTGGGATTTCTTTGGAAGGAATGATGCTGAAGTTGAAACTCCAGTACTTTGGCCACTTCATGTGAAGAGTTGACTCATTGGAAAAGACTCTGATGCTGGTAGGGATTGGGGGCAGGAGGAGAAGGGGACGACAGAGGATGAGATGGCTGGATGGCATCACTGACTCGATGGACATGAGTCTGAGTGAACTCCGGGAGTTGGTGATGGACAGGGAGGCCTGGCGTGCTGCAATTCATGGGGTTGCAAAGAGTCGGACTCGACTGAGTGATTGAACTGAACTGAACTGAACTGAAGGCAAGAAAGAGGTTGGCATGTCTGGAAAAGGTAGGAGAATAGTGCAGCTGGGGCATAATTAACAGAGTGAAGCATGGCAAAGTGAAGTTTAAAAGATGTGCATGTGTGCGTAAGAAGTCGCTTCAGTTGTGTCCGACTCTTTGCAACTCTATGGACTGTAGCCTTTCAGGCTCTTCTGTCCGGGGGATTCTCCAGGCAAGAATACTGGAGTGGGTTCCCATGCCCTCCTCCAAGGGATCTTCTCAGCCCAGGAATTCAAACTGTGTCCCCTGCGTCTCCTACATAGAAAGCGAATTCTTTACCTCTGAGTTGCCGGGGAAGCACCCAAGAGACGTGCAGTTAAAATTTCTTATTAAAAAGCATAATTTCTTGAAGTAAGTCAGAAAAAGAAACACAAATATTGTATATTAATGCATATATATGGGATTTAGAAAGACAGTAACGATGATCCTATATGCAAGGCAGCAAAAGAGACACAGATGTAAAGAACAGACTTTTGGACTCTCTAGGAGAAGGCAAGGGTGGGATGATTTGAGAGCATAGCACTGAAACATGTATATTACCATATGTAAAACAGATGACCAGTGCAAGTTCGATGCATGAAGCAGGTCACCCAAAGCCTGTGCTCTGGGATGACCCAGAGGGATGGAGTGGGGAGGGAGGGGGGAGAGGGGTTCAGGATGCAGGGACATATGTCTACCCATGGCTGATTCATGTTGGTGTATGGCAAAAATCATCTCAATATTGTAAAATAATTATCCTCTGGTTAGATAAATTAATTAAAAAACATAGTTTATAAATCAAAACCTTAGTTTATTTGGTGTATCAAAAGTTATTGTATCTATTATAAAATTGTGTACATAAATTTTAACACAGTGATTCCATTTCTAGGGCTCCTAAGGACATTATATATATATATATATATATACACACACACACACACACACACACACACACACATACATATATATATGTATATATATTTATATATCCAGCTTTCTATAAGATTGATCATGTTTTTGTTATTTCTCACACTTTTCTCTACTGATCTGGGAGTTTTAAAATCTATGTCTACTTTATGTAAACTTTTAATTTCTATGTCCCTTCTTAAATTCTTAAATAGTACATCTGTATGGTCCTATGAATCCGTGTAAGGACCTTGAAAATCCTTAACTCTGAAATCTCCCACTCATTTTCTTAGTTTTTGCCCCATATTTTAATCTCCTTGTTTTAAAAATCATTTCTGTTCTAGGTTCCAAATAGTAAATCCACCATTAGCTGTGCCTGCTCTACTGTTTGCCATTTGTATTGTTTTAACACGAAATAATTTCAAACCTAGAGAAGACTCATAGGAATAGGATGAAGAACTTTTCTTCCTGACACATTTAAGAGTAAGTGGCTGATGCGATGCCCTATCACTTCTGATTACTTAGTCTGTACTTTTTACAAACAAGGACATTCTCCTACATAAAGACAAACAATCATCCAAATCAGGAAATTAACAGTGATACATTACTACCATCTAATCAGACTCCTTTCAGGTTTTGCCAGTTGTCTCAGTAATACCCTTTTATTAAAAGGATTTAGCTTGGAATTATGCACTGTGAATTTTTGTCTTGTCTGTTTAGTTACCTTTGGTCTGGAGCAGTTCCTCAGTCTTCCTTGACATTCATGTTGACACTTTTGAAGATTACCACTCTGTTATTTTGTGGAATGTCTCTCAGTTTTCATACCTGTTATATCTCCTCATGGTTAGATTTAGGCTATGTGTTTTGATAGGAATATTACAGAAGTGACACCATATTCTTCTCATTGCATCCTATTAGATGGCACATGGTTTTGATTTGTCCCATTACTGACGGTCATAACCCTGGTTAGAGTGGTATATGTCAGGATTCTTCACTGTAAAGTACTCTTTGTCCTTTAGTAATTAATGAGGATTTTGGGCAGAAGTACTTTGAAATTACACATCCCATTTCTCATTAAACTTCCACCAGGTAGCTCTAGCATCCATTGTTGTTGCTTTGCTGAATTAATTATTACTCTGATGCTTGTGAAACTGTGATTTTCTGATTTCTTTATGGTGCCTCCATGTATTCGCTGGCAGTCCACTGTAAGGAAAAGTTTTCTTTTCTCTGTGTTTAGATGCTCACTTGTTTATTTATATGAGCATTAGTGTTGTTCTAATGCTAATGCTAATATAAATAAACAAGTTGCTAAGTTGTGTATGACTCTTTCCAACCCATGGACTGCAGTACTCCAGACTTCCCTGTCCTTCATTATCTGTCATAGTTTTCTCAGACTTATGTCCTTTGAGTCAGTGATGCCATCCAGCCGTCTCATACTCTTTCACTCCCTTCTGCTCTTGCATTCAATCTTTCCCAGCATCAGGGTCTTTTCCAGTGAGTCAACTTTTCGCATCAGATGGCCAAAGTATTGGAGCTTCAGCTTCAACATCAGTCCTTCCAATGAATATTCAGGGTTGATTTCCTTTAGGATTAACTGGTTTAATCTCCTTACTGTCCAAGGGACTCTCAAGAGTCTTCTCTAGCACCACAATTGGAAAGCATCAATTATTCAGTGCTCAGCCTTCTTTATGGTCCAACTCTCACATGATTACTAGAAAAACCATAGCTTTGACTATACAGAATTTGTTTTATACAATACATGAATTTGTTTTATTCAATGGATTATTATCCTTTGCAATAATTATCTGTTTTGATTCTCAAATTTTCCAAAATGGGCTAGGATTCCCTTTATGCTGATGTCTGTGTCTTCGATTTTTTACCCATGGTTCCCTGAGCACTTTATTACTTTTTGGCCCAAAGATGTTTCAAGCTCACCTTATAGTAGTACTTTCCTTGCTCAGCTCAGGAAGCAGCCTTTCTCCAAGAAGCCCTGTGTTCCTTTTAGTGGAGAGTGGTTATTTAAGAGAGTAAGATCTGAGTGTTAGGTGTAATCATTGTTGTTATTCTCAGATCACTCTCACATTAGTTTTCTCTTCTTCTGTATGTATCTGTCTAGATTGTTGATGTTGTTTAATCAGTCAGTTGTGTCTGACTCTTTGCAACCCCGTGGATTATAGCCTTCCAGGCTCCTCTGTTCATGGAGTTTTCTAGGCAAGAATATTGGAGTGAGTTTCCATNCATGGGGAGAGGGGAGCAGAGGGTGAGATATATGGAAACAGCAACATAGAAACTTACATTACCATATGTAAAATAGATAGCCAATGGGAATTTGCTGTACGTCTCAGGAAACTCAAACAGGGTCTCTGTATCAACCTAGAGGTGTGTGATTGGGAGGGAGACGGGAGGCTGTTTCAAAAGGGAGGGCATATATGTATAACTATGGCTGATTCATGTTGAGGTTTGACGGAAACCAACAAAATTCTGTGAAGCAATTATCCTTCACTAAAAAAATAAATTAAAAAAAATGGTAGCTTGGTGAGCCTCCCAAACTCACTGATGTTGCTAGTATTCTATGAAGGTAAGAGACACAGAAACTTATGTCGTGTCCATCAGTCAGTTCAGTTGTTCAGTCGTGTTCAACTCTTTGTGACCCTCTGAACTTCAGCATACCAGACTTCCCTGTCCATCACCAACACCTGGAGCTTGCTCAAACTCATGTCTATAGAGTCAGTGATGCCATACAACCGTCTCATCCTTGCTCGTTACCTTCTCCTCCTGCCTTCAATCTTTCCCAGCATCAGGGTCTTTTCAAAGGAGTCAGTTCTTTGCATTAGGAGGTCAAAGTATTATAGCTTTAGCTTTAGCGTCAGTCCTTGCAATGAACATTCAGGACTGATTTCCTTTAGGATTGACTGGTCTGATCTTCTTGAATTCCAAGGGACTCTCAAGAATCTTCCCCAACACCACAGTTCAAAAGCCTCCTTGGCACTCATCTTTCTTTATGGTCCAGCTCTCACATCGATACATGACTACTGGAAAAACCATAGATTTGACTAGATTGACCTTTTTTGGCAAAGTAGTGTCTCTGCTTTTTAATATGCTGTCTAGGTTGGTCATAGCTTTTCTTCAAGGAGCAAGTGTCTTTTAATTTCATGGCTGCAGCCACCATCTGCAGCGATTTTGGAGCCCAAGAAAATAATGTCTCTCACTGTTTCCATTGTTTCCCCATCTATTTGTCATGAAGTGATGGGACTAGATGTCATGATCTTAGTTTTTTTGAATGTTGAATTTTAAGCCAACTTTTTCACTCTCCTCTTTCACTTTCATCAAGAGGCTTTTTAGTTCCTCTTCACTTTCTGCCATAAGGGTGGTGTCATATGCATATCTGAGGTTATTGGTATTTNTCCAATGTCATGATCTTAGTTTTTTTGAATGTTGAATTTTAAGCCAACTTTTTCACTCTCCTCTTTCACTTTCATCAAGAGGCTTTTTAGTTCCTCTTCACTTTCTGCCATAAGGGTGGTGTCATATGCATATCTGAGGTTATTGGTATTTCTCCTGGTAATCTTGATTCCAGCCTGTGCTTCATCTAGCCTGGCATTTCACATGATGTACGCTGCATATAAATTAAATAACCTGGGTGACAATATACAGCCTTGATATACTCCTTTCCCAATTTGGAACCAGTCCATTGTTCCATGTCTAGTTCTAACTGTTGTACTGTTTATGGGATTTTTCATATTTATATAGAAGCACAAATCTTTTCTTTGAATCTAGACAAGTGGAAATCTTGTCTCTGAGTCAGTTTCCTTAGCATATTTAGGAAGTCAGTTTTATTTGTTCATGATCTGTTCATCTCATTCATTATGTTAACAAAGTCTTGCATGCGAAGTGGCTTCAGTATCGTCTGACTCTTTGAGATGCTATGGACTGTAGCCCGCCAGGCTCTCTGTCCATGGGATTCTCCAGAAAGAATACTGGAGTAGATTACCATGCCCTCCTCCAAGGTGTCTTCCTGACCTAGGGATGGAACCTGTGTCTCTTATGTCACGTGCATTGGCAGGTGGGTTCTTTACCACTAGCGCCACTAGTGAAACCCAACAAAGTCTTAAAATAACCTATATAATTACTGCAGAGTCTGTAGTTCCCCCCACTTTGTGTTTGCCATATCCTCTGCTTATAATGCTTTTCTCCTAGATGTTACTGTGGCTGACTTCTCATTAACTTGTTGAAGGTCACCATCACAACAAGGTCTTCTCTGATTTTACCCTATTTTCAACTGAATCCCTGTCCCCTTCTCTAAACCTGAAAATCATTGTCCTTTCTCTTGTTTTATTTTCCTCTTACACACTCACTTACCATCTTTATTTTCTATGTATTTTATTTCACTTAACTATCCCATTCATTAAATTTTTCCTACTTCTAGAATGTAATTTCTATAACTGCAGAGGTTAATTTTTTAGCATTTCTTAACTGCTATATATCTCAAAATTTTAAGAGTGCCAAGTTGCTCAAAAATATTTGTGAAATGAATCTTAAATTTGTCTCTAGTTGTGAATCTAACTTCACTTTGTCATTGACATTAACAAAGAGAGAGGAATGGTTAAAGTCCTTTAGATCCTTCTTTTCATCAGCCTTGAGCTTTGTTTGTATATATCAGTCACTGAACTAGCACATTCTGAAGGTGTTTTTATTGTTTTTAACTTCAGTATCAAATTAACATGAAGAATCAGGTTGAAGTAGCACTTGGAACACATGAGAACAATATTTAGGCTAACAAAATGCACAAATTCACAATATTAGAACTGTCTCCAAGATTTTATATGTTGGAGTATGATGTCACGCAAAATGAAAGCACTGATTTGTGCACCACCCAGTTTTGTTATCAAGAGCAGCTCACCTTCATGACTCTTTCAGCCCTAGACTACTTTGCTAAGTGTTGATGCTGAGCTACGGTTGGAGATGCAGGTGGCTATGCAAAGTCTTTCTAAGCATGTTTTTACACATGCGTTTTTATGGACTAGACACCTTAGCTGGTGTCCTATCTGCTCATTTGCATCTTCCCTTAGCAGTGAATTGCTGATCTATGAGCCAGAAATGACTCAGAGGGAGAGCTGGAACTATTATCTTCTTCATTTGCTTCGAAGAGGGGTTAGTCCTATTGTTAATAATTCTGAAACACCAACTAGAAAAGAACATTTTGTTTGAAGACATAAATGTTCAAATTTTCAGTCTGGCCACCAACTTTGAGTCCAGTGAACATCTGGCTTAAGAGTGTAAGAAAAAAGGCAACTTTGAAAAATAATTAATCTTCATTTATTTTATGCCAGTTTTTCTCATGAGCTTGAGTCTTACTTAGCAGTGCCAAGTCAAATTCTAGGTCTTACTATAAGAAAAGATAAAGAAGCAGAAACTTGAAAGTGAATCTTTAGTTTACGGTGCCTGTGCCTTTGGCTTCCCTCCAATTAGTTGGGGTCTTTGTAGGTTTCTGCTGAATTTTCTGTAATAAGTGGGGCCTGACATTTCCTTAGCTTATCCAAGAGGTCAGTTTTATTTCTTGCACAGACTATTTATCTCATTTATTACATTAACAAACCATTGGGATGAGAAACAAACTGGTCTGGACAGAGGCAGCTTTCCTAATTCATGCTAGCATATGAGGCAAGATTGCAACATCAACCCTCTTTACAAACAACAAAAAGCAAAACACAGAATGTTCAAACCAACCACCCAAGCGAACAAAAAGTCCGCTTTTATGAATTTTGCAGACTCTTTAGGTTGTCAGAAGGATTTTTGCTCATCATGCATTATAGACATTCAAGTTTCAGTAGGATTTATCGTCTTGTTCTTTTATTTTATGGAGAACCAGATCTTGTAGAAATGGCTGTACATTATTTGAAAGAAAACAGATTGGAAATAGAGGCCAGCACAGAGACCTGAAACATGAAATCCTGAGCCTGAATGGCGACTTAAAAATTCATCCTCTCAGATAACCTTACTTGATAAAGCTAGGCTGGTGAGAATCTCATGTATGATATGCCATATTTCTAATATTAAAGGTCTTTTCCTTTACTTTCCTAAACATGTTTTTCAAATTGGTTTCAAGTTGATTCAGCTGCCTCAAGTGGAGTACAGCAAAAGCATAACTGCCCTGAATATGACAGATAGCTAGCAGCTGTTGTTGAAAAACTGACACTGCATTGGAACTGCCTCAACAGAAGAGTTGTGCTTTGCAAAGGCAACATGCTCTGAAATATTTGTGTCTGTGATCAGCTTTTGCATGAGGTCTCTCCTGATGGAATCCCTGAGAAGGTGCATTTGCCATCTTCAGTTTTTGAATCACAAATCTTTCCAAGAAACAAATTAAACCAAGAGATGTTATGTAAGTTTATCAATTCAGGCTCAACATTTTCTACAGTAATTTCATAGACATTTTTGTTTCCTATACCGTATATCACAACAGACTCTATCTATGTATGTTTGAATTAACTTTATGATTTTGGGCCTGATGAATGTGTCATTTTCATGTAGGTAGATAATATGGCAATGTGTAATGTTAAGTGGGTCTTTGGGAAGAAAATGGAATTTATAAAAATAATCTAATCCATTTAGATATTTTTCAGCTCATCTTGGTGATCTTTTAATCCAAGCTTTTTCTTAAATACTGTATTTGCAATTTAAGCACTGCCACATGCTGCCACCGCTGTTACAAAGATACATTAGATTGATAGAATGATACTGCATTCTTTATGACTGGAGAAAATAATGACTTCCTCTGTTCTCTCTAATCATGTTTTTATGGTTTGTTTTCCAAAATACTGCATACTTGACCTTAAAAGGGGATAAAGACTGCACATTTCATTTAACGAGTAATAAAAAGTTGGGTTCTCATTTTGCATTTAAACCTATGGGGAATACATTTTACTATAAGATATTTTCATTATGATCCCCAGGTCTCAGACAATTCTGGCTGACTCTGGCTGCTTAAGGACTGTGTATCTCAATAATTGAAAATAGACGCAGTGGACTTTGACCTATTTTACTTTCTGTGTCTCCAAGTTGAAAACTACTTTTTAGTCTTCCATGAGATTTTAAGAAGCCACTATTTCAAGTAAAAGGAAAAAACAAAAGAAAACTCATGCTTCATNGACAGAGACAATTCTGGCTGACTCTGGCTGCTTAAGGACTGTGTATCTCAATAATTGAAAATAGATGCAGTGGACTTTGACCTATTTTACTTTCTGTGTCTCCAAGTTGAAAACTACTTTTTAGTCTTCCATGAGATTTTAAGAAGCCACTATTTCAAGTAAAAGGAAAAAACAAAAGAAAACTCATGCTTCATTTTTTTTTCCAGTTCTTCACTGTTACCTTTTCATGGTCCTACCTAGAAATTTAGATTTCATTCTAAATCCTAGAATGAAAGGTGAAAATGTTACTGTCTGTTGCACCTTGTTTAAAAGGCAGAGCATATCAAATGCACTCTCTAATGAAATTATATTATTTGAATAGTTTTTTGCTTTAATATTTAGATTTAAGAAAACTAGTTTTCTTCAGACTTTCAGATCTTACATGAGGTAATTTATGTGTCCAACATTATTCATGTAAATGGGAACAGCCTCAAACAGAACACTAACAATAGTTAAAATAGAACTGTTTTGAACATAATAAAAAGCTGAAATACTGTATTCCTTTGGAAATGAAATGACATTGTAGATTAAAAAAAAATAGTTTGAAACTTTTCCTTTATTTTGTTGGGAACCTGACCTCCCCTGATTTTGGCTAGCTTAGACTTTACTCCTAAGTTGTGAGGTTGAGGGATAGAATATATTAAAAGAAAAAATAAAATAGATTTTCAGAATTTCTACCTGTCAATTTGGGCCAGAGATTTTTTAATAAAAGTGCATTATTATTTGTGTACTGAAATGTCTAAAGCACTTCAGTAACGTCCATTAACTCAATAAACTGCAAAATTTATATGGTGGTGGTGGTAGTTTAGTTTCTAAGCTGTGTCCGACTCTAGGGACTGTGGCCACTCAGGCTCCTCTGTCCATGGCATTTCTCAGGCAAGAATACTTGAGTGGGTTGTCATTTCCTTCTCCAGGGGATCCTCCCAACCCAGGGATCAAGCCCAGGTCTCCTGCACTGCAAGTGGTTTCTTTACCAACTGAGCCACCAGGGAAACCTGGAAAATTTAGGTATGGCTATGATAACCCATATGGGCTTCCCAGATGGTTCAGTGGTAAAGAATCTGCCTGCCACTGCAAGAGGCGGAGGAGACACTGATTTGATACTCAGGTCAGGAAGATCCCCTGGAGGAGGAAATGGCGACCCATTCTAGTATTCCTGCCTGGATAATCTCATGGACAGAGGAGCCTGGCAGGCTACAGTCCATAGGGTTTCAAAGAGCTGGACACAACTGAGTGACTGAGCCACACACACTTGAAAACCTATACAATTTTTGCCTTAGTTATTGACGATAGTACAATATTCATCTTTAAGAAGTCTTTGGAAATTTCAAGTAATATATTTTAGAAAACGTATCAGGGAATCTGTATGGTTTATTTTATTCTGACTAGCAACAAATGAGAAGTAATTTGATAAGTATATTTATTTTCTCCCTGGACTGATTGTAGAAGGATGCTGAGAGTTTCTATTATTCTCATTATGCTTCTCTTAGATTTAGTAGAGTACTGAATCCATGTTCTGTTGCCTCTTTTCAGAATAAATTATTAGCTTTAATGAAACAAAATATTCGTAATTCACCGAATTCACTTAATGATCATTCACAAATTTGATGTTTCTAGTGCTTTCTAACACAGTGTAGAAGACATGCTTCATTTATCATTGATTTGATGAATGTCAACTTATTTTCAAAATATCTAAGTGGATCAGCCTTAAAAATTTAATCAGAAATTAGTGACTAAATTATGACTCAGCCTATACATAATCCAGGCAACATACTGCCACTTTGTAAGAAAGTTTTCAGGTTTGTTTTTTTCAGTCTTCACAATTGACACTCATGACTTCCCAGGTGGTCCAGTAGTTAAATTTCAGCACTTCCACTTGAAGGGGCGCAAGTTAGATCCTTGGTTAGGGAACTATGATCCCACAGGCAGCACAGGGTGGCACTCCCCAGAGTAGCTCACAGATGACACTCATAACCACAGAAGCCTCATTCCATAAAGGAGGGCAAGCCACAAAGTCTGTCTAGATGTTTGTGTGTGTATAGGAGGGGCAGCATTGGTGGATGGGGAGTTGTTGCAGGGTGTCCACTATGTGCCGAGCATGCTAAGTAATTGCACAAGTCTTATTTTTGTGATGTGAACTTGTATGTTGGGAAAGTACATCACACCTTGACTAGCTCATGCCTAGTTTCTCAGCTCAGAGAGTTGGTTTCCTTATTGTTGCTTGTAGTGAAATCACAGAGTAGGAAAGCCATGCAGCAGATTTAGTTATAGGGTCTTGGCGATGTTATGGATTTTAGAGCTCGTATAATCCAATTCTCTCATTTTATGGAGAAGGAAACTGGGACTCAGGAAGGTTAAGCAACTTTCGCAAAATACCACAGTCACCAAGTTATGGGCTTGTCAGTCTTCTGGACCATTTTCATGCATTCCAAGTGTTATTTCGGTGGCACGTGGATAGACTTTCTTAGGCCGAGGATCTTTGGATTAGATGGATTCCCTTATTTTATTTTTACCCATCTTTGCTTCCTTTGCCATCTTGTTCCATTTCCTCTGGTGACATCTAGATCTTACAAGCATCCTGCTGTAGCTTTGTTGGGATTGGGGATTCTGAGAAACCAAACCAGAAATTTGACACTATGGGGCTTGAGTGAAAGTAAATCATGACTTACCATGTATACCAGGGAGCTCAGCCACAAAACTGATGCAAAAATGGCCTAAACTTGCACTTCTTCCCATGTGTTTCAAAATGAATTCTTTTGTGCCTTCATTACCTGTTAAACTTTTATCAACATTTTTTTTTATTCAAGCCAGAGCTTGAAGAATGAAAACTGTAGGAAAGGATCAAAGCATTTGTTCCTCAATTTCCTTGAGCTGTGGTATGAATCCTTTGACACTGGTGAATCTATTCACAGAAACATGTAACCTTCTGAAAAAAAAATCACCTAGTATCCAATCCAGTCAGTGAAACACTCATTCCTTGTGTGTGTGTGATAAGATATTATTTCCATAAGCCGATACTTTCTTTGTACTGCCATTAGGATACTATTACTCAACAAGCTACCTTGAATTCATTGTGAAAATAATCTCCCCTGGACAGTTTTGTAATTAATTTTTTACTTAATAACTATAAATATTGAAATATCTTGAGGTAGCACCATATTTATTATAAGAAATGAAAGCACCTTCCTGACTCCCAGCTTTCATCTTCATGAAGTTCTTTTCTCAGTGATTGTTTCTGGCATGTTTGTGCCATTATGGGTTAATGTGTTTCCGCCTTTATATTATATAAGAAGAGGGATGCTCTTTAAAGTGTGTATGGGTATACTTAGAGCTGGTTTTTGTTGACATAACTTAATTACAAGTATAAATTATTACGTGACTCTTCCATTCTTCACTGGGAGCTATAGTTAAAATGCTGGCACTAGCTAATTAATAGGCTCAATCCTGCCTTGTCAGTGAGGCTAGCCCATGAAGGATTTGATGCTTTCTTTCCTGAAACAAACAAAAACAGCTTTGAAACTGTCAGGAAATAACAGCAGTTCTTGAAGGCTAATCATTACCAGCTTTTGTCATGTGGTTGTAATTGTTGCATGAATTCTGCTTCAATCAGGAAAAAAATATGCTTAAGTGCCAGTAAAAGTTTTTATGCTGCTATGAAATTTTGCAATTTATGGCTTTGTACAGATCAGCTTGGGTTACTAGGCAACACCGAATGTATTGTTCACTCAAATTATTCCTTAACCCCCTGCATTGCTATAAACTCTAGCAAAGAAAAAAAAGAAGAAACCCCAAACTGTAATAAACTGTGATAACATAGGGTTAAATCTGATGACAAATGTGAAATGGAAGTTGAGACACTAAAGGAAAAAAGCAGTATTTAAAAACTACACTGGATGGAAAGCAATCTGAACATTTAGAGCTGTTTACCTCAGGAAAAAAAAAAAAAAAGTAGCTCCAAGTGAATTTAATGGTCATGTAGTTCTCTGATTGGCCATTAAGCAGGCCAGGTTTTTTGGCACTTAAGCAATCATATTTGTGATGCTGCTTTTAATTAAGAAGTACGCTGTAGGATATTCAATGACCAGGGAAGTGTGCTATTGCTGCTTGCTTGCTGTGCACCCACACGCATCTGAGAGAATATAAAACCCCGAGATATAATGACTCTTTCTCCATCTTTAAATAGACAGTCTGCCTGAGATTGTGCACTGTTGCACAGACTGAGTCTTAGAATCTGCATGAAGTCTGAGCGTTGTCATTTAATAGGCAAGAAAATGCAACTTGTTCCTCAAAGCAGTACCAAATTAAGTGGCAGAGACAGAGCCACAGACACTTCTGGGATGTTTGATGACTCAGAAGGATATTAGGGAAACCCTAGAATCAGCGTGGGAACGGCTGTAGTAACCTTGGTTTGTGGTTTGGAAGTGCTATCTGGTTTGAATGCTTTTAGTGTTTTAAGTTTCTGTTATGATTGTTCTCAAGCAGCCAAAATGATATCTCACAGTCATCATGTCAAAAGTAACAAAAAATGAGTTTCAAGCAGAAGCTCCCCAGATTTCATTTTAGCCCAATGTTTGTATGTAGGAAATGCTTCCGGGGTGAAAGCGTGTGGCTTACATACCTCGGAAGAAGGAGATGGCAATTCAGACTCTTACTGAACTCTGACTCCCGTGCTGGATTGTCACTTTAAAGTTTGAGGAGCGTTGCTTGCTTCAGATTCCTCCCTGCTGGGAGGGGAGGCCCTTTGCTTTGCTGGTTCAGTGTCTCAGTTGCTGGGAGTCATGACCCTGGGGGCATGTGGAAGTTGTCACTATGAAGAACTAACCAGGACAAACTGCTACTGAGCTGGGTTTGGCTTATGAGAGCTGCTTCCACATGGAACTCTTTCTCTTTCCAGAGTGCTTGCTAAGTCACTTCAGTCATATCCAACTCTTTGTGATTCCACGGACTGTAGACTGCTGGCTCCCTACGTCCATGGGATTCTCCAGGCAAGAACACTGGAGTGGGTTGCCATGCCCTCCTCCAGGGGAACTTCTCCACCCATGCATCAACCCAAGTTTCCTATGTCTCCTGCCTTGCAAGTGAATTCTTTACTGCTGAGCTACTGAGAAGCCCTTCTCTTTCCTGCTGCTGCTGCTGCTGCTAAGTCACTTCAGTCGTGTCCGACTCTGTGTGACCCCAGAGATGGCAGCCCACCAGGCTCCCCGTCCCTGGGATTCTCCAGGCAAGAACACTGGAGTGGGTTGCCATTTCCTTTTCCAATGCATGAAAGTGAAAAGTGAAAGTGAAGACGCTCAGTCCGACTCTTCCCGACTTCGTGGACTACAGCCTATGAGGCTCTTCCGTTCATGGGATTTTCCAGGCAAGAGTAATGGAATGGGGTGCCATTGCCTTCTTCTTCTCTTTCCTAATTACCTGCAAACCAACCTCTTGTCTCCATTCCCAGATCCCCTGGGGTTGACATATCATTTCCTTTAATTACTTTTTTCTATTATCAGAGATGATCAATGATATAACTTTAAGAGTCCTAGAAACATCTTCTGCTCCAAAGTTTTCTTTCCTCAGATGATATTTAAGAGTTGGCATTCTGCTTCTGAAATTCCATTCCTTGTAAGGCATTGTCCTGTGTAAAAGCAAAAAGTCTCTGGAAGGATAGGTTCACCTTCCAGGGCTATGGTGTCATCAATGAGGAGGTTACAGAAAATCACTTCCAAAAACTTCTCTTTTCTTATAATTGATAACAAAAGAAACTTTATTAGAGACTTTCTGATAGAACTGACTCCTAACTTGATAAGGGGCAAGGGAAGGAAAATTTATGAAAGTAAGGTATTTTAAAGTAAGAGGATAACCAAGAAGGTTATGNCCAGGGCTATGGTGTCATCAATGAGGAGGTTACAGAAAATCACTTCCAAAAACTTCTCTTTTCTTATAATTGATAACAAAAGAAACTTTATTAGAGACTTTCTGATAGAACTGACTCCTAACTTGATAAGGGGCAAGGGAAGGAAAATTTATGAAAGTAAGGTATTTTAAAGTAAGAGGATAACCAAGAAGGTTATGAAAAGAATGTGTAATTCAAGGGAACAAAAATTAATTTTTAACTTCAGTAAATTAATACATCCCCCCCCAGTATCTTTAAAAAATGTAAGGTTATATTGACAACATCACTAATTTTTATGTTTTCATGTAGTAAACAGAGAAAGTTATTACTTAGAATGTGTACTTATAGTTATTAGTTACATGGTAATTTTAATTTTAAAATACAGATGATGTTTAAAATTTTTCAAATAGCTGTGGAATATGGGAACTTCTTAAAACCTAATCCCAATGATATATTAAATGGAGATAAAGAGAAAAAAGGTTGAAAAGGTGGTACCACTTAAAAATTCATTGGAAGAACTCCATGACTGTGTCTTCATGAGAGGATGCCCACATAGATCATGGGGACTCTTCCATACACAAAGAAGTGGGTAGTCCCTGGCACATAGGAACAGCAAGAAGTGACGTATCAGATTGTCAGAAAAGCACGAGGGTTGATGGAGCATGAATCCTGAGTAAATCAATTATGGGATCCTCCATTCCATGAGAAATTTTTCTGCTTTCTACCATTAGGACTGGCACTACTACTATTTGAGGACCATTGGACTGTCAGTAACCGGGTAAACAATTCTTTATCTTAGTGTGTGTGCTGAAATTTCTCTAATGAAATATTTTGAGATTCTGCTTTGGGGAGAAGATGAGTCTCTGCCTCAGGCATGGCTAATATCAGCACTGGGGAGCTTGTGACATGAATGACTAGGTTGTTTTCGCTCTGAAAATGAGAGAAACTGGACTTGCTTCTTCCAAGGGAATTGGTGACGAAAGAAGAAAGAGTGCAGAGAAGTAAGGGGATGATGTGTGAGATGGGGTGAAGATGGTGAGTGTATGGGGTCTAGGGTTAAAAGTCCAAAGCAATGGTGGCTCTTTTAAGGGTATCCCTTTGTTCTTATAGATGTATGTGTGTGTGTGTGTGTGTGTGTGTGTAAGTAATTGGAGCTGTTTCACCTTTATGTCCCATAGAACAAGGATGTTCTGGTTTGGAATAGTGAGATGTTATCTAACATGAACTAGGGGAAGCAGATGGCTATAATTAGACCACAGAAATGAAAATTTCTAAGACTTCTGCAGAAAATTCTAGACATCTTGGACTTTCTCAGGGAATCTAAGTTGATCTCATCTAAGATTTTAATGGACCTACAGGTCCCACTGGCATCACAATTATATTACTATACTATTGTATGACTCACATCACAGTACTGGATACCCTCATGTCACCACCTCCATTGAATTGTCATGCTCTCGGCTTTTATAGAACATGACAGGAACAATATAAGAATCACACCTAAATGACAAATGTTGCTTAGAAATGATCTGTGAGGTTGCTCTACATCTCCATCCACCAATTATTCGTGAGAAAGTCCTTTAGGAATTCAGCATCAAGAAGACTCTGCTCCATTTCAGAGCCTTGTGTCCTGTCACTTTAATGAAAATTGCTGGAGATGTTGTGATGTTTGTCCCCAGAAGGTCAGCACTCAATATTTTTCTCAGTCACAACTGTTAAGCCTGCATTATCAGTGGATTTTGCTTCTTCCTTTTTACTGTCTTTATTTCTAATTTCTAGTTTTGTCCTGTTTTAAAGTCTTCATTAGAAGCTGCTCAAATCCTCTAAGGAAATATTTAGAGTAAAAATAATTCCCCCTGATTTTGTTCAATAAAAATTTTGTTAGAATCACATCAAATGCTAGAAATACCATAGAGTGTCTTGGGGGCAGCCACCAACTGCACCACCCCGCCCAGTTGTTTCATTTCTGCATTTAGTGTCTTCTCTGTGGATTAACTGCTCAGTGGAACCCACATCTTCATTTTGTTTTCCATGGCAGTGAGGATGTAACCATTTGGCTTTACATCATGCTACAAGCTGGCCTTTGTTCCTAATATTCATGAGTGAGTTTAAAATATACAGCTTGGGGACTTCCTTGGTGGTACAATGAATAAGAAACTGTCTGCCAGTGCAGGGGACATGGGTTCAGTTCCTGGCCCAGGAAGATTCCATATGCCTCAGAGTAATTAAGCCTGGGTACCACAGCTACTAAGCCTGCGCTCTAAAGCCCGTGAGCTGCAACTACTGAAGCCCATGAACCTAGAGCCTGCTGCACAACAGAAGACACCAAAGCCCACGCACTGCCACAAAGAGTAGCCCCCTGCTTGCTGCAGCTAGAGAAAAGCAGCCTGCAGCAAAAGACTCAGTGCATCCAATTAAATAAATAAATTTAAAAAATAAAGTATACAACTTGTTCCACAAGCCTTAATAGATTTGCCTGTTTATCCCCCACCAAATGACACTGCTCTTTTCATACAATTTTCCAGGAAATATATTGTTGGGATGACATTAACATGCCATGACATTTGAGAAGGTGAGTAGGAGCACAGAAAAGAGGTGGGGTTATATTTCATGGATAATAAAAATCAGGAGACCAACACTTTCAGATGGATACCACACACAGCCGGTAATTAATTTACGCTGCTGAAATGGTGCTCTTCCCTTCCTTCTGGACCCCAGGGATTCTCAGCTTTGACCCTAGTGACGTTTTGAACTAGATAATTTTTTTTCTTTGCTTGTTTTGCTATATGGGACTATCTTGTGCATTAAAGAATGGTTAGCAGCTTCCCTGGTCTCTAAACAGTGTATGGCAGTAGCACTTTCCTCCCCTAAGTTGTGACATTCAAATCTGTCCCCAGACATTGCCATGTTTCTCTGGGGAGTGTATCATTCCCAGCTGAGAATCACTGATCTACCTCTTTGCTCAAATTTTCTATCATGATATGCTATATTAATATTTTCTTCATTACTACATTTTTTTGGATATTTGCAAGTTCTATTTATTGAAGCACGGTTGATTTACAGTTTCAGGTGCACAGCATAGAGATCAGTGTTTTTACAGATTATACACTATTAAAAGCTATTTCAACATAATGGCTGTAATTCCCTGTGTGTACATGCTTAGTCACTCACTCGTATCTGACTCTTTGTAGCCCCATGGACTGTAGCCCACCAGGCTCCTTTGTCCACGGGATTCTCCAGGCAAGAATACTGGAATAGGTTCCCTTTTCCTACTCTAAGCATTCTTCCTGACCAGGGATTGAACCTGCGTCTCCTGCATTGGCAGGCGGCTTCTCTATCACTGAGCCACCTGGGAGGCCCGTGTGTGTGTATACACATACAATATCTTCTTTATCCATTCAACTGTTGATGGACACTTAGGTTGCTTCCATCATAAATGTTGTAAATGTTGCTGCTATGAACACTGGAGTGCCTGGATCTTTTTGAATTACTGTTTTCATTTTTTTCCAGATACATACCCAGGTGTAGAATTGCTGGGTCACATGGTAGTTCTGTTTTCAGGTTTTTGAGGAACTTGCATACTATTTTTGTGTAGTGACTGCATCAATTTACATTCCCACCAATAGTGTACAAAGGTTTCCTTTTCTTTACATCAACATTTGTTATTTGTAGACTTTTTGATCATAACCATTCTAACAAATGTGAAGTGGTATCTCACTGTGGTTTTGCTGTAAATTTGTCTAATAATTAGAGATGTTGAGCATATTTTAATGTTTCTGTTAGCCAACTGTATGTCTTCTTTGGAAAAATGACTATTTAGGTCTTCTGCCCACTTATGATTTTTTTTTAAAATTGAGTTTTATGAACTGTTTATATACTTTAGATATTAACCACATGTCTTTCAATTCATTTCCAAATATTTTCTCCCATCCTTTTGGTTGTTTTTTTTTTTTGTTGTTCTTTTGATGGTTTCCTTTTCTGTGCAAAAGGTTTTGTATCTAATTAGGTCTCATTTATTTATTTTTGCTTTTATTTCTTTTGCCTTATGGGCAGATCTAAAAAATAGCACCATGATTTATGTCTGCTTGTGTTGTCCTCTAGGAGTTTAATGGTTTCAGGTCTCACATTTAGGTCATTCATCCATTTTGATCTTATTTTTGTATGTAGTGTGAGGAATGTTCTAATCTCATTATTCTGCATGTAGCTGTCCAGTTTTCTCAGGACAACTTATTGAGGAAACTGTCTTTTTTCCATCATATATTCTTGCCTCCTTTGTCATAGATTAATGACTATAAGTTAGTGGATTTATTCTTGGACTCTGTTCGTTTCACTGATCTGTGTGCCTGTTTTTGTGCCAATATATTTCTATTTGATTACTGTAGCTTTGCAGTATAGTCTGAAGATAGGGAGTATGATATTTCCAGCTTTGTTTGTTTTTCTTTTTCTCAAGATTTCTTTGGCAATTAAGTGTCTCTTGAAGGTGCATGGAAATTTTAGGATTACTTATATTAGTTCTGTGAAAAATGTTGTGGTATTTTGATAAGGATTACATTAAGTCTATAGATTGCCTTGAGTAGTATGGTCATTTTAATAATATTAACTCTTCCAATTTGAGAGCCTGGGATATCTTTCCATTTCTTTGAATTGTCTCCAGTTTCCTTTATCAGTGTTTTATAGTTCTCAGGTAATAGGCCTTTCACCTTCTTGGTTAGGTTTATTCCTAAATATTTTAATTTTTTGATGTGATTTAAATGGGATTGTTTTTACTCTATTTTTATTGTTAGTGTAAAGAGAGGCAAAAATTTCTGTATGCTAGTCTTGTATCCTGTTACTTTCCTGAATTCACTTACTAGTTCTAATTGTTTTTGTGTGTAGTATTTAGGGTTTTCTATGTCGAATATCATGTTATCTGCATATAAACACAGTTTTACCTCTTTCCTTTCAATTTGGATATCTTTTATTTCTATTTATTGTCTTATTGTTGTGTGTAGGACTTTGATACTATGTTGAATAGAAGTCATGAGAGTGAGTATTCTTGTCTTGTTTCTGAATAAAGCGAGAAGGCTTTTAGCTTTTCACTATTCAGTATTATGTTGGCTATGGGTTTGTCTACAATGACCTTAATTGTGTTGAAATATGTTCGCTATACTTTGATAAGAGTTTTTTTCATGAATGGATATTGAATTTCATCAAGTGTTTCTCCTACAGCAATAAAGATGACCGTATGGGTTTTGTCTTTCCTTTTGTTAATATAATGTATCATGTTGAGTGATTTGCATATATTGTACAATCCTGTGATCCTGGAATGACTCCAACTTGATCATGGTCTATGATCTTTTTTGTGTATTGCTATATTTAGTTTTCTAAAGTTTTGTTGAAGATTTTTGAATCTTATATTCATCAAAGATATTGGCCTTTAATTTTCTTTTACTTTTTTTTTGTTGTTTGGTCTGGTTTTGGTATGTGGGTAATGGTGGCCATGTAGAATGAATCTGGAAGTGTTTCATCCTCTTCAGTTTTTTTGAATAGCTGAGAAGGGTAGTTATTAACTATTCTTTATATCTTTAGTAGAATTTCCCTGTGAACCCATCCAGTCCTGGACTTCCATTTGCTAGATTTTTTTTTTTTTTATTGCAAATTCGGTTTCACTACCAATGATCAATCTATTCAGATTATCTGTTTCTCTTTGATTCAGTCTTGGCAAGTTATATGATTTTAGAAATAAGTATGTTTCTTTTAGGTTGTTATAAAAAGAGGATATAAAAATATCCTCATAATTTTTTTGTGTCTCTGTGGTATCATTGGTTATTTCTCTTCTTTCATTACTTATTTAAAAATTTTTTAAATTAAAAAAATTAAACTTTTTGCTTTATATTGGAGTATAGTCAATTAACAATGTTGTGTTACTTTCAGGCGTGCAACAGAGTGACTCATTAATACATACATATGTCTATGTTCTTTTTCAAATTCTTTTCCCAATTAAGTTGTTACAGAATATTGAGCAGAGTTCCCCGTGCTATTCAGTTTCTAGTTAGTTTTCAATGAGAACTGTTTAACATGTAGATTTGTTTTTGATATGCTCATGGGGGGAGATGAGCTCCATGTCCTACTCTGCCCATCTTGATTCATCTCCTCCATTACTACTTTCTGATTCACAGAATTTTGGAATTCTGTTGGAATTTTCATCATGTCATGGTCATCCTCTCAGCCTATGGCTGAATCACCTTGTTTTTAAGTGTTTTCTGTGTAAACACTCCTTTATACCTGTTCTGCATCTCGAGGCAAAGGTGAAGGAGTGAGTATCCTTTTCCTGAACTGTTACAGCTCTCTTCTTAGCTTTCACTGTTCTAAATAGTATCCACTGTGAGGTGATTTGCAATGATACTGCTAGAACTGTCCTCAAGACTCATGGCTGTGATCTTACTGCCTTTATTCTTCTGGTCTTTGGACACAGTTGAGATAAATTGCACTTCTGTTTTCATTATTCCAGGTATATTCTTCATCTAAATTTATTGCCAAATCTAAACTGTATAACTTAAAAGGAAATCTCTCAGAATGTAATTTCTCCAGAATGTTTTCTCAAAAGAACATCATTCCATTAAGTTGTAAGAAGATAAAATTTGACATTAAAAATTAATTTAGGAATTTCCTTCACCCTTCCATTTAGTAAATGCTGTCTGAATTCTTGGCTACAACAAGGACTAGAGCATTGAACTAATTACTGTGGCAATTAGCAATCATAGCCTGTTTATTTGTTAGATTCAATATAAGCTCATCCAAAATCAAATTACAATAAATGTAAAACCTAGTATTATGCTGTATAAGGTCAATTAGTGCTTTCCATTAATGAGCCAAACTTTCAAGGACAAATATTTCTGGAATTCTAACTTAAGACCTAGTAAGTATGTTTAAAGCAAAGCAAAATAATACACATGTTGATTTTGTGTAGACTTGGGCAATATTTTGGAAGGTACCCACATGATTCATATTTTGTGATGCTATTTTCTTGGAAGGAGGCAACATAGTTTAACAAATAAGAATGCAGATTTTGGAGTCAAAGTGACTAGGTTCAGATTTCAGCTCTGGCATTTGCTAGTCATGTTATCTTGGATCAAATATACAAAATCTCTTAGCCTATTTTGTCTCATTGGATGATAATAGAACTGATAAGACTGATTGTTGTGAGGATTACAAATATAATGCAGAGAAGCAGAGAACTATGTCTTATATTAAGAATTTGATAAATGGTGGCTATAATGATTTTGCTGAAGATTGGATATAAGAGAATTATTTTGACAGGAACCTCATCCTCAACCAGCTTGAGAAAAAAGGGGAAGTCTGGAGGCTAGTTCTGGCTCCTGGCACAGAAAGTCACTTCTTAAATGATATCGTAAAGGCTTGGTTCCTCTCCAATTCTTGGTCCATTCTTTCATTATTTTGGTCTCATACATTGCCTTTGTTCTTATCTTCCCTGTGAAAACATCAGATAATTTCTGCCTTGCCTTTTTAGTGACCAGATGCTACATCTGCTTCTCACATCTACTTAATAAGTTCTGTATGATGAGAAGTATCAATAACCTCAGATATGCAGATGACACCATCCTTACGGCAAAAAGTGAAGAACTAAAGAGCCTCTTGATGAAAGTAAAAGAGGAGAGTGAAAAAGTTGGCTTAAAACTCAACATTCAGAAAACTAAGATCATGGCATCTGGTTTCTCAATTCATGGCAAATAGATGGGGAAACAATGAAAACAATCAATTCAGTTCAGTTCAGTCGCTCAATCGTGTTAAGACTCTTTGCGACCCCATGACTGCAGCTCACCCGGCCTTCTATCCATCGCCAGCTCCTGCAGTTTACTNTTATCTGTCTTCTCCACCAGTTTGTAAGTGATTTGAGGATAAGGCCTGTTTGGAATCATCTTGTTCACTAGTGTAAGCCCTCATACCTTCCAGAAGGCAGATGATAAATGTCTGATGAATAAGAAAACAAGTGGACACATGAATGGGTGAGTATTATATAACTTAAAGCTGTCAGTGGAGAGTATTGAGACTAATTTCTAGGGGGCTAATGAAATCAATTTACATTCTGCTCCCAAACAATCTGATAGAAAATGCTCAGTGCCAACCTGAGCCTCACCTTTGATAATAAGCTAAAACCTAAACCCAACACAATTTAAACTGACAAAATAAACCCTTGGCACTTTTAGAAATCTATAGTTTACAAGACAAAAGAAGATGAAAATAAGGAATAATTTAATAGAAACTNATGAAATCAATTTACATTCTGCTCCCAAACAATCTGATAGAAAATGCTCAGTGCCAACCTGAGCCTCACCTTTGATAATAAGCTAAAACCTAAACCCAACACAATTTAAACTGACAAAATAAACCCTTGGCACTTTTAGAAATCTATAGTTTACAAGACAAAAGAAGATGAAAATAAGGAATAATTTAATAGAAACTAAGGCTAGGTTACGAGGGAACTTTGAAATATTTCTTTTTCACCCAGAAGGATTTCTCTACACTTTTCTGATTTTTCAGTTTTTAAAAAAGTCATAGTTACTNGTAGTTTACAAGACAAAAGAAGATGAAAATAAGGAATAATTTAATAGAAACTAAGGCTAGGTTACGAGGGAAGTTTGAAATATTTCTTTTTCACCTAGAAGGATTTCTCTACACTTTTCTGATTTCTCACTTTCTAAAAAAGTCATAGTTACTAAAATTATGCCAATTTAGCAGTATATATTCATTTAGGTAAACAAATATTCTCTATTAAAAAGTAAATGCTTCATAAATGGCTAACAGTTATTTACACCTTAATGTGGATTATTTGTTCTTCTAATATCTAGTTGAGATAAGTTGGATTTTGCCTTAGGAAAAATTGAAAATGTCAAGGTTTTAGAATCTCAAAGATTAAAAGTGTCCTGGGTTGAACTCCATAACTCTGTAGCTGAAAATAGGGAGAGTTAAATATTTGTTTCAATTTGGGCATAAGGGCACTAAAAGGAAGGAATAAATTTGGGTGCCCTGAGTTGGGTGCCCAAGAGCAGGGAGGAAATTCTCTTTCTTCTCTTCATCTTACTTTGAGGGCACACAACTCTGGTTGGTTCCATTAATTTTTGTCTAGAAGGGGTAGCATTTTATTGAGTAGGCCTGAACTGTAACCATCATTTATAAAAGAATTCCTGTGGAAAATTTTGTATTTGAAAGGACCAATTTATAAACATGGATTTGTAGTTCAATTCTTTCACATTGTGAGGTTAGCCTTTTCATAAGTTTCCATCAATCCTTATTGATTAATATAAAAGGTTGCTCTGAACAACTAGAGCAACATCCTTGAAAATTTGAGTGAGGTATCTATTGTTTTAATGAGTATATTACTTGAGAAACTCTGAGCATAGCACTGAATATACTAGTTGGAAGTAGTGAATAAAATCAGTCCTTCTGCTCGTCCTGATAATATGAGTCTAGCTGGAGGATTAGGAGTCTTAAAGCCAGAATTATCTCTAATGTGTTGAATCCTTATACCATACCATAGGCATGTGAAATGTTCTGTGTTTATTACTGACCCTGCCTAGTGGTAAGGATTTCCGATAATGATCAGGGACACTTCCCAGAGATGGTCCGTAGGCTTTGAAGGATGTATGAAACTCAGAGTGGTTAGCACTTAAAGGCAAGCATCTGGCCAGCTAAGGTAGACTAGAGATTTTGTCATCTCTTGAACTTCTTTATGAATGTCTGCAGCTTCATCTATGAGAAACTGCTCCTGTAAATTTATAGATAGTGCAAAACCTTCTGGGTATGGATGGTGTATGAATGTGTACTGGATGGAAGGGTGATACAGGCCATACGGGTGTGTAAAAAAATATTGCTCTCTTAGTCTGCACTGTTTTTACTCGTAGGCTTCCCTAGAGAAAGCTGGTTCTGAGAAAGAAAAATGAAACTCCTATGATTGGAGTCGCCTTCAATTGATAATAATTAAATGGAAAAGACTAGGCTGCTTCTCTTTTTAAATTTTATTTTATAATGACATTTAATCCACTGGCATTTTATTTTATTATTATTTTTTAACCATTTATCATTTATTTATTATTATTTTAAAATTTTTAATTAATTTTTTTAAAAAATTATTTTCCAATAATTAAATGGAAAAGACTAGGCTGCTTCTCTTTGAAGCTTGAAAGGAGGCTAGTTTGGTGAGCAGCTGAAAGAGGAAGAGATGTGGTCTCCAAACTTTTGAGTCCCAGAAAGCAGCTATTTTTTTTGTTTCATTCTGCTGCTTCTCCCAGTAGGGTTACAGGCGGATAGGCTATTGAGTGAAAACATAGGAGGGGCCACCTCTCTCTATTTCTGGGTCTTGCTGTAGCTTTTACTCAGGCTCTGTGGTTTACATGAACTCCACAACATCATTTCCTCTTAGGGGAAAGAAGATGGAATTCAGAGTCAAAATGCTTGTAAATGAATCTTCCTTTACCACTTACTGATATGTGTAGCTCTGAGTAAGTCATCCCATTCCTCTGAATGTAAGTCTCAGTTTCCTCATCTATAAGAAATGGGAGCAATGCCTCTTATTGCACTAAACTGTTGTTGTAATTAAATAAGATAACTTAAAAGTACTGAGTCTATCTCTCAAGCAGTAAGTATTTAATAAGTGTGTTTTATGTGGCTCTTACTATTATTATTTTGAATGCAAAGCAAGGGCTGGTTTAGCCATAAGTCAAAAAAGCATGAGAGATTAAAAAAAAAGTTTATCACTGGTAAGCTCTTTTTCTTGCCATTAAAAGGGTAAAAACACCAAGCTGTCCTTTCAAAGTATGAGTAAAAAATAATCTTAAGCAGCTGAATACATTTTCCATGAGTCAGGTGGGAACTCTCAGTCTGCTGCAAACACAAGGTTGGCTCACAGTGGCCACACCACATTTATCTACTGGTTGTTTAGTAGGAATTACCTTGCAGTCCTTGACAGCTTCCCTGGTTCTTAAAAACAAACCTAAGAAAGATTTTCTTTTTATTTTATTTTTTTAAATTCTAAGAATATTTCCCCCAAGACTTTTGATTAGAATATTATTTTTTTGACTTTTCAAGAACAGCTTTGTATTTTTTCTTAATTTTCATTGGAGTATAGTTCCTTCACAATGTTTTGTTCGTTTCTACTGTATAGCAAAGTGAATCAGCTCTACATATACATGTATCCTCTCTTTTGTGGATTTTCTTCCCATTTAGGTCACCACAGAGCACTGAGTAGAATTCCCTATATAGTAGGTTCCATTAGTTATCTATTTTCTACATAGTATCTATCAATAGTGTCTATATGTCAAGGGCAGTCTCCCAATTCTTCCCACCCCACCCTTCCCCTTGGCATCCAAACATCTGTTCTTTATGTCTGTGTCTCCACCTCTGCTTTGCAAATAAGACCATCACACCATTTTTCTAGATTCCACATACATGACTTAATTTATGATGTTCACTTTTCTCTTTCTGACTTACTTCCCTCTGTATGACAGTCTCTAGATCCACCACATTTCTAAAAATTGATTAGAATATTAATACCTCCTTAAGCTTTTATTCAAGCCCAAACCGATCTAATTAAATTGTCCATTTAAATGAGTTTGCAATCTGAAGAAATAAAAAACCCAACATTCTGAAGTTTCCTATGATAATAAAGAGAGAACTAAAAGACCAAGTAATTATATTTTAGGATAATCTTTCTTAAATATCAGAAAGAGTAGGTCAGTGTTTGTAAGTTTCTTGTCGTGATGGAGAGCTCAATAAACCATTCTGTTCAAAAGGCATTCTCTTTATTGATCCTATCTTATAATTCAGACATTAGAAAGCAACTGATTTTGCTCCTGTGTGTTTTTCCCCCAGTAATGAGTGAGGCATCCTACAGGGAACAACTCTTAAGTCAGTATCTGTTTGTGAATTCATTGAATCATAGAAGCTGGCACTAAAATTTTTAGTTTCTACTTGTTTCTTTTTCAAATCCACTTGTTCTTATATCTTAACCTTCTGTTCTTATTTTATGGGACCCTTACCTCCTTAAACATTTTGAACATCTGTGTTAAGAACAGCTATTCAATTGCTTTACTGTCTGTAGTTCTTCAGATGTAAATTCTATTTGTTTCATCTACAGACATGAAGGCATTTGCCTTCATTTTAGGTTTTGTAGTCTTCGACTGTGAGTCCATCTCTAGTGAAAATTAGCTTCTTTAGGAGGTCTGAGTGTCTGGATGGTGGTGGTGGGTGAAATTTCTGCTTGGACATACAACTCTCAGTTGATCTGGAAAAGTTCTTAGAGCCAGTTCTCGGCCTAGTTTTCTGCCCCTTACTTTGCAGTTACTGCATATTAGGCCCTCGGTGCTGTGCTGTGCTTAGTCACTCAGTCGTGTCACGTCTGACTCTTTGTGACCCCACAGTTTGCAGCCCATCAGGATCCTCTGTCTGTGGGGATTCTCCAGGCAAGAATACTGCAGTGGATTGCTATTCCTTCCTCCGGGGATCTTCCCAACCCAGGGATCGAATCCAGGTCTCTTCTTTACCATCTGAGTCACCCCAAAATGCTGGAGTGGGTAGCCTATCTCTTCTTCAGGGAATCTTTCCTACCCAGGAACCTGGGGTTTCCTGCATTGCACACAGATTCTTTACCAACTCAGCTACCAGGGAAGCCATTAGGCCCTCTACTCATTTTCAAATTTTTACTAGTTTACAAAAGTTATTTTAGTCTTAGATCATAATGGGCAGTAGTTTTCCAGTTCCTGGCTTTAACCAGGAAACCCAGTTTCAGTTGCCTTCAGTGCATGAGTCTAATGGTATTTACTTCCATTCTGGTAAAGTCATTAGAGCTTTATGTCAACTGTGTATCTGGTATTGGTTTGTCCCCGGCCCATGTGGTCTTAATTCTTCCTCAGTGCTCTAACGTGATATTTAACGTAGAGAAAAAAGGTTAATATCCATGATTGCTTAATCCATTGTCCTCATCTTGACTGGAAGTTGCTCTACACATTATTTGGTGGTAATAGTTAAGTTGCTTGGATCCAATAAGCTTTAGACTATAGTCTTGTCCTTCTTGCTCCACCCTCTCCATTGTGCCCTTTGATGAAGCATCCAGGTCTTTCTGGATGACATTCTCGTTTATGCTAGGAATCCTCGCAGCCATGTAGAAGAAAGCATGGCAGAAAGTCTATATTATAAGGCACGTGACCTACTCTCAAGTCAGATACACAGGAGAATGCCATGCTTTTGGTTGATAGTCCCAGCCTGACTCCTTCTCTGTTACTTTCCTTGGAGATGATTTCATTTGCCTCTGCAATTCCCGGATGAATCTTCTCTTAATACAGAAATATGTAGTAAAAGTATTAATGCCATAGTAATTAAATACTTAAGATTCAATCTTCTCAAACTTAATGAATACAAGTGTTGTATGTCTAAGTGGTTAAGTAGTGGTTTCTGACCCTCTTACTAAATCAATATCATCCACCATGGCCTGCTCTCAGAAGAAATGAAAGCAGTGCAAACTACTTTCTTATTTCTGTTCATACCAAGTGTAATCAACTCTAGTGACAGTGGTTAAATGTTCTGTCATCCTCAACCAGTCCTAACCTTTGCTTCGTCCAAAATAGTGCAAGAAGCTAAAGAACTCAGCTAGGAAAGGAAATTCAGAAGTTCTTTCCAAGTTAGGGTATAAATTTCAAGGAAAGTATAATGTTAATACTAAATTTTTGCTTCTTGGAAATTATTCAATGCTTTAATATCTAATAATGTAACACTAGTCTACAACTAAATTTCTCTCCACTTGAGAAGCTCCTGTTTATCAGGAGCTTAAACAAGCTGGTTGTGATGAATATCCCAAGTTCCCCAAACAGCTCTCTTCATTCCTATGGTATTTCCTCCCACTCTTGTGTGTCCTAAACTCTTGAGTATTTCTGTTGTATGAGTTTTTTTTTTTTTTTATTTCAAAAAGAAAATATAGGGATGAAAGATATGTGATTAAGTCTAATCAGGTGTTTAATAATCTTCCTTTAACATGTTGGTGTTAATGAAAAATATTCTTATGTTAAATATAGAAGGTCATGGAAGATTTTCTAGTGAGTATGGAAAGAGTAGTACTCCAGAGACTAGGAGAAAAGGAAAATAACACCTAATTTGGAAAAAATCTTGTACATAAATTAACTCCTGTTCTTCAATACTCCCAAATTTCTCAAACTTATGGACTCACAGAATTTCCCCCAGGGAATCATAATCACATTTCAGAAGATCAGTATCTCAGCCATCAAGGAGGAGGCAACATCATTTTAATGCTATGGCTTTTGGAGATTGTTTACAAGCCTCTTTTTCAACAGATGAAAGAGGCAGTTCCTAGGTGGGCATCTCAGTCAACAACAGCTGCTTTATCCAACTTTGTGAACAAAACTCCAGATTTCATATGTGAAGCCATTCCACATTTGCATCTTTGAGACTTTAAATCAGGAGCAGAAACTCTTTACTTCATTTCAAATTCCACTTTAAGGGGTATGAGGAAAGTTATTGGGAAGGAAAGGATGCACTAATTAATTTATATCCCTAAGAAATGATGATGGTATTATAGAATTTCCATGTATTATGAGTTTTATGCTAGAGATTATTGGCCCCATGACAATTCATTGCAGATNCCCCAGCATAGTCTAGTTCAAATGTGGCTAGCCATACTTCAAGTCTCAGTGACCGCTTGGGCCTGGCCACCAAACTGGACAGCACAGCACAGGTGTTTCTCTCACATAAGTCACTTACCTAACCCTTCTAGCAATGGTTCTGAAAACGTGGTCTCTGGGACAGCAACAGCACCATCCCCTGGGAATTTCTTTGGAATGCAAATCTTAGGCTCCATCTAAGATCTACTGAATCAGAAACTCTGTGGGTGGTGTCCAATAAACTATTTTAATGAGCCCTCCAGGCAATTTTGGCACAGACTTTTAAAAACCCTAGAAAACTGGAAATAGAACTGCCATACGACCCAACAATCCCACTGCTGGGCATATACACTGAGGAAGCCAGAATTGAAAGAGACATGTGTACCCCAATGTTCATCCCAGCACTGTTTACAATAGCTAGGGCATGGAAGCAACCTAGATGTCCATTGGCAGATGAATGGATAAGGAAGTTGTGGTACATATACACAATGGAATATGACTCAGCTTCTAAAAAGAATACGTTTGAATCAGTTCTAATGAGGTGGATGAAACTGGACCCTATGATACAGAGTGAAGTAAGTCAGAAAGAAAAACACCAGTACAGTATAATAACACCTATATATGGAATTTAGAAAGATGGTAATGATGACCCTATATGCGAGACAGCATAAGAGACAGCAAAAAAGGACTCTGTGGGAGAAGGCGAAGGTGGGATGATTTGAGAGAACAGCACTGAAACATGTATATTACCATATGTGAAATAGATCGCCAGTCCAAGTTCGATGCATGAGACAGGGTGCTCAGGGCTGGTGCACAGGGACAATCCTGAGGGATGGGATGGGGAGGGAGGTGGGGGTTCAGGATGTACACCCATGGCTGATTCATGTGAATGTATGGCAAAAACCACTACAATATTGTAAAGTAATTAGCTTCCAATTAAAATAAATTAATTAATTTACAAAAAAAAAAAACCCACAAAAAACAAAACGCTGCTGTCCTGGCATCTTCATTTGCAGCCTTTGCTGACAGGCTCTGTGCCTTTCAGGATTCACTGCTGTTGTCTGGTCTTACTAAGTTGTGCCTGACTCTTTGCAACTCTATGAGTCTGTAATCCGTAGCACNAAAAAAAAAAAAACCACAAAAAACAAAACGCTGCTGTCCTGGCATCTTCATTTGCAGCCTTTGCTGACAGGCTCTGTGCCTTTCAGGATTCACTGCTGTTGTCTGGTCTTACTAAGTTGTGCCTGACTCTTTGCAACTCTATGAGTCTGTAATCCGTAGCACTCCAGCCTCATTTGTCCATGGAATTTCCCAGGCAAGAATACTGGATTGGGTTTCCATTTCCTTCTCCAGGGGATCTTCCTGACCCAGGGATTGAACCCATGTCTCCTGCATCTCCTGCATTGGCAGGTGGATTCTTTACCACAGAGCCACCTGGGAAGCCCTTCGTGATTCATAGGCAAAATCAAATCCAATGCACAACGAAAGTACTATCGGCTAAAATATTTTCATTTGACCCTTTCAAGGTGTTAAAACCTGAAGAAATAGAACAACTTTTTAAATGCAGCTTGAGAATGACTCATTAAGCTGTGTATTTCTTTTAAACATTTAGGACTAGCATCGCTTAAGTGCAGCCCAACAGGAGGTCATCTAGTCAAATAACTCTTGCACCAATTCCTAGGAATTTCTTTAACAGGATTGGGTGATACCCATTTCTGTACTCTCATTAGAACCAAGATCTACCTGGGGGAGGAGACACACTGACTCAGGTGAGAGTCAGAGTTAAGGTAGTGGAGGATCGTGGGGCTGGGAGTCAAAAGGTCAGAACCAAGTACACGATTTCCCTCTCATGAACTACGGAGCTTTTAGTTTTGTACTTAACCTGTGACTCATCTTATTCATCTGGAAAATGACGATAATGAAGTTCATGATGATAATTATAAATGATAATATTATAATAAACGATAATATTATAATAAATGATAATATTATAATAAATTATGAATAACAATAATGATAACGAAGCAAAAAATATCTGTCCATTCTGGCTCACAATACCATCGTGAGAATCAAATGGGGTCACGTATGTGGAGATGCTATGAGATCCTNTCAGTTTTGTACTTAACCTGTGACTCATCTTATTCATCTGGAAAATGACGATAATGAAGTTCATGATGATAATTATAAATGATAATATTATAATAAATGATAATATCATAATAAATGATAATATTATAATAAATGATGAATAACAATAATGATAACGAAGCAAAAAATATCTGTCCATTCTGGCTCACAATTCCATCGTGAGAATCAAATGAGGTCATGTATGTGGAGATGCTATGAGATTGTGTAGCTTTAATACTTCCATTAGCATTATTAAACTATTATTATTATTAAGTGACTAATTTTTTCCCTGCAAGCAAATATGGTAAGAGGGATTAGAAAACTATGTGTGATTCTGAAAATAGAAGAAATTAATGGATCAGAAAGAGCTGGAAAGACTTAGAGAGGTAGTCTACAAAGGCACTGCTGACAAGCTTCTTGGACAGTTGGTCCAGCTCTCATCATTCTCTTGAATATCTATATAATTATTTTTAATTTTAATTAAATTTATTTATTTTTCATTGAAGGCTAATTGCTTTACACTATTGTGTTGGTTTCTGCCAAACATCAACATGAATCAGCCATAGGTGGATATCTATATAATTTTAAAATATAAATTTACAATGATACTACACCACTGATTTTAATAGAAAAGTTTAGACCATTGCATCTCCCATTATTTACCTCTCCATTCATTTCTATGTGGGGCTACTTGTGTTTTCTCATTAATCAGCCTGTGATAAGAGGCATGGATGCTTGGGCCACTAAAAGGTAAACAACACTTTGCTAACTGAAAAATACGATGAGATACTGGTGACTGCTGCTTCCTGTGAAAACTTCATTAGCAATAAATGAGTTACCAGATGTCACACATCAGATTTGAAATTAAAATATATTCCCAGTATTTGTGTGTAGTCTGAGCAGGAGGAAAAAATGAACTCTTTCCAAGAGTTGTGTAAGATAATGTACTTCTTTGCCTTGGATTGTTTGTTTCTCCTATAAACATAGAATAAATGCGTCCCTTGGTCTGTAAAGGGGAATAATAGCATTTTGGCACACAAAAGCTATGCAGTGAGGTTGTACATAACTCATCCAGCAGCAACTCTTTAAGGATAAGGTGAATGTTCTCAAACATTCTATGGCACACCGAGACCACCATCTTGTTTTTAACTTGGTCATAGCAATTCCTATCTTTTCTTGCCTTCACCTTCAGCAAGCAATTTCTGCTTTTATTACCAACAATAAAACTGTTCAGCTCAGCAACTGTCAACATCAACTCCATTCTTCCTGAACTTGCTGTAACAACAACCCTGTAAGTGCTTCCCTTTTTTCATAAGATAAAAAACCTCTCCTCTTGTTTTTCTAGCTAGCTAAGCTGACTCTGTTGTTTCTTAAAGCTACGAGCCTCCAATTGGAAAGCACTCATGGTTAAGGAGGAAACCTCACAGTAGGATATGGGGCAGCATGGTTTCACTTGAGCCCGCAGAAATTTTGTATGATAAGCCAGTGTGGTAGAAATATCTAACACACTCTAGTTTTTATAAATAAATATTTTTGGCAGAAGAAGGCCCGATCTCCACAGTTATTTGGTTCCAACTGAAGACCATGACTGTTTGAAATTGTTTATTTCCTTTCTTTCCTAATTTATTTTTGTTCTTATCTCTTGTAAGACTGGTGAAGCCTATAAATCAAATTAAGAGAGTGAATGTAAATTATCATTCTCAAGCCTCCTCTTAGAGAAATATTTACATAGAATTTTTTTAATACATAGAAATTTCCCAAAGCACTTAAATGTTTATTTCTGGATCATTTACTACTCATCAGATGCTAGAGATGCTGAATCCATTGCCCTTTGAACTTTGCATAAAGGAAACCAGCACATCTTTGAGATACTTATATATGTCAGTGGGGAAAATATCTGTTTCAACCTTTCAACTGTGTAACTTCAGCACAAAGTGACACACAAGTGTTCAGATAAACTTATTCAATGTATAACCATTTTATCCGCTGGTATCTGATTCACATAGAGGACTTATAATAATAGTGGCTTAGCATTAACGATAGTAATGTTTATGATATTGAATGCTTACTGTATTCCAAGTATTGTGCTGCTGCTGCTGCTGCTAAGTGGCTTCAGTCGTGTCCGACTCTGTGCGACCCCATAGACGGCAGCCCCACCAGGCTCCCCTGTCCCTGGGATTCTCCAGCCAAGAATACTGGAGTGGGTTGCCATTTCCTTCTCCAAGTGCTGTGCTACTTGCTTTCATCTCTGTAAAGTCCTCTTATGAATGAAACTGTGTCTCTGCCCGCCCCACAACAAATTCATGGGACTTCCCAGGTGGCTCGGTGGTAAAGAATCTGCCTGCCAGTGCAGGAGACACCAGAGATTCAGGGTTTAGTCCCTGGGTTGGGAAGATCTCCTGGAGGAAAGGTGTCAGCATAAACCAGCCCTGCTGGTACTCTGACCTTGACCTTTCAAAACTGTGAGAAAATAAATTTCTGTTGTCATTTTGTTGTGGAAGAACTGGCAAACTAATAGAAGGCCTGTGAGGGAAGGCACCATTATTCCCGCTCTTCAGATGAAGAAACTGAGGCTTAGAGAGCAGATCCGTATATTTTTGACATTTTAAAGTTTCAAGGCTCAGTTCTTTTTGTTTTGGTAAAGTCATCTCCTCATTCTCTGGTTTGGCGCTTCTTAATCAGGGGTAATTTTGCCCTCCGGAGACATTTCTCAATATCTGGAGACATTTTTGGTTCCCATAACAGGGTGAGCAAGAGAAGGGTGTGTTACTAGCACCTAGAGAGTAAAGACCAAAGATATTGCTAAGCATCTTACAAGGCACAGGACAGGCCCCCACAGTCTGGTCTAAGATGTCCATAGTGCCATTGTTGAGAAGCTTTTCTAGTTTGGACTTTTTTTTCCCTTTTCAATTCCTGATAACCTGTAGTTCACATCTTTCATGGGATGAGTTAATTATACAGTATATTTTATGNAGACATTTTTGGTTCCCATAACAGGGTGAGCAAGAGAAGGGTGTGTTACTAGCACCTAGAGAGTAAAGACCAAAGATATTGCTAAGCATCTTACAAGGCACAGGACAGGCCCCCACAGTCTGGTCTAAGATGTCCATAGTGCCATTGTTGAGAAGCTTTTCTAGTTTGGACTTTTTTTTCCCTTTTCAATTCCTGATAACCTGTAGTTCACATCTTTCATGGGATGAGTTAATTATACAGTATATTTTATGGGTGGTTTTGTTTCATGTATTATATTCATATCTTCCCAAGGAAACTATAGATTCCTCAAAAGATAAAATTCTGTCAGTTGGCCTTCAAATGTTCAAGGTCACATTGAATACTTAGTAGAGGGTCCAACACTGTGAGCTGACTAAATATCTGTTATGTCAGACCTTTCTAGAAATTATCTTCTTTGAGCATTTTCCAGAATTTTAGGATTTTGTACAAGAACAAGGGAAGAGAGAATTTGAACTTAGATTCATCATAAGGTCTTCAAGGGATTCGATGATTCCTATAGTAACCCCAGTTGCCTCTGGAGGGAAGCAATTCCGGAAGTCAAACCCTGCCCTCTGGTGGCATCACTGCCATAGGCAACTGCTGTGTCAATCTGAATCATTAGTGTCCCAACTGATTTTATAATTTTTGAATGTAATTTCATCTTTGGATTGGACACTAGGCTTTTTTTTTTCTCTGTAGATCAACACACTGAATGTAGCCTGTCCTTAAGGCTCTCAGAGTTAAATCAAGTAAAGTAAGAGAAGGATATACATACTTAGTTACAAACGATAATCTCTCGAAGTCTGTGAACCAGAGTTTCAATTACTTAGTCTGAGTCTCTGTTACATGTCTCCTCTGCCCAACTGCTTTTTATGATCCATAAGGGCAATGAGTAGTTGTTTTTATAGCTGAAGAACATTTCTGGAAAAAAGAGTTTCTAAAGGAAACTTTATTAACAATATTAATAGAATTCTATGACCAAAATTTTAATTGTTGCATTGGTTCCTGTGGACTCTCCCTACAAATTTCTTATAGACTAGTCCTGCAAGAAAAGGACCATTGTGTTTGAAATACTAGCTAAATCTGAGGAAATTATACTTCTCCTTTTCCCCATTAAGAAGTCTGTTCTCTCACTAGGAAAACACCACTGTACTTCTTATCACAGAATGCAGCCTTTTCTGTATACTGATGCCAAATGGGTAACATTTTAGTGGGGTATTTGAAGTTGTGATACACAACTCCATGGGAGACAAGCAAGGTCATTCAGAAGGTCTT
The DNA here is from genome assembly GCA_006410615.1 of Neotragus moschatus. Classification (NCBI taxonomy): domain Eukaryota; kingdom Metazoa; phylum Chordata; class Mammalia; order Artiodactyla; family Bovidae; genus Neotragus; species Neotragus moschatus. The sequence continues at coordinate 441,572 of SJYA01000127.1, forward strand.
TTCATTGAGAACATCAGAGCTTTCAAAAGACGCAGGCAGCCTTTCCTGGATAATTGGGGTAAAACTGAAATAAAGCAAAACCCCATAAAGAACAAAAATAGGCGATCAGATGGAAACACTTAGAATTAGGAGGTAAAAGATACAGTAAATGCTGATGCTGAATCTTATAAATATATAAAACCAATAGCATCAAGTAAAAAGTAACATAATTCAAGAAGTTGAAGAGCACAAATCAGCTGATTGCAGGATTTAGCAGAGGGAAAAAAGGGACTGAGAACTAACACTAGTCTGGAACTGAAAGATGGAGGACTTCGTGGCTTTTTCTTTGCTGTTCTAGAAATTAAGACCTTAGGCAAATCATTAAACTGTCACTGGACTTTGCTCTGATAAATGGGAATGAGATGATAAAACTTCTACCTTCCCTTGTAGGAATGTTGTGAGATTCTGTATTTAAAATAGTTTCCTCAAAAAATAGTTTGTTACAATCCATTCACATGAATAGACTATATAACATAAAAACAAGTTTAATATGTGGCTGAAGTGGGAAGCTAATCTTATGTCAAGCAGTAAATATTCAGCACTGAGAATCTTAAAAGGGAGCATTAATGTTAGCAGTGTCTGCTGCCTGGCAGGCATCATGCAAAACAAACCATAGGCTTTGCAGTCACAAAGGTCAGTTAAGATCCTGGCTCAGGCTCTGACTAATCTTGTAACTGGTTAATTTACTCATTCTCTTTGAGCCTTAGTCTCCTCATCTTTTAAAACAGGATAAAAATTTGCTGTTAACGTGAAGGTTAAATGAAACTTGGAGGGGGAGAGATTGCTATACACTAAACATTCAATAAATGTTACCTATTATTACTGTCATTTTGTATGTTTTCAATATATATTCATATGTCCCCATTAAATACTAGGTGAATTACCCCATAAAATTATACTTTTATATATAATTATATATATGTATATAATTTGTCACATTATTAACACATGGCCAAGAAACAGATTGGAATAATGTTAGAGTTCTGTCAGTACAGTACAGTATGGTGATACCACTTGTTATTAAACAGTAAAGCAATGGAAAAGATCCAGGAAGGATCCATTTCTCAAATAAGTGAAAGAATAAACATCTAAAGTTCAGATAATTTTAAGTTTACTTTAAGCTGGGAGGGGGAAAATATCACACTATATAGACCTTTGGTTGGTGAATCATACCTAATTAAATGGCAAAAATTTCCTTCAAAGTGCAGGATTCAGAGAAAAAACTTTCTTTGCCAATAGCTCCCCTAGTATTCATATAAGTCTCTTCCTTGAATTATCTGATTTAACACGTGGCAATTGTTTTTCTTATAATATGACTTCACAAGATTCACTGTCTAATAATTATAAAACGTTATATTGTTTCTGGTAATAACATTTCTGATATTACTTTATTACTGTATAAAATAATGGAAAAACAAACTAGGCTAAATATTTTTGTACTCAGAATAGAGCAGGCAGATTTGTGAAGTTCATTAGAATTTTGTGAGCATAACATAATATGATAATAATTTTGGATATGAAGCGGTTCTAATCCAGAGAAAATATGTTTAGAAATCAATCTATTTCAGTATGCATTGTAATATGCATGCCAACCATCAGCTTAATGCCATTTTCTAGATAAATTACATGGTTCATGTTATACCAGCAAATTAAGATGCTCTCTTCATAAAAAGTCATTCTGTAACTATGGACTTTTGATTTAGGTTTGGAGTGTAGCTTTATCTTAGTGTGGATCAGGAAGTCACAGAAATTTGTGCTATAGGAGTAAGTTTAGGGGTCAAATTTATTGCTTTTCTTCTTGAGAGAAATATAGGGATATATATCTATGCCCTTAGAAACACCAGGGAAAGCAGAGAAACAATGGTGGAGTAAAAGGGCTTGAGCTTATCTCCTCTTATGAAAACATCAAAATCACAACGAATTGCTAAAGAACCATCAAGAAAAATAAGGCCAGGAAAGATATTCTACATCTAAAGACAAAGAAGAAGCCACAGTGAAAGAGTAGGAGGGGAGCATTTGTGATTCAATCAAATCTCATAGCTGCCAGGTGGGCCACCCATAAACTCTATGTTTGCCCTTTATCTCTGTAAACATATACAATTACTATATTCTAAATGAGGTCTTCATTGTCAGACTTGCCAAGAAAGTCTACTTTAACCTATAATGTAGCTGAACCTATAATCTATAATGCTCTACCATCATGTGCTTTCATTGAAACCACTTGAATTAGAGATTTATAACATTTTATTGCTTGCATGGGCCCTGGAAATTACATGCTCCGGGGTTCNTTAATTCTTGAATTTTTAATTTTTTTTGAGTGAGAATATTGTACCATTTTGATTACTTTATAAATCTCACTTATTTTTTTCTGCTCAGGATGATGACTTAAGTTTGCAACTCTACTAGACTAAGAAGGTATAATGTTACCCTGAAATAAGAGCTAACTACAGACAAACTATTTGCAGGGCAGTTAAAAAGATGAAGTTAAGGATAGGTTCTACCTCAGAGAATTGAAAGAAAAAAATGTGATGCTTAAAATACTATTTTCAAACCTTATATTACCTTACCCCCCCATGATGGAGATAAGTTTGTTTTGCCTAAAATATTGTATAGTGTCTCCTTTCAGGAGAAATATCTGTGGGAGAGGAATTTGAAGGAAGCTGTGACCAACTAGCTTATTATTAGGGACAGAATGCTGATTAAGTTTCAGGCATTATTTTAACTCAACTTGTCTTCCCAATACTATTTGGGTTTAATGTGAACATTGAGGTATTTTGCAACAACCACTGGCGAGAGCAAAGACCAACTACTGACACAGAACTGAAAGGTTTTACTCAGAGGAGAAGGACTAGACTTTGGCAGTTTGGCCTATATGCAGCAATTTCCAAGGACACACTTGAGTTTCAAAAGAGATACGTGCTTCCTGAAATCACAGGCCCTCGCCTGGACAAGTCAGTGTCAATTCAAACCAATTTCATGTTTTTGTGTGAGAAAAGGAAAGCTCCTCATTTAAAGTTGCATGTTGTATGTTCCCAGAATGTCCTAGTTCTTTTGCAAGGGCTTATTTTATGAGATGTCAGTGATATGAGGGGTCCTGGGAAATAAATTCCTATATCATTGTAAATAATTGTTTACACCATCAGCAGCCCTGGGAACTGGAATTATATCAGAAGTTCTTCTGGGGTTATGTTTCATTTAGAGAGCCAGTCACACTTAAGGACTGAGTCCCTTATCTTTTGTCAACTGAGCACAACCTTGTTTCCAGAAGCCTCCTTCTATCAACACCACTTTGGAAATAAAATATGCCTTTCCACTTCAAACTGCATGCCCTATAACTCCTCATGCACAGGAGAAATGTACAAAAATATTTTGCTATAGCATTGTGAACTATAGCTATTGGGTATTGTTTTTCTAGAATAAAGGAAATCACATTTCCCCCCCTCATTCTGTCCACAATCACTTCTCATTTCTCACTTGAGGGAAGTCTCTAAAGGAGGCCTGTAACGCACAGGCCTATTTGGGGGAAGCATGACATCACAGATGATTCGGTCCTTGGCCCTATCGGCTGGAAATAGTAACTAAGTCCTTTGTCTAAGCTGGTAAGAGAGGAGCTGCAGAAAATCAAATTAGCAGGAGAGAAACTATTCGTCTTCATTTTCTTGTTTCCAGCCTGCAAATACAGATTGTTAAATATGCCTGTTCTCTAATCCTCATTAGGAAATCTTGAAGAATAGCAGGACAGGAAAAAAGGCATGAGGGTTATGAGAAAACACCACCACTAAAAAACAATACAAAGTCAGAATTGTTCCTTCTCATTCAGACTGTCTTACGTGTTTAGAGGTGGTAGAATTTGAAGTTTGCCATTAAATTATTTTATTTCAGTTATATGTGGATGGATGCCAAGTATACAATCCCAAACATATCATTTTATTTTGAATTTTCTTTCTCTTGGACTTGAAGAGAAAATAATTTAAATGGAATACCCAGTGTATGAAGTCATTTTGCATTCAGTGGTAGCCCCAGGAATTGTTAAGTTCACCGGTGTATTAATGCCAGAAGGCAAAACCTTCACTAACAATAATCTAACAGTGATGCCATGCACCACTAAGTCTCTGTTATAGGGGGTTTTATTTTCAGGCCCACAGACATGGGATCACAGGTCAGTGACAAAGTATTCTTGAGGTATACCAAAGGCGCCAAACATATCAGTGGGTGGTCCAGGAGGAACTGACATCAATTGCAGGTTTTTAATGATTAGAGTTCTAGTAGTAGTCACTGATGATGATGGCTACTGAACCAGTCACTGGGGATTCAATCATGTACCTGACTTCTCTTCAAAAATCTCTCCTGTGAAAGTATTTCACTACATTTCAAAGCAGCTTCAATCATGAAACCATTTCAGTTTAAAATTTTCATTTTTTCCCTTCTTCTAGCATCCATTCTAAATTATGTCTCTAGTCTATCTGTCAGTTGATACCCTTCAATTTTTGCTTTACAGATACTGGTCTGTTTGCTGTGTCTTAAATATGCCATTGCATTGCTGCCTCAGGGCCTTTGCACTTGCTCTGCTCTCTCCATAGATCCATCTTCCTCCACACAGTTCCTCTGTTTCTTACTAAGGAGGCTTTTCCTAAATTCCTTTTAGAACTGCACCCTTCTCCCTCACTGCTTCTATACTCTGTTTCCATCCTTCAAGTCCTCTAACATACTCTACACTTTAACTTTTTTTTTCCTGTCCAAATGCACTGGAATGTTCTATGAGGGTCAGGATTTTTGTCTGCTTTGCTCACACTTTGTCCTTCATGTTGGGAATAGTAACTGGCATATAGGTGTCCAAAGAAAATACTTATTGAGTAAATAACAGCAGAATCTGTTGTAAACTGCAGCCCTAAATAGGAATAACTTGTGTTTAATATAATTTTCAATCAGAAGACTTTACTCTCATGATATTTCTTTGAGTTTCGTATTTTTGAAGTCAGAAGAAAGAAACTTTAGGGTTACCCCACAGCTGCTCAGTAATAAACTTTTGGGTCACAATAGTTGCAAACTGAAATGCCATCAGGATTTAGACAGTTAAATATACGTGTGAAGCATCATAAGGAGTGATGGGGCCTGTGACAAATAGTTGAGTTCATGTACTATTCTCCCTAAAGGCATTCAGAGTTGGAAAAAAAAAAAAAATTAAGCATAGCCCAGTCAGAAGAGAACCTGTCTACCTGTGGTTTTAAAGGTCAATAGGACCATGAAGACATTTCTAAGTCATACTGTTTTTTCTATCTCTTTCCAGCTATTCACTCAGGCTTGGGTATGTGCCTGATTCCACTTTAGGACAGGAATACTCAACTGATAAAATCTAATTACATTTGCTTCCCAACTAAATTGCATGTCACCTTCCCCTCTTGCGATGGAAATGGCCCCTCCTGGGTCCTCAGCGTCTGATTATTACAAACCTAATTGATTTGCGACATTTCATTAATAAAGTTAACTAAAACTAATTATACATATTGAAAAGAAGTTTCCTGTGAAATGAATTATTCTATTTAGCTTAAGGGTTCTTAATTGTTAGAATGAATTGTTGAGGCGGATTGAAGCATTATTTTCTCTTGAGATCTTTATATATATATATATAAAATACATATATATGTACATATAATATAAATATGGATTGGTGGATGTTTATGCCATAGTAACTGAAAAAAAAGAAAATGGTTAAAAATGAAGGTTAAAGATAACAAAACATCCTCCTTAAAAGATAAAAATCACAAAATAGGTTGTGCATAGATCTCTTCATTTTAAGATGTCAAATTAAGATCTGTTACATTTATCATACAAAGGAAGCGAAAATCAATTTTTAAATCGTTTGACATGTATTATTTTATTCATAGCATAAATTTCTCTTCACTGAACTGGTTCATATTGTATTTCTCACTCTTTAATTCAGATGCCATGTGTCTAATTCACCAATCTAATTAAATCAAAATTCTAGCATAAATCCAGAGGGAGCCTATACTATTTCAATTGCCCCAAACCAAGCAGATGCATTGTGGGTCAGTATTTTTCACAGGGTCATTTTCAACATTCCCTGTTTGTTCAGTTATATGTAGATAAATATGTTCTACATAAAATGAAGATGAGCGTTCATTAATGGTTTGCTGCTAAGTCACTTCAGTCGTGTCCGACTCTGTTTGACCCCATAGGTGGCAGTCCACCAGGCTCCCCCATCCCTGGGATCCTCCAGGCAAGAACACTGGAGTGGGTTGCCATTTCCTTCTCCAATGCATGAAAGTGAAAAATGAAAGTGAAGTCGCTCAGTCGTGTCCGACTCTTTGTGACCCCATGGACTGCAGCCGACCAGGCTCCTCCATCCATGGGATTTTCCAGGCAAGAGTACTGGAGTGGGGTGCCATTGCCTTCTCTGCATTAATGGTTTAGAGTTGAATAAACCATGGCTGGGCCATTACTGTTACAGAATAAGCTTCTGTATCATATAAGAAGCTGTTCTCATCAATGACTTGAAATTACGTTGCTTTTACACTGTCAAAGCAGGTGCCAAAGGATTTCCTTCTTTGCATTAAGTAAGACACTGAGTTGTTTTATCCTCTTGCACAATCTGTATACTGACTGCACTGGACAGACCACAAGGCAGCAAAATGCCCATCCTGTTCTTTCCCCTTGGCCTGAAGCATCACTGAGGAGTCAAGGTTCAGACACTAGGTCGAAAGATAGCCTTTATCCACTGCCTGGTTTTATCTACAGTGGCTTTGTTTGCTTTTTATGGTGGCCAGTGCTGTGTGCAGAATTATTTTGGCTTTGCCTGGGTAAAAGGAGAAGGAAGGCTGCTTCCGATGGGACTCTGGACTTGCGATGTGACATTGTTCCTCTTGTCCCAGGGACGCCCTGGGAGAGTCCAATATTTTGTTTCAAATCTGGAAAGGTGCCAAAGACCTAATTCTAGATAACTGGTTATCATCTGCCAAGTTTGTACTGTACTATTACATTTCTGAGATATTTTAGATATTCCCTGAATTAAAAAAAATGACTCATATATCTAAATCGTTTTCAGAGTCTTAAAAGGAATGACTAGCTAGCCGAAGGGAGAGGATGACAGCACTTCTAGTACAGGTGAAAAGTGCTTCCTGCCAGCAAAACCAAACCATGAAATTAAGAGGCCAACTCTCTGAGCTCTTTTAATTATTAAAAATATTAATAGTAACCCAGCTTAAATTAGAATCTCCTATATAGTTGTATGCTGTGCATATCTAGCTATATTATTTAAACCTAGGATGAATATTACTGTGAATAAACTATATGGATAATAGGTTATTTACAGTAAACCTGTTATTCTATAAAGAAAAGCTATTTTTTGGTTTATTAAAAAAACAACAACAACTCCACAGATAGCTAACATTTACTCTGCCTTTTTTTCATTGGTAAGATTTGGATTCATATTTAACAATTCAAAACTGGGTCTACACCTCTATTATTTATGCTTTCACTGAAACACGATACCATTAAATGTGTAAAGGAATATTGGCTGGGTAGTTATGTATTTTTCATAGCTAGTTATATAGCTATTTCAAATCTTTGATGCTTTGATGACTCAAAGATAAATTTGCTTTTAATTTCTTGCCTTATGTAACATATAACCATTAGTCCAGGAACCAAATTTAATTGAACTACTAGGTATAAGTGACTGGAAAATAATTGAAACTGATATTAAATGATGGGATCACAGTAGAGGAACAATGGTGAATAAGAAGTTTAAGTATACACTATAAAAAGGGGTGATTATATTAATTAAAATTATAAACAAGCTATTATTCTTTTTTATACAATAAGTTGGAAATCCAGAGACTATTAATATAATACACATTTCCATAAATGATATAGAAATAAATGATCTAATAGTTATTTTGTTTGGTTCTTCAGTTGCTTAAAAAAATAAAGCTTTAGTAAAATTGGTAGGATTGAGACTTATCTATCATTGTAGGAAAAATAAAATCTAACAGAATATAAAGAACAAAGAAAAAATACTGGCCTTTAAAAATGATCCTACATCTTTTCTCGTTTTGCTTACTTGGAGACGTCAGTGATTCAGTAAAAAAGCCAACAGCCATATATGAGGTCAACATAACTATGTGTACAATTTTTCACAATTTTTAAGGAAACAAGAACCTCTAAAAATTTTATAGGAATACATAAAATACTTAAATAAATATTTAAGTAAAACAGTTAATTCCACATATCTTAATATGCAAATAAATAGGAAAGAGGAAAGGGGCTTGTGAGAACCATACATCAGATAACCTACAGCTAAGAAAATTAGCATTTAAAAAATATTTTTAAATTTCAAAAGACATAGAACCCAAAACTTTCTTACCAAGTAGCAATGGAAGTCTACCGAATTACTAATAATTTCTTTATAATAGCACTGTCAAGTAGAACTTTTCATGATGATAGAAATGTTCTATATCTGTGCTATTCAGTACAGTAGCCACGAACTACATGTGTCTATTGAGAAACTGAAATGTGGCTAGTATCACGGAGGAACTCAGTTTTTAATTGTATTTATAATTAATGTAAACAGCTACACGGGGCAGATGATTACCATAGATTTTAAGCTCCTGAATATTTTTATTCTTTTATATGTGTTAACCATGTTTTCCCATTTATCATAAGTAGGTTTCAGCCTAAGTAGTTTTGTTTCTACAACATAAAACAAGCTCTGAAATGCTGTTTACACTTTACCGGTTTAAATCGATAAAAGATCAAAGTTCTGTAGTTATAAGTTGATGAAAGTTTTAAAATGACAATACAAAGTTCAGAAGGCCCTTGGAAAACACTTTTTGTATTTCAATGTAATAACCATGTTGGGACGAGGCTTGAAGATTCTTCCAAAGGCAAAGTTGCTAGTTAGTGAAAGAATTGTATGATGTTAGTTCTTCAGTGGAAAATACCTCTTAGAATTAAGCATGTTTTTTGCTCATTCATCTGAAACTTAAATTAAAAGTCTGAAAAAGTTTAACATTGTACAGGATGTTTTTGTTCAGTGTTTTCTTATTTGTAAGCAAAATGTCGTAGTTATTTGGAAAGTTTTACTACAAATGTGTGAACGTTAATCAGAAACTTAGGGGCTTCCAAAATACAGGAGCAGAGGCTGATCGAAGGACCATTTCCAGGAGGAAGGCTCCTGTATTATTATCCAGATTCTTCTACTTTAAGCCTGAGAGGGTGAATATGTAAAGAGCTCCTTCTGTTCAGTACTCTTAGGATGTAAAAGAAAACTTCTAGTTTTGGTATCTTCCTAACTTGGACATATATTTTAATATATTTTCCCAGAGCTGGATTTTTGCTGAAAATGCGCATAGGCCAGCTTCCAAAATTTCAACTACATCTCACAAAAAACCCCTAAAGATTTCCAGTGGCAGAACTCTGAAGAACGTTACTATTTTTGTCTTCCAAGATTAACGTAAATAGTTTTCTAACACCACTGTGGACTGCTTTCCAGCGAATGTTTCCTACTTGTCAATCAAAAAGACTAGTTAGTCTAACATATGTCTGCCCACCCTCCACCTATCTTATCTGCCTTCTACTTTGATAAAATCCAGCCATGACACATTCAGAAAGAGACAAGATACTCTTTTCATTTTCCTTGGAGGAACTAGGGAATGTCTCCCCTGTTAATTTGGGAAGCTGAGGGTTTGTTCTCTGAGCTGAGTTTATGTCAGGAGAAAAAATCCTGCTAGCTGGGTAAATCAAGGAGTCTTTTTCTGAAAAATATCATACAGTCTGTGTGATAGGAGTTGAACAGACAGAGCACTCCCCTAGTTGCTCTGTGAGGTTCTGAGTGGAATGCCCCACTGTGTGACTCCATGGGGCTTAGGTCTACCAGGGGTTAAACTGCTTTGGAATTAAAGGCTACCTCTGTACCCAGTTTCAGAGACCATTTTCCTATACCTTATTGGAGTAAGGGAGACTTTTGTAAGAAGGAAACTCTGAGACATTCGGGTTTTCTGAATGTGAATAGGTGGCTTCAGGGTTTATAGTCTTTAGACATATGCCTCAAGAAGTGAGATCTCAGGATCACAGAGCACCAGCTGCCCATTTGGTGGCTGATAAGAGAGCGTGATCATTTCCCTCCTGTCCCTCCTAAAGCCTACATCGCATAGAAAGCACTGCTAAGAACAGTCACCTATGACCACGAGGAGATCCTGCCAAGGGATTGCAAATCTCTCACATGGTTTATCATCAATACATGAATATCTTGGTAATTTTGACATTGTTTATACTTAAAATCATGTTAGGGGGACTTGACTGGTGGTCCAGTGTAAGATTTCACCTTCCATTGCAGAGGATATAGGCTCAATCCCTAGTTGGGGAGCGGAGATCCCACATGCCTTGGGGCCAAAAAGCCAAATGATGAAATGGAAGCAATCTTGTAACAAATTCAATAAAGACTTTAAAAATGGTCCACATCAAAAAAATCTTTAAAAAAATGAATTCATATTATTAATAATATGTATGTTCTTTATATATTGGAAGGAATGGGCTCAGAATGTCATTCTTTTCTACAGCTTCTGTTTCTGTCACCTGACAATAGCATGTGTGGCTTTTTGTGCTACCTTCACGATTGACACCTTAGAGAAAATTACTAACAGATACAATGTTATAGATGTAAGCCATTACCTGGATGCAGTCCTTCTGGAATGACTTCAATGACTTAGTCAGATAAAACCTGTCATTTTAGATCAGCTTATCATACATCAATCTGTAAAGAAAAAAAAATTAAGTGATTCACTGAAAAAGGTCAGATTTTTATTTTCTAATTTATAAAATAAGCATTAACACTACATCTTAAGAATGTTTTTGAATGGAATGAAGCCATCTGTCAACATCAAGAACATATTTTTCCTTATACAGAATTAGGCTTTACTGGGTGACTGTCTGTCAAGGGACCTCGTCCTCTTCCTGATTATAGTAAACATCTTCCCTCACACCCTTGTAGATGAATGCTAGAGGAAGTGAAAAAGAGTTTTTGGGTCAACAATAATGCAATTTCTAAGGCATTTCTATAGATATAACTACTAAGTATAAGAAACATCCTTATAGATTAGATTTTTACTTGTAAATTAACAAACTTTGATATATGATTATTAGAGTATAATTGCTATACAATGTCGTATTAGTTTCTGCTGTACAATAGAGTGAGTAATTTATATGTATACATATATCCCCCTCACTCTTGGACCTCCTGCTCACCACCCCCACCTCCATCCGACCCCATCCAGATCACCACTGAGCAATGAGATGAGCGCCCTATGCTTTATAGCATGGTAGTGTGATTCTGTTTTACACATGGTAGGTAGTGTGATATATAAGTCTTTTGATATAAAGCTTCAGTTCAGTTCAGTTCAGTCTCTCAGTTGTGTCCAACTCTTTGCAACTCCATGAACTGCAGTACATCAGGCCTCCCTGTCCATCACCAACTCCTGGAGTCCACCCAAACCCATACCCATTGAGTCGGTGATGCCTTCCAACCATCTCATCCTCTGTCATCCCCTTTTCCTCCTGCCCTCAATCTTTCCTAGCATCGGGGTCTTTTCAAATGAGTCAGCTCTTCACATCAGGTGGCCAAAGGATTGGAATTTCAACTTCAACATCAGTCCTTCCAATGAACACCTAGGACTGATCTCCTTTAGGAAGGACTGGTTGGATCTCCTTGCAGTCCAAGGGACTCTCAAGAGTCTTCTCCAACATCACAGTTCAAAAGCATCAATTCTTCGGTGCTCAGCTTTCTTTATAGTCCAACTCTCACATCCACATCCATACGTGACCATTGGAAAAACCATAGCCTTGACTAGATGGACCTTTGTGGGCAAAGAAATGTCTCTGCTTTTGAATATGCTGTCTAGGTTGGTCATAACTTTCCTTCCAAGGAGTAAGCGTCTTCTAATTTCATGGCTGCAATCACCATCTGCAGTGATTTTGGAGCCCCCCAAAATAAAGTCAGCCACTGTTTCCACTGTTTCACCATCTATTTACCATGAAGTGATGGGACTGGATGCCATGATGTTAGTTTTCTGAATGTTGAGCTTTAAGCCAACTTTTTCATTCTCCTCTTTCACTTTCATCAAGAGGCTCTTTAGTTCTTCTTGGCTTTCTACCATAAGGGTGATGTCATCTGCATATCTGAGGTTATTGCTATTTCTCCCGGCAATCTTGATTCCAGCTTGTGTTTCTTCCAGCCCAGCACTTCTCATGATATACTCTACAAGTGTTATTGTGCCATAATTTTGAAAAGAAATCTCCTTAAAAGTTTTTTTCTCTTTTAATTTTTCATATAAGTAATATATGTATGTGGTAGAAGTGCTTAGTTATGGAAATGTATAAAGTAAAAGTACACATCTATTAATTCTCTGATTGTCTCTCCAGATCTACTTCCCAGAGATATTTACTACTAATAGTTTTTGATGTACCCTTTAGAACTTTAAAAAAAGTGCACCCATGCATATAAATGTGTATATCCATGGTTTCTCATTTTATGCATTGTATGTTCTGTACTTTGCTTTCCTTTAAAAAAAAAGAAAACAGTAATATGGCTTGTAGAACTTTCTACATCAGATACATAAACCTATCTCACTCATTTTGATAGCTATATAGTATTCTACTCATTGCACTGAAATATGATAATTGATATAATCAGCCCTTAGTGGGCCTTGGGGGCTTTCCAGGTGGCTCAGAGGTAAAGAATTTGCCTGCCAATGCAGAGGACTCAGGAGACGCAGGTTCAGTCTCTGGGTGGAGAAGGTCAACTGGAGGAGGAAATGACAACCCATTCCAATATTCTTGCCTGGGAAATCCCACGGACAGAGGAGCCTGGTGGGCTATAGTCCATGGGGTTACAGAGTCAGGCTGAGTGACTCAGCACCCATCATGGGCCTTAAGGTTTTCCTTTTTCCTTCTATTTCCCTTTTTTTGGGATGTAAAAAAGCCTCAATGATCATATTTATATATATGCATTTTTGTCCTTATATGATTATACTGGTAGAAAAAATTCCAAACATAATTGTCAATATACATTGTTTATACACTCTAGGTTTTTGGAAGATACTTACAAAATGTCCTCTATAATGGCTATATGGATTTAAGATACCAAAAAGTCTGACTTGTATAAAATTTTGCATTTTTTTCTCAGTCTGATAAGTGAAAAATATATATTTGTTTTGGTTTACCTTTTTTTGGTTATGAATGAGGTTGAGCTTCTTTTTGTTTTCTTATTTTTGCAGTTATTTTTCTACTAGTTTGCCTAGTTATAGCCTTCACTCATTTTTCCATTGGGTTCATTGTTTCACATTTTAAAAAGCTCATGTCGAAAACTGGCATTTTACATGTAATGTGTGGCAAATAGCTTTCCTAAGTTCTTGTTCATCTTTTGTGTTTGTTTCTGGTGTTCTTTATGTAGCCAAATTCATCAATATTTTTCATTATGGTTTGGGGATTTTTTAAAGTAAGAAATTGTTTAAAGTTAATGAATTACTCAAGAAGATTGTGTAGAGGTTTTTTTTTTTTCCCTAGCAACAACGTATACAAGTTTTCGAGTTTTACTATCATATTGTGGTTCAGGAGAATGTTGGCATTAGAAGAATATATTTTTAACATTTTTTTTTGTCATAGCAAAAATTTTCCCATGAGATATTTTTTCCTATAAAATGCCACTCTGGTGTAAAATCTGTGAACTCTTATAGGGCTCTAGTGTACTTCAGGGAAAAAAATAGAGGCAGGGTTGACTTGCCAGGATCATTCTCCAGAGGGTTAATGGTGGTTGTCTATAATCTGAAATCTAGAGTGAGTTAGAAGGAAAGGAAAAGAAATTCCAAGATAAACAAAAAGTACGAACGGAGGCTCATGATAGGAAAGTCTGAAAGCACATGCCAAAAAAGGGGAAAGAAAAGTCACGTTTGATCTTAGCCTTGATCTTAATAATCCTCAAAAGCTTTAAAGATTTGTTATATATTTTGCCTAGTGTTTCTTATCTGTTCGTGCAAATATGCAGGCATTTAAAAAATCTCTAAGTGATTTTGCTCTCAAATCAGTGCTAGTGTAACTAAAATGTTTTCATTAGAACACCAATGACCCAAATAAGACATTAATGACACCTTGACAAGAATCTATCAAAGACAGACAGACAGACACACACACACACTCTCTCTCTCTCATTGGATTTATGTTTTATACACTGCTGTATTCACTTGTAATTATCTTTCCTTGTCACTAGATATTTAAAAATATATACACATAAAGTACACAATGACTGTATACTATTCCATCATATGGCTTAATGTAATGGGAATTTAAAAGAATAGATTTGTATTTCTCGCAAAAATCCACTCTGTTAACCCAGTATATCAAACGCTAGAACACAGTCAGGGAATTATTACATAGGAGTCACATCGGATTATTTTCCATTCCTGATAAAGTGGCAGCAATTAACTGTGTGAAGGTTAAGTGCTGGAAAACATCATGGTACAAAGTATTTCATGTGAGATGATGTCATTTGAATGGAAGGAGAATTCGATGATTAAACCTGGGTTAAAGGAAAGTTCTTGTTCTAGCAGCATACCACATAATTTACAAGTATGTAAGCTGGGAGTGATTGGGGGCAGGAGGAGAAGGGGACGACAGAGGATGAGATGGCTGGATGGCATCACTGACTCGATGGGCGTGAGTCTGAGTGAACTCTGGGAGTTGGTGATGGACAGGGAGGCCTGGTGTGCTGCGATTCATGGGGTCGCAAAGAGTTGGACACGACTGAGCGACTGAACTGAACTGAAGATGCATCTGAATTGCATAACAAGAAGAGTTTGGGTCCAAAAGTGAAGCAAAGCATATATGATGATGAAATTGTAAACGGATGAAGTTTAGAAGAAATGCTGTGAGGTTTTTCTTTTTTTTTTTTCCTTCAGTTTATTTAGAAAAAAAAAGAATTAGTGTTGATTAAATTCAGCCACACTCACAACTATTTGGGGTTAGTGAGATGAGCAGGACTGTAAAGAGTCACAAGATAATCCCTAGCACTTTATCACTGATCAGCACTAAGAAACTCTGCCTGGTAGAATGCAGGATGTCTCCTGGGCGCAAGTTCCCTTTTGAGCATTCGCCACTTGGCTTTATGGCATCCTTGGGTTGATTTTTGCCCTCATCTATAACTTACAAGTTAGACACTGTACTATTAGTGCTGCCGAAAGTTCTAGATCTAAGCAGCTGGTAACATTCTGTCTCCCAAGGATGTCCCTTTATCACGGAGAAAATCATGTGGCTGCTTAGTTCTGTTGACATGCCTCTCCTCTCAAACATGATCACAGGGAGCCCAGACTCACCTCGGTCTTTTGACCCACATCAATGAGCCTCTGTCAAAACAACAGACATTTGACCCAATCCAACTGACAGCTCTCAGAGAGTCTATATGCACTGGGAAAAATGTTTCAGAGACTTATCATTTGAGAAGTCACTGGCTTAAAATAAGGTATCCTTGTTTGCAGACTGACTGATTAGTATTATATTCAAGTAAAGCTTTAGAAACTGTGCTTATAGATAAATGTGTTTATATTAAAACTATGCTTATAGATAAATATGTATTTATATTAAAAGCTGAAAGAGTGATGTATAATTTGAGTTGGAAAGATAAACACTTTATATATGTAGGATATGGGTTGTTCAACTCAAGAACTTTTTAAAAAAGTTCATCAGAACACAAAGGTAAAAAAGATAAATTTCAGGTAAGTTTTGGGAAAATAGAGATATCAAATCTCAAGTTTTAAATTATGAACTATCATAGTTTTCTTACTTGTTTCCCAACTAAAGAAGGAATTCCTAGAATTTCTCATTATAGAAGTTAAAGGAAAGATGATTGGAAAATGTTATAGATCTTGATTTTTTCTATGAGGAAAAACAGAACATGATTTCCTATTATAACTTTCGAATAATTATCCAACAATTAATTGGTCCAATAATTAACTGGTCTTAAGAAGCAGGCATTCTAATGTAGAGCAGATAGTGTGGGTGGCAACAAAGAGCACAGAATCAAAACTGTGTTCAAATCGTGACTCTAACAGTTACCAAAATTGGGTAAGCTACTTATCACATTATTACTCAGTATCCCAATCTATAAAATGGGGATGAGGCAGTGACTATTATAGAGGGATGTTGTAAGGATTAAATAAAACATAGTATTGAAAGGCTGAACATTGCTTGGTGCATTCAGTCGGTCAGTTCAGTCGCTCAGTCGTGTCCGACTCTTTGCGAGCCCACGACTTGCAGCACGCCAGGCCTCCCTGTCCATCACCAACTCCCAGGGTGGACCCAATAAATGTTAATTTTGTTAAAAATGTTATTTTATTAAAAAGCCAAGAAAATAGCCTCTAGGTAATCATTTGAGCAAGCCAGAGGTACTGTCACTTGTGCTTTCCTAGCTTTAAAATCCTTTTGAATCATGTGAAGATCTTGCTAAAATGCAGATTCTGGTTCAGTCGGTCCGGGCGGGGTCTGAGAGTCTGACTTTCTAATAAGCTCCCAGGTGATACTCGTGATACTAGTCAGGGGACCTTGACACCTGAGGTAAATGTGGCGGTTCTCAATCGGGAAGAAATGGGGAAAGGAGAAACAGGGGAAGTGCAGACAATATGTACAGATTTAAAACGCTTCCCAGGTGGTTTTCCTATGCTTGCCTTATCTGCTCTGTGATGCCTGAAGAACCACTGCTTTGATATTTCAACCTTTTATTCTTTTCATAGCTCTTTTTCTTATTCTTTACCTTTCTCTTGCCTTATTTTTTTTAATTTATTTTAATTGGAGCTTCCTTGCCTTAGACTTTTAAAGCTTTAGATTTAAAGCAATTGTATTAATGGTTATTCCATTAGTAAGACTAAAGCAACACTTTTAAGTCACTTTATTGTAATAGGAAAGGTTTCTAACATTTCTACAATATAAGGATCTGAAAATGTATTTAATGTTTTCCACGAATTAAGCCAAAATCCGACAAACAGGCAAGAAAGTGACTTTAATAACAGAATACAAGGCAGTTGGGTGTGGTGCATACTATCGAAGGAGTTAAAACCCCATGGGGAAAGGAAAGTTGCGGTGGTTATTATGGAAGGGGCCAGAATCAAACATGAAACCACATTAGATATTCCACCCAGTCTGAAAAGTAGAAGGAAGAGTAGGTTGTTTTTAAATGGCTTCCTGCCCCAGCGGCATTAAGATGACTGGCGAGACCTATATCTAAATATGTACTTAGCTTGACCAACATCTCTCTAGGACAAAGACTATTTTTATACTTTGGTGTGTCCTCAGGACCTAAGATCTCTCAGATCCATTGCATTCCCTCAGGAAGTATCTTCTACTACTGCTGATATATTTCATATATATAATTCTTCCTTTTCCAAGGCAGATAAGAGGAGCTTTGATTAAAATAAGAAATAACTAAAGGAAACTTATAGAGGAAATTAGCAATCATTAACTCTCTTTAAAAGTACAGAATTATATCCATATAACTTTTATTACAGTATATTGTTACAATCATTCTATTAAAAAAGTACAGAACTGAATGTGTATACGTCAGTATTCTTACTCTGAAATTAACTATGTAGCCAAAGTACTTTAATTCATTGATCTAAATGAGATTTTAACATCATCTGATGAAGAACAAAGCAGCTTTGATTATATGAAGAGATAAGAAATCCCATAAAGCTTGACCCAAACTGAATGGTTATTAATGCTATAATCTTAAATATTAAGGGTATGTAGAATTGATCCTTAGACTATGAAAAATAAAGCATACCTATTTCTTACCCATTTTTCCAATTTGTGTTGGAAAAGTAAATGGGCAACACAATTTAAAATATTCTTGACTATAGGAAGGAAAATCAAGTGATAACTGGAAGATTCTAGACACTTACTTCTAGTATATATATATATATATATATATTCTTTGTTAGTAAAATATTTTGAAAGAACTTTTGGTTTTCATAGTCAAGGAAATTTTTTTCCCAGAGTGATCATCTGCTATGAAGAGAAAGGATCAAAATCAGATAGAAAACTTTTAATGTTAATACAACCACAGCTAAGATTCACTTGTCATGTTATGATTGTTCTAAACATATATTTTGTTTTCTAATTGTCAAGTTTGTCATTAAAATAACCACCAAACAAAGCATCTGGCAAATTTATAACTCTTTGGATTTTTTTTTTTTGCTGTGATGTATTTTAGAGCTTTAATAGGATAATAGTAGTAATTTGCCAAATCATTTGCCTATTACCTTAAATCCGTACAGATACTTCAGATTTAAGATGGCTTTGTATATTAAGCCATTGAAAAGCTGATTTTTCATAGATGAAATTCATATTGTGATTAAAAATAAAAAACGTAAAGTGATAAGCTAAATTTAGGCGTGAAATGGAACAAAATTACTTTTGCTGTGGAAGCTTTAGTGTACTGTTTTAATACACTAATGAGAAAAGAAACAACCCATGTTATCCAATGACTTCAGACAATTTTTAGAGAAAATTTATCATCATTTTGAAGAAAATAATAGTACTTTCCAGTAGTGATGGGTTAAGAAGCTGATTTTTCCAATTTGCTAGATAACATGGGTAAGTGTTTGGTTACTTTTTTTATACTTGGACATTGTGTTGCTCTGGCTCTATATTTTTTTTATTGCCACAGTCTGTCTTCAAAACAGCTTTTAATTTTTTATAACACTTGGATGTACTTCAAACTTCTAAATAAAATTTTTAATTTTTCAGACTGCTCTGAGAGACTCTGGCATTGCTCAGTCATGACTGAGCAGGAAAAGGACTAAGTAAACTAGTGAGCTTGGGGCAAAAGACCGGGAGCCGGCATCAGGCAGTCAAAACATCCAAGTGTGATGGATCTGGATCTTGGTCCTTGTATCAAATTTGAAAACAAAACACAGCAACTGTCAGCTGCATTAAAAGGACACTGTGAAAGCACAGATAAAACTACAGGAGACGTGAATCATGCATTTTAACTGGGAGTTTCAAACTCCTTTTTGAATGTGTGAATGTGTAACTCAGTCGTGTCCAACTTTTTGAGAACCCCATGGACCGTATGTAGCTTGCCAGGCTCCTCTGTCCATGGAATTCTCTATGCAAGAATACTGGAGTAGGTTGCCATGCCCTTCTTCAGGGGATCTTCCCGACCCAGGGATGGAACCTAGGTCCCCTGCATAGCAGGCAGATTCTTTACTATTTGAGCTACCTGAGAAGCTCTCAAGTATTTTACCTGGGCTTTGGGTAAGCAGCAAATTTTTTTTCATTATTTTTCATCTAGCGCAGGACAAGAATTAGTCATAGTAACAACAACAACAGTAATAAGCAGTAGCAGCAGCAGAATAACCCCAAATTATATACCAGCACACACAACAAAGAAGAAACAAAGAAGACACCTGAACAATTCGGAAAGTCACAGTTTGGCACTAAAGCAGGGTAAGAGGGGGATAGCAGAGATTTGAGCTCAGAGCTCCTGGGATGCAGAGCATTACCAAAGAAAGCAAGAGTGACTGGGAGACACTTTATAAAACTTGTCTCCCTTTGGCTTCAGTGGAAGAAAACCAGCTTTCTTTTGGGTTGGATGATGGGACAGTTTAAGATGATGATTCAGTTTAAGATCAAAGAAGAATTGAGCTAGAAATCGAGATCTCACGATGGACACAAAAAACAAGGAAATGAGGAAGAAAAAAAAGGGGACTGCAGTAGAGTAGATAATGGACTAGATACCACTAATCATGAAAACTTTAGCAAAGTGTTGAGATCCAGAAACTTGGGGCCACTCCCTGATCTTTCAGCCAGGTTGTAGAAACTTCCAACTGTAATCTAGGGGATGGACACTTGGACCTAATGATTTTCCAGAGCAGATAATTTACCAGGAGAGCTATTTAGACAGTTTTGAGGAGCACAAACATGGGCTAAAAGGGTAATTGTTTTAGACTTTATTTTTTAAAGCAATAACTAGGAAACAAAAGGAATCAAGGAATTTTATCACTAGAGGGACCCGAGGTTTGAGTTGTGGAGTAACTCTAACAGCACATGGCCAGTTATGTGGGAGTCTTCATTCCCAGCTCTCTGTGCTTCCTTGCCCCATGCACTGTCTTCCAGATGGGTGTTGGAATCCATCACAGTCTCCAGAGAGATTATCCATGTGGCGGGGCCTTGAGAGCTAGGGAAACACTAGCAGGCAGCAAGGGAAACAGTCAGTTTCCTTTAAAGAAGACTTATAAAGGTGTTACAGCTTATGCTAAGGAGAATAAACCTTGGAGACCCAGGGTGGTGTAACTACCAAGAGAATCATGTTGGGGATGCCAGCAACTTGAAGAGGAGATACAGGTTGTTCAAAAAAAGTTATAAAACAGCAGCAGGGTGCCAGATTTCCTCCCTGCCTCATTGTTACTCTCACTAGAAGTAGCCAGGTGGAAAATGTGATCCCAAGGGAAAGCGAGCACCCAAATTTTCACCAAGACAGGGCTCCAGAGGGCCACTCGTGGGTGTTTGATTCTTAATCAAGCCATCAGCAAAGATCAGGTAAAGAGGCCCGCAATGTGCTCAATAGCTCAGGGCAGGAGACTCTTCTGGAGACAAAGCATCTGGCCTTGTGGGTATTGGCCTGGACATTTAAGAGAACTGGAGAATGGGGTGCTAGGTAGAGGGGTGTATGAAGGGAAGGCGTCAGCAAGAGGTTCTGCTCGGTCTTGGAAGCAGAATTCCTCCTAAAATCCCCCTCAGTGACAAACGTGCTATGGCCAGGGCTGTGGGGATTGGAGTGTGCGGAGAAGCTCCGTTTTCCTTCTCCCCAGTTAATTCGATGCAGACTCAGCATCCCGGGCCAAGAACCCAGCGTTATCGTTTGAAGATGGGTGGTGGGGAGGTGAACCTTGCTGGTCTCTGGCAGAGTGTGGGGACAATCAAGTACTCCTTTAAAGTGGCACAACTTTTAAAGGGACTCCCGCCTCGAGGAGTAACATGCTCAGATCACAGTTTAAAGACACGAGTTAGCTAAAAGCCTCGGGAAGAAAGTTTCCTTGATTGCATCCCATCTCTGCAGATTCCTCACTTGTGCTCGACAGAGTTTGGTCAGATCAGAATGAAACGTCGGGGGCACGCGGCAAACAAGATCAGATTGCTTCTTCCCACATCTGATTTGGGGAAGGTCCTCCACCTCCCAGTGGGTGCCGGGGGGACCTTAGTTCGCTCTCGCCACCGTTTCCGAGAGCCGCCCGGCACTGCGCCCGCAGCTGACACCTTGGCACGAAACTGGCACCCCCGCCCCAGCCCCCAAGCTGGCGGGGCAGTCCGCGCCACTCACCCGCGCTCACTCGGGACGCTGCACCGGCGTCGGGCCGAGCTGGCGGCCCCGGTTCTGGGTGCGCCCTCACTCCCGGGGCCCGCTTGGGTTCCTCCTCATGGATCGCCGTCTCGGGTAGGCAGAGCTGCTAGTCGCGCGTCTGCCCGGGCGCTCAGTCGCCTCAGGCCCTTGGTGACTGGCGCTGGAATCGTCCTCTCGGAGGCAGCTCCACATTTATAGCGAGGGGCGTTGCTGCTTCGAGGGTTCCAGGGGCGAGGCCGTGTTTTGCACTCTCCTCCTCCGCCCCGCCCGGGAGACCCTCTCGGCCCAACCCCCTTTCCTCTCCAGATGGTGACGGAAGCGGGATGATGCCACAGTCGTCCCCTGTGTCTCTTACTAGATCTGCGAGTACCTGGCATCGGGGGAGGGAGTGGAGAAAGGGTGGAGAGCCGCGGATGCAGGACCAGTTATTTACACCAAAATCCGGGTTACTCCACTTTTTTCTTTTAAAACTCGGGAAACTTTTAAGGATGAATTAGGGAACTTTTTTCTCTTCCCTGGATGTCGCTCAAACTTTGCTAATACCATTGTTGATCAAAGATCGCTGCCGTAGATTGTAATTTCAGAGTTGTTACAAAGTGAAAGGGTGGACATTCATTTCCTTCTATTGGGGTATGTTGTTGGAGTTACATTTTTTAAAATGTAAAAAGTTAAAAAAATGATTAAGGAATAATCAATATAAATTCTTTATCGATTCTTCCGACGAAGGAGATGATCACTTTGCAACTCACTATAGGTCAGTATCACCCTTATACCAAAACAAGATGAGACATGAGGAGAAAATCTCCCTGATGAATGTAGATAAAAATCATGAGCGAAATATTAGCAAATAGGTCTAGTAACATATTAAAAGGATTATACACCATGTCCAAGTGAGATTTATCCCAGGAATGCAAGGTTAGTTTATAAAAAATCAATTGTTATAATATACCATATCAATAGAATAAAGGATAAAAGCTACATGATAATCTTAATAAATTAAAAAGCATTTGACAAAATCTAACACTTTTTATGATAAAATCATTCAGCAAACTAGAATAGAAAATAATTTCTTCAAACTATGAAATCTATCTGTGAAAACTCACTAACATCATACTTAATGTTGAAAATAATGATTTTGCATCTAAGATCAGGAAAACGGCAAAGTTCTTTGCTTTCCACATACCTATCAAACATTGTTCTAGAGGTTCCAGCTAGGGCAACTAGGCAAGAAAAAGAAATGAAAGGTGTACAGATTAGAAAGGAAGTGAAACAATTTTTATGTGCAGATAGCATGGTCTTGTATTTAGAATATCTTAAGGAATCAATTAAACAGCTGTTAGTGCTAATAAACAAGTTCAAAAGGGCTTCATGATACAAGAGCAGTATACAAAATCAGTTGTATTTCTGTATGTCAGCAACAAGCAATCAAAGAATAAAATTAAGAAAAAACTGCATTCACCATAGATCAAAAATATTATACTTTTTAGGAATAAATTTAATAAAAGGATGCAAACATTATACTCTAAAAATAGAAAATACTGTTGAAAGAAATTAAATTAGACCTAAATAAACGGAATGACATTCCATGTTCATGGGTTGGAAGACTTAATATTGTTAAAATAAGAATAATCTCCAAGTAATATACAGAGTAAACACAACTATATAAAAATCTGAACAAGTTGTCTTTGAAGAGATTAACAGGGTGATCCTAAAATTTAGGAAAGCACAAGGGACTCAGAATAATCAAAATAATCGTGAGAATGAACAAAGTTGGAGGACTATAACTTGTCTCATAATATTACAGACATTTGGAATCATTTATCCTAAGACTTTTTGTAGAAAAGCCAAAAGTAGGTGACAAATTCCAGAGTCTGTGAGTGATATTGGGAAATGTTCTTGTGATTATTGTTATAAGAATCAGGGGAGCTTTATGTTTTTCAAATGTATTTAGTGCTATAAATCATTAACCATAGTCACACCTGTACTAAATTCCACCTTGATTTAGAAATGATCATAGTTTTGAGAACTGGAAGTTTGTTACAGT
The DNA here is from genome assembly GCA_006410615.1 of Neotragus moschatus. NCBI lineage: Eukaryota > Metazoa > Chordata > Mammalia > Artiodactyla > Bovidae > Neotragus > Neotragus moschatus. The sequence goes on from SJYA01000127.1 coordinate 465,052, forward strand.
CAGTTGTTTTGGGTGAAACTTCTCAAAAGGGTGGGGTTGACTCACTGGAATGTTATATCATCAGACACAAGCAGATGAAACGGAGAAGATTCCAAGAAATTAATGGCGTCATTATTATTGTGCTGAATCAGCTGAGAAATAGGATGGTTTAAACACCCAACACTTATGCTGAACCCAGCTTTGCTGCTTGTTAGCCTTGTGCACAGATTTACGCTCTGATATGGATTTTTAAAACATATAGAGTAATAATGTTCTCGAAACTCTTGTTAGGATTAAGAGAAAGAGTATATATAAAAGCTTCAGATACTGTGCCTGGTACATAGTAAAGTGCTTAATAAATTGGCCGTCATTTTCAGTGAGTAACCGGCTGTTTTCCATGCCCGTCGGGGTCATATTGACGTATTTTTGACGCTCTAAAAAAGAGAGAGAAACCTCTTGATATCCTTCTGATGATTAAATTTGTTTCTGGTATTTAAAATTTGAAGTTTTGCATAAATGAAATCTTCTCATACAGTGGTCGAAAGAGTAGGCTTTTCCCCCCCCTCTTTCTTCTCTATATAGCCATATGAGGCAGAATCAGTGAACCATAGGCATGAGGCTGGAAGTGGGAACACAAGAGGAAAGGGCAGTGGGCTGTTGAAATGCTAGATGAGCAAAAGCAGAAGGCAGAGCCTCACTGCTGCTGAGGCGTGAGCTAGGCTCATGTCAGATGATAGATCTTTCAAAAATGCAACAGGACATGGAAAAAAGTGCCGTGCCCAATAAACGTGAAAACGTGTTTACTCTTCAAAGTAATAAAAATGAAATTTAAAGCAAAACGGTGCAGTTTTTCACCTATAAAACATCAGAGATTAAAGAAAAAAAGATGACACCAGAATTCAATTTTTACAAGGTAGTAGGTAAGTTGGTACGCTTGGAAGGATAATGTATACTACATATATATATATATATACACGTGTGTGTGTATGTGTGTGTGTATATATATATATATATATATACACACACACAGTGCTGTAGGATTGTTGTATGGGCTTCCCTAGTGGCTCAGATGGTAAAGAATCTGCCTGCAATGCAGGAGACCTGGGTTCGATCCCTGAGTTTGATTCCTGGGTTGGGAAGAACCTCTNTATATATATATATATATATACACACACACAGTGCTGTAGGATTGTTGTATGGGCTTCCCTAGTGGCTCAGATGGTAAAGAATCTGCCTGCAATGCAGGAGACCTGGGTTCGATCCCTGAGTTTGATTCCTGGGTTGGGAAGAACCTCTGGAGAAGGAAATGGCAACCCACTCCGGTATTGTTGCCTGGAGAATCCCATGGACAGAGGAGCCTGGTGGATTACAGCCCATGGATTTGCAAAAGAGTTGGGCAAAGAATTGGGCACGACTGAAGTGACTTTGCATGTTTGCATGCATCCAAATTAAGTAAAATACACACCCACACACATATATACACACATATATACATACACATGCATATTCATGGGAAAAAATCAATGTATGGTCACTATGTACAGTAGTTTATTCTGAATGAAGAATACAGTAATTATGGATGCTTTAAAATTGTATTTTCTTTTTATGTTTGTCTATATTGCTCAAATTTTACATTGCAATTAAATTACCATAAAAAGCTAGTAGAATGACCAAGAAGGCAGGAAACTTAGCACAGGGACAGTTTGGAGATCAAGGAACATTGAGGGGCACCTCTCTTGGGGACAGTTTTTGTTGACACTAAACTTGAATGCCCCATGGCTTCAACTCTGTGAGTATGGCTATACCTGTACTGTTTATGAATATATAAAGTAGTATGACTTTATGGGATGATATGTTAACTTGGAATTCAGAGACCTGGAGCCCACTCTCCATTATCTGTAGAGACATCAGTGGAGTTAGGCCAAGCCAGCTGATATCTACAGCTCTCCTTAAATAAAGTTTTTCCAATATCTATTTACTAGCTGTGTGAACTTGGGCAAGTTATTTTAGTTCCTATCTTTTAACTTACTTACCAACAAAATGTATTAGTAACACCTAATTCAGTTAGATGAGATTTAACTTAATTAATGTTAAGCAAATAGAACAGTGCGTGCACTGTTGTTAGTACTCAATACATATTAGCTTAAAAAAAAGTTAGCTCTAATAATTCTACATATGTTGTCCAAATATTCAAATACAGTCACTAGTCTAAGAAATCCTTTTAATAAGACAGCGATTTACCTTACTTAATATACTTTACCAAATTGATAGCCCTGCCTTAGTTTTATAGGAATATAAAAAGATGAATATGACCACCAAAGAGCATTGTTAGCATTCTTGACTGGGAATGTCAATAGCCTCATTAAATAGAACTGAATTTTACAATACCATGTATTTTAAGGAGGATCTGTGTCTCAGGAGGCTTATTTCAGTTGTTCATATAGTATACTGAAGAAACTGATATGTAGAGTGAATAAATAACTGCTTTACCCCTCTTATTTTCTAAGTTTTATAAATCTCACTGCTTTAAAAAAATAGTTCTAAACTTCATAGATGTCTATGGATTCCATAGATCATAAACAGGTTTTCTGTTTTCTTACCACCCCATTTGTAAAGAAGGAGAATGAATATTTTCAAGGTTCTATAATTCACCAGAACTTAAGGATGTTATTCAATGAATATTATCCAATAATACTGGAAAATGTGATAACATTTGTAGAGGCTTGGAAGACACTAAAAGAATAAAATATGTTTAATAAAGTTAATTTTGCTCTAACTATAAGTTAAATTTTAAAAATTATTTAAGTGCTTATGAGGAAAGAGGAGAAAGGTAGTAGGCACAAAGCTATTCTTAATGTTAGAAATGAAGTCAGAGGTAGTAAATGAAGATGGGTCAATTTTGTATAGAATTAATTTCTAAAAAAGCAAGGTTGCTATATTCGCCAATTAAGTGTTGCTAGATAATAGGAAAGAATGAAACATTTTATTTGATACACAAATGTAATTCCCAACTGGATAGGTATAATATATGACTGTTTCTTGTATATGAACATCATTGTTAATAAACATTGAATAAATCCATCATACTTTGTATAGAGGGACTGACATACTAAGAGTTGAATTGATTTCCTAGAATTTAACTGTAAGAGAAGGAAGTTTTATATAGCAAATGCTAAAAAATGGAGATGCTTAGAAATGAAATATCTGGAGAAAGCAAGGTCAGTATTTAGGATGGCAAAGAGGATATATTAATATTTTGACCCATATAAAAGCTCAACAGACTTTCAGATATAAAAATTCTAGAAAAATGTTATGACATTTGCAAAACTGTATTTGAATTTAACATTCTGAAGAAAGATACAGAGAGGAAGCTGTCCCAATTTAATTTTAATTCCCATTGTCTTCAGAATCCAAATATTTTCCCCTATGTTTCTTATTTTGTTCAATTCTGGTGAGTGGCTCCTTCTTTCCTGTCAAATAGTGTGTTCACACAATCATGTTGTCAGTTCTGTACTCACTACAGAGGTCAAGATAACAGACTGTCCTCTGTGGCTGACGCTTCTCTGGCACACGGCTACCTTGAGAACACCCTGCTGGCTCACAGCACACTTCTGCCGTGCTGTTGAGCTGTGCGATTCCTGGTCCAAGCAGGAGGTTCCTCCCTAATCTGTGAAAGGCCCGTGTTTGACAGAGGGTAATACTTATAGGTGATCTGAGCTTCATTGATCAGAGAGACCTCCTAATGAATACAGCTTTTCCTGGCCTAATTAGAATTTTCAGCTTGACCCTGCAGTCCAAATATTTCCTAACACATAGGCAAATTATATTAAAAAAGTAAAACCTGATACACTCCCGTGTAACCCCTGGATTGCTAGCTGCTGTTATCTTGTCAGGATTCTGTCTCCACTAGTTTTCATGCTGGAGTCACTCACAAAGAGGTCCATGTTTAGCTGACTTGAAAACCACTTATTAGCAGGGCTTGAGAGAATTGTTTTTTGGGAGATGAAGTATGAATATTGATTGAAGTAATGCCATTGGCTCTCATATGCTTTACTTGGAGTTTGGTGGTGGAGGCTTGGTTGGGTTGAAGATATCTTCTGATAGCAAGTTTTTAAAATAAATACTGTCTTTTCTAGTATAGCAGTCAAATGTTAATTTATACTTATCCTTATAGGTTTATTTTAATTGAAAACAACTTTTCCACCTGACTATTGGTATAATTTTATGTAGACAAATTCAGAGTTTTTTTGGCTGACTCTGCTTATACTAACACTTTTTGTTTGCTTTGTATTTCATGATCTTTCTGTACCAACTCATGCTGGTAGTTGCTCATTAAATTGTTCTTGCCTAAGTACTTCCTGATCAATTCTATTATTGTTTGTTCTTTTCTTTCCTTGTATTGATGTGAACTGCTTGGTAATTTCCTGGATCTCCCCTCTGGCACATCTTAAAGATGAGAGTAGTTTTAATTATTTTCTTGAATCTTTCTGTAGCTCATCCGTCCTTCTCTAGTTTCTGCATTGTTTATGACTTAAAGGTCTAAAGAATATAGATGTATTATTCATATAAAGCAAATATCTTATTGTAAGAATAATATTCTCAAATATTTCTTAGCAAAAATATTTATATTTCACTAAAATATGATATGAAGATACTAAAATAAGGAAAAATTTAGAGATTAAAATAAGCATTAACAACTAAATATGTCTTTATTGGCAGGTCATTTAGCTTTTCCTGAATGAACAAAGTATAAAATTAAAAATTTTTTAAAGTTTATAACTTAAATATGCAAATAACATATTATTTTGTTCATATGATTTATACATGAGCAATATATTATTGTCTCTAAATATATTTTACTGTGTAATTTTTTCTGATATTGCTTGTTACAGTTAACTGTAAAACCAGTTTAACCAGTTTTTAGCCTCTAGTCACAGAAGAAGAGACACAGCTAATTAATCAAAGCACCAATAATGACTGCTGAATTAGGGATGGGGACATCAGAAAGACATAGCCCCTGAATATAAGAGGTCCACAATTCAGTGAAGTAAGGCGCAGAGGTGTATAATACTGTGTTTAAATGATAGAGATAAGCTCAGAGAATACAAAGAAGGCCAGCGTTAGTTCTGATATCCACAAGTTGGAAAAAGTTTCCACACCAGAGGAGGTATTTTAGCCATTGCATGAAAGTTAGGGTATTCTAAAGAGAGATTACAACATGTGCAGATGGCACTATGACAGTGTGCCTTTTCTAAAATGGGTAGGGGGAGATGCAATGGTATTTAGTTTAATCTTGAACTCTTCAGCTGGATTGGAATGCCTCAGCAAGCTGAGACCGTCCTGGTCTTACTCACTGCTATGCCCATAGTCTGGCGCAACATTTGGCACATAGTATATGCTCAATAATTATTTGTTGATGGAATGAATGGAGGATTGTGAAAGTCCAGGTGCAAATGTTTGGATTCATCCTGTGGTAGTAAGAGTTGAAGGGGTCATTGAGCAGGCAGTCCCTACAATTCCATTAGTTGTGTAAGAAGATGAAAAGTGATTCTGGTGGAAATGTAGAGGATAAATCCAAATGGGGCCAGCCTACAAGCTGACTGATTTTGAAATTCCAGAGAAGAAATGAAGAGGACTTAGCATGATGACTTTGTGGATGGTGGGACAAGCTTCTGAGATGCAGTGGAAAGGATTCATTGGCTAGTTGAAAATGAAGGGTGGGAGAGAGATAGAAAGGAAAGGATGGGATTTCTGGGTCAGGAGAATGAGTGGATAGATGTGCTATTAACTGAGATCAGGAATATGAAAAGGCAATATATTTTCAGAGGAAGGATGAGTTCAATTTTGGGTGTACTCAGCTTGCTTTCTTGAAGGGCATTCAGCTAAAGCAAGACCTGGCCCGGGATTTGTAGTTTTGGAAGTCATGAATATGGAGAAGATGCCCAAGGGCGTGGGAGGAAATGAGTTTATGAGAAAGGATATGAAGAGAAAAGAGGCACAGATTGAGGATACATCTTGAGAAATACACATCTAATGGATAGATAGAGGGGGAAGAGTTAGCAGACAAGAGTGTTCATATTGATTGAAACACAAATTGTGGGACAGATGCTGTATTAGGTATCCTGAGTATGTTTTGTGTGATCTTCACAACAGCTCTCGGGGGTCCTTACTGGGGAAGGAACTTTACCAGGAAAGGCATCCTGACTGGAGGGAGTTTAAGTAGGTATATGCAAACTTTTTCTCTAAAGGGCCAGATGGTAAATATTTTAGGCTTTTGGAACTATATTGCCTATGCAATAACTACCCAACTCTGCCTATGAGGGTGAAAGAAGCCACTGTTGTTTCCTTGCTAAGAAGTGTCTGACTTTTTGTGACTCCATGGACTGCAGTATGCCAGGCTCCCCTGTCCTTCACTATCTCCTGAAATTTGCTCAAATTCACGTCCATGGAGTTGGTAATGCCATCCAACCATCTCATCCTCTGTTGCCCTCTTCTCCTCAGGCCCTTAGTCTTTCCCAGCATCAAAGTATTTTCCCAGTGACTCGGCTCTGCATCAGGTGGCCAAAATATTGGAGCTTCAGCTTCAGCATCAGTCCTTCCAATAAATATTCAAGGTTGATTTCCTTTAGGATTGACTAGTTTGATCTCCTGCTGTCCAAGGGACTCTTAAGAGTCTTCTTCAGCACCAGAATTTGAAAGGATCAATTCTTCAGTATTTAGCCTTCTTTTTGGTCCAGCTCTCACATCTATACATGACTACTGGAGAAACTATAGCGTTGACTGTCTGTACCTTTGTTGGCAAAGTGATATCTCTGCTTTTTAATATGCTGTCTAGGTTTTTCATAGCTTTCCTTCCAAGGAGCAAGCATCTTTTAATTTCATAGCTGCATTAAAAAAAGTAGCTATAGAGAAGCAAATAGAGATGACTATGTGCTAGTAAAACTTTATGGACACCACCATTTAAATTTCATATAATTTTTCTGTGTCAAAAATATTCTTCTTTGACTTTTTATACTGTTTAAAAATGTGAAAACTAATTCTAAGTTCACGGGTTTTATTAAAAACAAGAACAGGCNTATGGACACCACCATTTAAATTTCAATGTCAAAATATTCTTCTTTGACTTTTTATACTGTTTAAAAATGTGAAAACTAATTCTAAGTTCATGGGTTTTATTAAAAACAAGAACAGGCTGTGGCTTTCCATTACTTGTTTTAAAGAAAAAGAGAGTGTTAAGTGTCAGATGTAGACATATGAGCCCTAAAAATATCACTGAGTGTTGCAAACAGGAGGTAGTTAATGACCCANTATAATTTTTCTGTGTCAAAAATATTCTTCTTTGACTTTTTATACTGTTTAAAAATGTGAAAACTAATTCTAAGTTCACGGGTTTTATTAAAAACAAGAACAGGCTGTGGCTTTCCATCACTTGTTTTAAAGAAAAAGAGAGTGTTAGGTGTCAGATGTAGACATATGAGCCCTAAAAATATCACTGAGTGTTGCAAACAGGAGGTAGTTAATGACCCAGTAGGGATGGTGTTAATAGGGTGAAGGGGAAAAACCATATTGTAATAGGATGGGGAATAATTAGAAGGTCAGTAGAGTAAGTATAGGAACTTTTAAAAAACAAATTTGGCAAGGATGAAAAGATAGAGTTAAGGTGATTCTTTAAGGGAAAGGCAATGCCTAGAGAAGTTTTTTGTTCTGTTTCCTTATTTTAGTATTTAGGCAATTTGATCATTTTTTGAGTGTAAAGGAGCCAGATTTAAAAAAAAAGGAGATTATTGATTTAGTAGAGACAAAATTATTGGCAGAACAACATCATCTGGAAGATAGGAAGACATAAAGTTCTGTGCACGGGGGAAGATGACCTTTGGTTGAGATTTGGACTAAGCCATCATACCCTTCTCTGTGATCCCTGTTCTCAGTGTTGTTTTTAAAACAGCTAAGAGGAATTCTATTTGACCCTTAAAATAATCCTCCATGACAGATAAATCTGGTGTTACCCTTCACATATTACAAGTGAAGAACCAAAGGATCAAGAGTTAAATGTATCCAGAGACATCTAGCTAACAGATGGCAGATTAGAACCTAGTCAGGCTAATTCCTGTTCCAGTGCTCTTTCCATTGTATTCTGTTTCCTTTCCTACTTCTAAATAAATTTGCAACACTTAAGAGAGTTTAGTGGGCTTTCCAGATAATGCTGATGGTAAAGAACCCGCCTGCCAATGCAGGAGACCAAGAGATGCAGGTTTAATCCTTGGATCAAGAAGATCCCCTGGAGGAGAGCATGGTAACTCACTCCAATATTCTTGCCTGGAGAATCCCACGGACAGAGGAGCCATGAGCTACAGTCCATGTAGTCGCCAAGAGTAGGACACTACTGAAGTGACTTAGCATGCATGAAAGAGAGTTTAGTGGTGATATTTTAAGTAAGATTTGAATGGAACATTCATTTCTTTACCGGTATTTAGAGATCTTTTGACTAGGGGCTTATGTTAAAATGGAGTCATATTTTTGTAGTTTTCTATTCTGGAACTCTGAAGTAAATGAATATTGATTTCTTTTATAATTAGAGTTTAATTTTGGGGTTCTAGTTGTTCAGATCTTTTAGGAACTGTGAGTTATAATTCTGAGCTATATAACTGTGTTTAGGTAATTCCTATATATACACACAGGGGCCTGATCTATTGATATCCAGAGTACAGTTGACTCAGCATGGCCATCCCTCAGTTCTCTCTAGCTGTGAGACAGAGAGCAGGCAAATCGATAATTACTGAGTGTTAAAAAAATTTGCCAAAAACATAGAGATGTTTGTAAACATTTGAAAAATAATGGAGAGAGTTTGTTTAACATATCCTGAAATAATTTTAATATTCACTATATCAAAAGTGCAATTTTCTTCTTGCTTTCAAAATAATTGAGGAATGTTGTTGAGACATTATGAGATAATGTTGTGAGACATTATCTAAAAATAGTGAAGGAGAAGAAGCAGTGATATTTAAAAACTAAGTTCTATCTGCAGTTTGAATTTTGCTAGGGCCTCCATGGGTCCAAAGCAGTTTGGAGACTAGGCTGTCTCACCTGACAAAAAGTAACTGTTTTTCCTTTGGCTAGTCCCTTCCCCTCCTCCTTGCCAATGGGGCAACCTTACTTCAGTTCTATCAGTCCTTAATGTATGCTAACCAGAAAAAGCAAGAGGACTCCAGGGAAAGTCATTTAAAAGGAAAAATGAACAAGTGTAACAGCAGTTCATGCATTTGGAAACATTTTAGGTCGTGAGGAGAATATGTTGGGAAAAGGAGTTTGACAGAGAAGGGTGTCTTTGTGTAGCTTCAATACACATTTTCATTTCAAAATGGAAAAAAAATATTTAAAGAAAAATGGCAAGAAAGGCTAATACTGGCAGGAAAGGCTAATATGCAAACCCACTAAGTTATTATTTAAATATTTTATATAAGTGATATCTCTGACATGCTTGTATATGAAAGAAAAAATAATGCCAAGATATAATAGAACTTTTCTAAATTTCAAGAAGTAGAAATCAAATATATTATATTAAGACTGGATTATCCTTTGACTAAATGATTTCCTGGTTGTAATTAAGATTCTGTGTTAAGTGACATTTACTTTTATCAGGCCCTTTCCCTCCTGTCCTAGAGTTGCTCTCTTTTCACTTCTCTGGCTGTATCCCTGAGAATATCACTTTCTCATCACTAACCTTGACCCTTACCTTGATAAATCCTTTCACTAACCTTGACCCTTACCTTGATAAAGCCTTGAGCCAAAAGTCACCCAGAATCCAACTTTTTATATATTTTTGCACACTAACATTATTTTAATTATTATTTAATGGCGTTTCCATACCCTAATTATTTTCTTTTGAGATCAAATCATGCAGTTATATTTTCTATGCTCCATTTGCTTCCAAAGGCAGATACTTGGCACATGTATTCTAGGACACATTGTCTTCATCAATAGAGAAACACCTAAGATGTCTTTTCCAAAGACGTTTCATAGACAAAATGTTTTGGCTTTTCCTTCTAATTTATTATATTTGGTGAGTATTATAATTGAAGATTAGGAACCAAAGAAAATTATTTCAGAACTCAGAGTTCCTGGAAAGGAATGATTTAATTATCAAGAAGCTACTCATTGTAAAATTCAAAATTTTAAGGTTAAGGAAACTCAGATAATAATTTAAAAAACATTTTTATTATGAAATATCATGCACATATAGAATAATACACAGAATAAATGTACACTGTGGTAAATAATTCTAAAGCAAACATCCATGTAAACACCACCTATTATAGAAGGGATTGCATCCTCCCCAAATTCATGTGTTGAAAGTCTAAACCCAAGTGTATTTGGAGACAGGGCCTGTAAGGAAGTGATAAAGGTTAAGAGAGCTCATGAGAGTGGACCTTAATCTTTGTTGGACTTGCATCCTTATGAGAAAGGAAGAGACACAAGAGAACTCTCTCCTACTCCACAAGTGTGCAGAGGAAAGGTCATATGAGGACGCATTGAGAAGCCAGTCATCTGAAAGCCAGGGAGCAAGGCCTCAATTACTTCCCAAATTGCTCAGTGGTAAAGGATCTGCCTGCCAATGCAGGAGAGACCAGAGATGCAGTTTTGATCCCTGGGTTGGGAAGATCCCCTAAAGTAGAAATGGCAGCCCACTCCAGTATTCTTGCCTAGAGACCCCCATGGACAGAAGAGCCTGGCGAGCTATAGTCCGTGGGGTCACAAAGAGTTAGACACGACTGAGCACGCACACACTGGACTTTGCAATGTTGAAGGTTCACTCTTTGTGTGTGTGCAAGGCCTCAGTTAATAATGGCACCTGGATTTTGTACTTCCAGCGTCCAGAATGTGAAAAAATAAATACTGATTAAGTCACTGAGGCTGTGGTATTTAGTTATGGCAGCCCTAGCAGACTAATACATCATCCAAAGCAAAAATTAGAACAGGGCCAGAATCTCAGAGGCCCCCATGTGTCTCTTTTTTGTCGCATTCCTTTTAGAGGTACCACTATGCTTACCTTCATGGCAATCATTTCCTTGCTTTTCTTTACATTTTTTCCACATGTGGCTTCGTGTAGATGGACCCTACTGTTAACGTGATATGCCTGAAGTAACTTAGCTTGCATGCACTGTTAATGTATTTGTCTATATCTTGCTACTTTTGCTCAACATTATGTTGGTAAGAAGTTTCTGTGTTGCTATGCTTAGCCCTAGTCTGTTCATTTTCATTATGATAGAGCATTTCATTGTATAAATATACCTACCACATGAATTTTATTGTGGGTAGACATTTGGGTTGACCTTTTGGCCATCATGGGTATTGCTGGAAAGAACACCCCTCTCCATGGTTCCACTTATATATACACATTTCCCTGGAGAAGAATAGCTGGTTTACCAGAGTCTGTTAAGATAATAATTTTCAAGTGTAAAAGTTTAGCTTCATTCTTCTGTTCTTCACCTCAAAAGACAGGATCATTCCTTATTGCAGAGAAAAAGTCCCCATAGTAGAATCATAAGCTTTAATTGGCCATCTTGTAATAGCGTCATAGCAACCACTGTCTTAGGAAATACATTTAAGTGTTTTTGTTTAAATTTTTAAACTTTGTACTTTTCTTGATGTTATTACTTGGTGATCCCAAAGAGCATCCTATTTAACTGACTACCATTCTTAAATCTAAAGGCCACTTGGCTCTTCTGGTGTGTTGATTAATCTTCATCTGTTCCCCCACACCGTCTAAACCCATTCTTTCTCCTTCTCTATCCTGAGTGTATCTACTCCTCAGTGTATTGACACCTACTGAGGGCATTACTTCATCTTCTTTCTGGCTATGGCTTTGAACTATAGAAGACTGGATTTAAATTCTGGTTCTGGTGTCATGTTGGCTTTGGCTAATAGGCAGCAGATCTGAGGGGTGAAAAGTTGGAGTATTTTCCCCTGGTTTCTTCTCAGCTTTGACATTGAGCCTCTAGAAGTATTTCCTCTCCTGCATGTGTCTAGTTCCTTCTGGGAGGTTCTTTTTTCTGGCCTCCTGTTTTCACTGAGTTCCAGGGCCACCATTTCATTCCCTGGTCTCTTTAGT
>SJYA01000127.1:477456-489638 GCA_006410615.1 Neotragus moschatus
TGTTATTACTTGGTGATCCCAAAGAGCATCCTATTTAACTGACTACCATTCTTAAATCTAAAGGCCACTTGGCTCTTCTGGTGTGTTGATTAATCTTCATCTGTTCCCCCACACCGTCTAAACCCATTCTTTCTCCTTCTCTATCCTGAGTGTATCTACTCCTCAGTGTATTGACACCTACTGAGGGCATTACTTCATCTTCTTTCTGGCTATGGCTTTGAACTATAGAAGACTGGATTTAAATTCTGGTTCTGGTGTCATGTTGGCTTTGGCTAATAGGCAGCAGATCTGAGGGGTGAAAAGTTGGAGTATTTTCCCCTGGTTTCTTCTCAGCTTTGACATTGAGCCTCTAGAAGTATTTCCTCTCCTGCATGTGTCTAGTTCCTTCTGGGAGGTTCCTTTTTCTGGCCTCCTGTTTTCACTGAGTTCCAGGGCCACCATTTCATACCCTGGTCTCTTTAGTCCTAGGGGTTGGTAATGACTTCTCACTATTGCTTTTCTCTAAGTTCATTACTGTACTGTATTTGTTTTCTTAACCCTACCTTCCCTTCTGTAGACCTTTTGAAGCTCTTTACTAATCCTCCTGGGGTAAATTCTCTTTCTTACTGGGACCCTGTCTGACACTTGGATTTTAAATTTCTGTTAAGTAGAAAGAGTCCCTTGAACTGCAAGGAGATCTAATCAGTCAATCCTAAAGGAAATCAGTCCTGAATATTCATTGGAAGGACTGATGCTGAAGCTGAAGCTCCAATATTTTTGGCCACCTGATGTGAAGAACTGCCTCACTGGAAAGGACCCAGATGCTGGGAAAGATTGAAGGTGGGAGGAGAAGGGGATGAAAGAGGATGAGATGGTTAGATGGCATCACTGACTAAATGGACATGACTTTGAGCAAGCTCTGGGAGTTGGTGGTGGACAGGGAAGCTTGGTGTGCTGCAGCCCATGGGGTCACAAAGAGTCAGACACGACTGAGTGACCGAACTAAACTGAAGTAGAATTTCAAGTGTTTTTCAAGTACAGTGTCTGTCAAAATTTTCCAAATAGTTATTACATTTTATTTTAGGTTTAAGAAGAAAATTTTGCTAAAAATGAAAACTCCAATCCAAATATAGAAGGAGGTACTAGTGTAATTATCAAGTGATATACCTGAAACTGAATTGAAATAAGCAGTATATGAATTAATTCAGGATCATATGTGCCTTTTCTGCAAGTTGATGGCTAGTCAAATTTTTCTTGGTTTTCTAAATCTCTAATATTCATGGGTTTCTTATTTACCTCACTTTTGTAAGACTAAGTTTAGGAGGCTCTTCTTTAAGATCAGCTAAGTTATTCTTCATTTTATTTGACCTCCTTTAGTTCTGGTCTCTAAAGAAAGTACATCATACTCATTAAGTTTGGTAACATGGTTGGATCTTTGATAGAATCAGGAATTTCAGCATTTTTACTGGCCAAAGGTTATACTGGCTTCCTAATGGAACAGTAGGTAAAGAATCCACCTGCAATGCAGGAGACTCAGGAGATGCAAATTTGATACATGGGTTGGGAAGATTCCCTGAAGAAGGAAATGACAAACTACTCCAGTATTCTTGTCTGAAAAATCCTGTGGACAGAGGAGCCTGGCAGAGTATAGTTGAAAGGGTTGCAAAGAGTAGGACACAACTGAGCAACTAAGCACACAGAGGTTATACCTTTATTTTCTAACACCTGATCTTGGAAGAAGAAAATAGGTATAAACATTCCAAAATTTCTGTTCTATTGAGCTCAGTATAGCATAATCCTAGTTTAGATTTTAGAGGCATTGTTGGTATTTATGTCTCTAAACTAGGCACAGATTACTAATCTACGCTAAGCAAACACCTATGCTTGCTAATCTGTTTTTATCTTGGGTATTCTGATTTTATCAAACTCCAGTGCTAATGACTAAAGGAGTTATTTAAAAGAAAAGTCGTTGCTTAGTTTGACTATAATACGAAAAAGCATCTTTTTCTAGCACCATTTATATTATTTCTGAATATAAAAGCATGAACTATTTAAGCACAAACACCCAAACACCCAACTGCTCCACACCTATAGAAAGAAGGAAACCAAAAATAACAAGCTGCATATTCAGTTCAGTTCTGTTCAGCTCAGTCGTGTCTGACTTTTTGTGACCCCGTGAACTGCAGCACACCAGGCTTCCCTGTCTATCACCAACAGCTGGAGCTTGCTCAAACTCATGTCCTTAGAATTGGTGATGCCATCAAACCATCTCATCCTCTGTTGTCCCCTTTTCCTCCTGCCTTCAGTCTTGCCCAGCATCAGGGCCTTTTCTAATCAGTCAGTTCTTTGCATCAGGTGGCCAAAGCTACATATTCAGTTGACGCTAAATATACTATATTACTCTTGGGTAGGTAAGTGGTAAAGATTTTATTTGTTGAAATATTTTAGTTGTGTCCTTGTGAATACATGAACCGTGTATGTACCCAAAATAGTATATGAAATCTTGGTCTTGGTGTATTATTTCTAAGGAAAACAATGGTATAATACTGCTAATGTTATCCCTAGCACTCAGTACAGTGGTTTGCGCAATGTAGATGCTCAATAAAGATCACCTGTTGTTCTGGAGAAAGCCAAATGTCATCCATTCACTGAAGAGATCCATTCTGATTCTTCATATCTGCCAAATATTTACTATCATATGAGCCTCATTTGGTATTCTAACAGTTTTCTTGCTTATAGCTCTAGTATTTTGCATGCAGTGTGAAACAAATTGTAAAGATGAACTCCTTTGGAAAATGCTGTGTTTGAGGCTAATTCCCAACCACCAAGATGCTATTTGTATTGCTTAATAGCCTCTGAAATCAGTGTGAGACTAATGTACAGTTAATAATTTTACAACTGTCCTCTCCTAACATAAAACATATGGCTTTTAAATAAAGAGAACAAGTTTAAATATAATTTGCATCAACACATTACAGTAACATTTGCACCTAGGGAAAAGAAAAAGAGTGTAATGGGTTTTAATGCATATTGCAGTCCAAGTAGACACTCAACATTGCTTTGACCTTGCAGTATCTTTATAGTTTTCAAAATTAATTATTTTTCCCTTTCTTTATATTAACTTTTAATTACTTAAGGTTCTTAAATAAGTGAAATTTCTGAAGATGTAGAATGAATCTATTGTTGTTATTGTTTGTGTGGATACACACACATGCATGCATATTAATTTTAAAAGTTTTATCATTAATGATTCTGGCTTCTGATCCTTGTATTTTAATTGAATGGCATTTAAGACTTGGAAAAATACAAGATGAAACCAATTAATATCATGGAAAAAACCAGTGCTAAAGTAGGATGCCAAAGTGGAAATAGAGTATCAGTAACATTAATAATAGAAGGAGCAGGTTTAGCAGTGCCCAACCAACTGATTAAAGTTCTTGGGTGCTTTACAACTGTGTAACAAGAGAGTTTGCATATAAAAACATTGATCACAATCTGCAACCTAGAGAGAGCTAAATGCATTATTAGCAATATTCATCTTCACTCTCTCAGGGAAATAATATCCCCCCTAGGTGATATGTTGTAATTCACCCATATATTCTTTAAAGCTTCCCTGTTGAATAAAATTTGTATAGATTTTTGTTTTTCCTCACTACAGACTCAGGAAAGCACGAGGGAAGTGTCCTCCTGTAAAGACATACTGGTTTATTAAATTTTTAAAACTGTAGAGATCTGTACAGAACTCACAGTGTCCTTCCTTGTGTAAGTGAGGTCACTGAAGCCTAGAGCAGTGAAGGAACTCATTTAGATTCACTTGTTACTAATAAAACCAGGACCAAAACACAAATCTCCTAACTCCCTATCCAGTGCTCTATTGTTTAGCACACATGAAATAACTAAACTGAAAAGAATTGTGATAACTTAGGAAAAACCCACTGTCTTAGGAGTTTTCACTCCTCAGTTGATACTCATATGCATTACTACAGGACAAATGTCTTTCACGCACATGCAAAAATGAGCACTAAAAATAACAAATAAATTCTGAATATTTTAAATGAAACAGTGTGATCTGATGAGAAAACAAGAATTTTTACTATTGCCATATATTTCCACAGGTTGATAATTTTGCTGTTTTATAGAAAGTAAAGGAGAGAAGAAAGAATACAGGAGAAGACTGGAGTTCTGGTCCTGGAATTTATCATGTCTCCGCCATTTGATTTTGGAAAGATTAACTTTTCTGAGTCTCATTAATTTCAGCTTGACAATGGATATATTTGTTCTTGGTTTTGGTGCGAAGATCCTATTCTCACAGGATTTTCTAAGCTGCAAAGCATTACATAAAGCAAGGTGATATCATTACATGGTAGAACTTCGTACTTAAGAATGATGAACTACAATGTCTGTTTCTGCCACTTATTGGGAAGTTACCTCTCTAGGCCCCATTTTCCTCATCTGTAGAAGAAATCTAATAAAGTGCTCAACTCGAGGATTTTGTGAAGATTAAATGGGTTAATTTACATGAAAGTACCATAGCACCAGGGGCGTCCCAGGTGGCACTAGTGATAAAGAACCTGTCTGCCAATTCGGGAGACAAAGAAAATACAGGTTCAATCCCTGGGTCAGGAAGATCCCTTGAAGAGGGGCATGGCAACCCACTCCAGTGTTCTTGCCTGGAAAATCCCATGGACAGAGGAGCCTGGTTGTCTACAGTCCATAGGGTGGCAAAGAATTGGGTCAGGAAGCAACAGTAAGAACTGGCCATGAAAAACAGACTGGTTCCAAGTAGGAAAAGGAGGACGTCAAGGCTGTATATTGTCACCCTGCTTATTTAANTTTTTTTTTTTTTTTTTTTTAATCATAATGGATAGGAGTTAGTTAAGCAAATGAGTGGCCATTTTCCTCCCACTGGAATTTAGGCCACAAGGAAGCAGCGATCTTACTTGTTGGTTCATTGATGTTTGCCCAGGACATAAGACTTTACCTGGCACACAGTGTACACTCAGTTAGTATTTGTGGAATAATATTCATGAGGCTGTTTTGACTATCTTAACGAGATTGTCAAGATTGTTAAGCTGTCAAAATTTTTCAGAGAGAATTTTATTATTTTTTGTAATTTTTAAGGATCTTAAAGATTTAGTCTGCTTCTTTCTGTTTAATAACTTTTCTGGGGTTTTAAGACATTACCTTGTTTTTGACTGCTTTTATTATAGGGATAAACATGAAGCATGCCATTTCGTAGAGTGTTGATTGAAATGGACTCTCTTTTCATTGATGAGGTATTTAAAATCATAATAATGTTGTTTTATGTTACTTCAGAAAGTGGAGTGATTGTTTTCAATCATTTTCTCTCTCATCCCCCTTGTGTGGATATATATCTGACTATGTACATACACATCTGTATGCGTATGTTTGTATATGTGTGCATGTATATGTATGTGTGCTGGAACAGAGAGGCTATATAAAATCAATAATTATCTTATAGTTAACACAAATTTTTGCTAAGTCATTTTATCATCTTGACTTTGGTGTATTTGATTTTAGGAACTGAATCATATGTACCTGGTTAGCACTTAAAATTTAAAGAATAAATAATTATAAAAGCCCTTCACAGAAACAAGTATAAAACATGGTGGGTTTCTTTCATTTAAAAAAATTACTTAACTAATTTTTTGTGTTTTGTTTTTGAGATGTTCTGTGTGAAATTAATTCATATCATTTTACTCTCCACATTAATATGTATTTATAAATTTGGTAAGTAGTGTTTTCTTAGAAGTAGCATGTCACCATAAGCAAGTTATCAGTAAAACCGAGCCACCTACACTGCTAGTAATTTACCTAATTTATTAAAAAAATCCATAAGTTCCTAAAATTTATGTATAAAGTTTCAGATACTTGAATGATAGTTTCTCAGATCATTTCTTGTCCTGCAGTAATAAAAACAGGCCTTGGCCAGGCAAAATAAAGGCAGAAAATTCCAGAAAAAAAGGCTAATTATCAAAAACTTCTCCCTTATTGTTTTCTTAGAATTCTCTCCTGCATTGTAATCACTCCAGTCATGTAGACCATATGTCACTTCTTAAAGCAGAGTGACTGGACATATTCAAAGACTATGTTTTGTCTTATCTGTCCATCTGTCCATCTACCCATCCATCCGTCCATCAGTCCATCTTGCTTGCTCATTCATTAGCTGCAAATACTGGGTATCTGCCATATGCCATACACTGCTTCTACCTACCTTTATTATAAATGAATCAGTTTAGTTGCTCAGTTGTGTCTGACTCTTTGCGACCCCATGAACCATAGCATGCCAGGCCTCCTTGTAAAGGCTAATTTTCTCCATACTGTAAGCATGGGAGGTGCATAGTTCAGAATCATTGGCTACACTTGCTGTTTGGCTCTGAACTATCTTGTATGTATCCAGCATGACTTTTGCTCTGCACAGCATTTTCAAATACATAGTATTTTATACGGAGTAGGGATAAGAAAATTCTAATAGTTTATAGATGGAAGAATAATATAAAAATAAAATATAAAAATCCTAGGTTAAAAGTGAGATAAGCATACCATGTTGTATCACAAGTTAAAAACTGGAATAAAACAGTAATAATAAAGCTATACGTACATTTTTTGCCACGTGGTTGCCATGGAGAAAGAACATTAAAAGAAGTTGAGAATATTGGCAAGTGATAGTTGAAGAATAAAAATATTGAGGCTAAGCTTGAGAGGAAAGTGATGAAGCATGAAGGGATTGGTGGCTTAGAATAAAGTGGAGGGTTTGTGGAACTGGAGAAACCAGAAATTTAAGGAACAGGAAAAGGAGGAACCACAGCACGTACCTGGTAGGAATGAAGTTTGTGGTTCAAAAGGAGGATGCTTTCATTTAGTTTTGGAGGTGCCTATTTCAAGTCCCAGGGTGGCTGTGAGTGAACTGGACTTCTGGGTGCCTGCCAGTGAGGAGACCAAGGAGAAAGGTCAAAGTATTGAGTAGTGTCTATGGTTGTTGATGTCACTTAGGATGACATCAGATCTAGGGGTGGAGAAATACAAGAACAGGTACCATAATGTCTTCCCAGAGTGATGGTGGTGTTGAGGATATTGCCAGTGAGGGAAAGCCTCAGAGAGGCAGATGTTTGCTGCCCAAGTTGGAGAGAGGGGTAGAGGTCTAGAGGCGGCACTGGGAAGTGAGCTGACTCTGTCTCCCCTTGTGAAGCCACGGAGACCGTGGTGTCTCATGAGAAAAGCCAGTTTCTACACAGGGAGGTGGGAAATGTAATGTTCAGTCAAGAATCTGAAGACAGCTTACACTCTGTTTATAATTCCAGAGATGTTTCACCAGTGGAGCAGGGAGATCTGGGGGGAAGAGTGGATCTACGGGGGTGAGAGCTCAGTGCAGGATGGGGTTCAGCAAAGGAACGATGTGAGACGTGAAAGTTTTCACT
Organism: Neotragus moschatus; assembly: GCA_006410615.1. Classification (NCBI taxonomy): domain Eukaryota; kingdom Metazoa; phylum Chordata; class Mammalia; order Artiodactyla; family Bovidae; genus Neotragus; species Neotragus moschatus. The sequence goes on from SJYA01000127.1 coordinate 484,875, forward strand.
GCTGCCACCAACTGTTCCCAGCTGTCTCCTGGTGTCTGATGAGAGGAGAGGAGGACCAGGCCTCTCAGGAGGGATCAGCTGCTTCTGAGATGAGCCACTAGCCCTGGGAACTCTTGGTACAGATTAAGCTGGTCCCAGGATCTTCACCGCTTTTATGTCTAGTAGTTAAAGTGATTTGAGTTTTACACTAATGATTTGCATGTTTTACTTAAGGGGTATTGTGATGATAAAGCAAAGTGCACGCGAGACAGAGTAGCTAATTCCAGACCCTTTGATTTGTACGACTGAATTTCCACCACATGCTATATTTCTTAAGGCAAATTTGACTTTTCCACTTAATCGCAGACTAGAGTTAAGTCCTATGACTGGAAAACGACAGATAAGCACTGAGAGGGCAGTGATTCCCCCGTGTGAGCACTTTCATCCCCAGGGCAGACAAAGTACATGTGAGCAAGTGAAAGGTGATGTGAGAGAGAGGTAGGAGTACAGGGTTGGTGTTGAAATTTAGAGGAAGAGCAAGTACCCCAGACTGCGAGGGAGACAGGTGAAAGTGTTTGCCTGGGAGTTTCTTCCTGAGTTGTCTGAGCTGAGGATGTCTAGGCAAGGGGCTCTGCAGCCAATCCCCTTGATCAGATGTAGACTAAGCGGGAATGAAACCTTTTCTAGACACCAGTATCTTACCGACAAATGCTACTGTAGCTCTGAGACCATAAGAGATGAGAGATGTGGACATTCAGGTGCTGTCCCACTTCCCCAGGTAGAGTAAGGGGCTAGGACATTGCCTCAGAAGTAGAGTGTGGGTAGTACCACCAGATGCTTAGGAATATTAGGAAGAGCAGAAGTCACACCAGGAATAGAAGTCAAGTAAGAAGGTTGGCAGCTAGACTGTGAGTCTAGTCCTGGGGTCTGAATTTCATGTGCTTTATAAGGAAGATACCAGGTGTTACAACAGGGTTGTACCTTATATACTCATGGAGTTGACAAGACTCTGGATTTCTGAAAATGGAGCAGAGCACAGAATACCTTTCCATTATTCTCAAGCAATGATGTAGTAACTTTTGTCTCCAAAAAGCCCAAAGAGCTTCTGAGGCTAGTGACTCCTTCCTATGAAATCCCTGGACATCCCAAATAGTTTTAACCCACTACTCGTATCAAGAGAAAGAGCAGTGTTCTTATGGAGAGTTAAGAATCTGTCAAGATCTTTGCTGGGTAATTTAGCAAGTCAGTGGGTAAATAAACCACTGCTGTCTCAGGGCAAGGAAGAAATTATGGATAATATAAAACTCTTTACCAAGCTGATGTGAAATGAAAGATTGTATCAGAAAATATTTTCAACTCTTTCCCAGGAAAAGCATAGAGATGATTTTTTTTTACATTATAATAAAATCATTAAACTTCATTTTTATTGAATTAAAAAAATTAGAGACAAAAGAATTAATGGAATATATACGTATATGGCTGGCATCACTGACTCAATGGACATGAGTTTGAACAAGCTCCAGGAGATGGTGAAGGACAGGGAACCCCGGCATGCTGCAGTCCTTGGGGTCACAAGAAATCGGATATGACTGAGCAACTGAACAACAACAACAATTTATTAAAAGTACAGAAATGAGAATACTTTTAGAAATTAGGAGTGTGAAAGTTTCCCCTTGAAAATTTGAAGAAAGACTCAATATGTTTAAGTACTCTTCTCCAACACTGATTATATATTTCCAGAACAGATGGACTATGTCTTAATAATTTTTGTAGCATCCAAGAGCAGTGATCATTAATCAATATTTATTAATTAAATCAAATTGAATTAAAGAGAAGTGTAGTGGCAAGTTCAATTAAATACAGCAGATCATATATTATTGTACCTAATATTGTGGAGATATCAAAAACACATTGTCACATTCAGGAGGAAGCCTGTTAGTCAGTTCCTATGCTGAAATTGTATTTTTCTGTTCTTCTGTGTTTATGATGTTATAACATACTCTTAGGGCTTGCCAAAAGAGAAGAACTCAGGCTAAAATGCTTTTGGTAGCTTTGATACCGATGGTAGGATTTTCAAATTATTCCTGGTAAATGGTGGAAGTGGGGAATGATTGGGGGAAATAGGGGACCACGTAGGGAGAGAGGAAAGTAGAATCTGGTTAGAGAAATACATTGAGCTCCCTTCACAAAGTTTCTATTTAGAATATTAGAAATAGGGTTGGTCCAGACCCATAAAAACCATCTGGGATTTCACTTTTCTTAGTCTTTTAGGTTGACCTCTCAGGAAGTACGAGAACGCTCAAATAATAAATGATGAGGAAAGAACAATTTGAGCCCTTACCTGAATGCATTTACATAGTTTGAGATAGAATTTACTAAAAAGGACCATCTAACTACCTGTCTGTTTATTTTTAGATTTCAGATATAGAGAGCAGAGTTAATCATAGCCCTCAATTCATGTTGTAATATCCACATTGGTTGGTCCCTGCAAGCCCTCTTTTTATTTCTCGTTTATTTATTCATTCCCCTTTAAACCTATTTTCCCACCAAGACAGTGATTCCAATGTGTTTGATAGGCTTCCTTTTATTTATGTGTGTTTTTGTAGTTGTGTGGACTTGTTGATATACATGTACATTTAATTTATACTAATGGTGTCTTAGATTGGTCTCTTTGGAAGCAGAGCCAGAGACAGTAATTTTATTCCTGTGATTTACTGGGGGAACATTTTCAGAAGGGGAATGAGGGACGTAGGGATGGGTCAGGAGAAGAGCAAAGCAAGAATATGGCTTCAGAGACCAGTTTCCGTCTGATTTCACAAGGCAGCTCTTAAGTTCCAGTGGCCCTATTTGTGGTTCACCTTGAAGCTGGGGTGGTGGTGGTTTAGTTGCTAAGTCATGTTTGACTCTCTGTGACACATGGGCCATAGCCCGCCAGGCTCCTCTGTCCATGAGATTTCCCAGGCAAGAATATCGGAGTGGGTTTCCAGTATTCTTTTTTCCAGTATTCCTTTTCCTTCTCAAGGGGATCTTCCAAACCCAGGGATTGAACCCAACTCCCTGGTTGGCAGGTGGATTCTTTACCACTTAGCCACCTGGGAAGCTGGAGAGGGTGTGGTTTTTGCATACCTGGTTTTCTACTCCAGGTGGGTTGGGGGTTGTACTGGTTTCCAGGACTAAGAAGCTCCCAGAAGGGGGCAGTTGTGAGCCATTAGCAGCTAACACACACAACAACTCAAAGAAGGTTGCCCCAGACAGGAAGGGAATCGAGGCCACCAGTCATCCGTAGTCTCCACGATAGGCTTCCTCTTGCCTCCCTTAAAAACATTTGCTTTTACCTTGGTTTTACTCTCTCCAGACACAGCTTTTCCAGGATTCTGTTTGATTACAACCTGAAAACTTACAAGAGCATTTTTGGTATAGCAGCCCTGATCGCCAGGCTATAACTAATTCTTCTCATTTGCATCCTCTCTCACTCATCCTAGAGCCCCTTCCCTTTGGTTGCCTCTTCTCCTGGACTGGATGTAAGTTTAAGAATATCCTTCTGTGGAGCCTCCCCTACTGGGAATCAGGGCCTCTAGTCCCACAGCCTTGGAAGTTGCGTGAATGGGATGCGCAGATTCCCCAAGCGGTTCCCTGGGAATGATGGTTTGCAGTCCACTCCTACTCTGACGTTTTGGTTTCTGGGCCCATGTATTTACCAGTCAAGGACACNAATATCCTTCTGTGGAGCCTCCCCTACTGGGAATCAGGGCCTCTAGTCCCACAGCCTTGGAAGTTGCGTGAATGGGATGCGCAGATTCCCCAAGCGGTTCCCTGGGAATGATGGTTTGCAGTCCACTCCTACTCTGACGTTTTGGTTTCTGGGCCCATGTATTTACCAGTCAAGGACACAGCATCATATAATGGCTTTGGTTTAATGTGCATGTCACATCCTGAAAGGTAGTACCTCATCCTTACAGGAAGTCATATTCAAGCTGACCCTCAGCTATGCCTTCAAGAGCCTATGTTCCTGCTGATTAGTCAGACTGACAATTCCTGGATTGTGTGGTACGTGATAGGATTATTGAATCACCTTCTCATTTATTCATTGCAGCATTTTCTTTACTTTAAAATGGATCTTTTGGTTGAAAATATCATGTGGGATTCCATGAAGGTAGAGCAGATATTTTATGATGCCTTAGATGGTAGTGCTGGCCAAGGCACTGTGGCCTGGAAGGTACCTGCATCTATAATACATATTATTCTTGGTCAGTGTGAAACTAGGGTACACAGGACTCAATGTAATCATTTCCTGTGAGGGATGGCACCTCGATAGGGAGCTCAGGGTTGGTCTCTTTTGCTGGCAGGTCATTTGGGTAGTAACTAGGTTAACTTGGAAGATAGTAAGACTAAGCTGTTGGAAGCGGCCAGCACCTCCAACTTTGCCATCATATCTACTCTCTTCTTGAGAGAAATGTACAAACACTAGGATAGCTGTGAACAGAGGCTGACTGACAACTGTGGACTGAGCCCTCTTGGTTTGTTTAGCACCTCTTTTATAGTGGATTGTCTTTGGCGGTGTTAATTTCAATAAAAAATATCTTCATGCTTTATGGTCATTCTGATCTGTATTCCCTTTCCTCAGTGTATGGATACCTGAGTATGTGGCACCCCTTTCAGGGGGAAATTTGAGGAATCACTGCTATACATTTTTGCTTGGTGTTCCATATTTCTTTCTTATAGAATATTGCCTTTCCTTCAGTTGATGCTTTATATGTCTGAGAATTAGTCATATAATTCCTGTGT